>CM064492.1:24345938-24428438 GCA_032716605.1 Paralithodes platypus | reverse complement strand
GTAGCCATGGAGTCAAAGAAGATGAAAAGATAAACATATTTAATTATACAGTATACCAATCAAACAAATCTAATGAAATTAATGATGGAGTCGCGATTGCAATTAAAAAGAATATCAAACATAAAATAATAGATAATTTTACTAGTGAATGCTTAGCAATACAAATAAATACAACATTGGGAGAGATAGTAATTTCAACAATATATTTGCCACCGAGAAGAGCATATTTGCCTAATAATGATATTATAAATGTATATAATTATAGACAGCCAACTTACATAATTGGCGATTTTAACGCAACTCATACATCTGTTGGTAATACATCAAGTAATAATGTTGGAAGAGCCTTGTTAACTCATATTAATAATGGTAGTTTAATGCACTTAGGGCCTTACTTTCATACATTTATTGGTTTACAATCTTTTTCTAATCCGGACAAAGTATTTGCAAATAGAAATGCACATTTACATTATTATATGGAGCAAGGTCCATTAACCTCTAGTGACCATTATATGGAGCAAGGTCCATTAACCTCTAGTGACCATTATATGGAGCAAGGTCCATTAACCTCTAGTGACCATTATATGGAGCAAGGTCCATTAACTCTAGTGACCTTATATGGAGCAAGGTCCATTAACCTCTAGTGACCATTATATGGAGCAAGGTCCATTAACCTCTAGTGACCATTATATGGAGCAAGGTCCATTAACCTCTAGTTACCATTATATGGAGCAAGGTCCATTAACCTCTAGTGACCATTATATGGAGCAAGGTCCATTAACCTCTAGTGACCATTATTATATGGAGCAAGGTCCATTAACCTCTAGTGACCATTATTATATGGAGCAAGGTCCATTAACCTCTAGTGACCATTATTATATGGAGCAAGGTCCATTAACCTCTAGTGACCATTATTATATGGAGCAAGGTCCATTAACCTCTAGTGACCATTATTATATGGAGCAAGGTCCATTAACCTCTAGTGACCATTATTATATGGAGCAAGGTCATTAACCTCTAGTGACCATTATTATATGGAGCAAGGTCCATTAACCTCTAGTGACCATTATTATATGGAGCAAGGTCCATTAACTACTAGGACCATTATTATATGGAGCAAGGTCCATAACCTACCTCTAGTGACCATTATTATATGGAGCAAGGTCCATTAATTATTAGTCCAATTATTATATGGAGCAAGGTCCATTAACCTCTAGTGACCATTATTATATGGAGCAAGGTCCATTAACCTCTAGTGACCATTATTATATGGAGCAAGGTCCATTAACCTCTAGTGACCATTATTATATGGAGCAAGGTCCATTAACCTCTAGTGACCATTTTTATATGGAGCAAGGTCCATTAACCTCTAGTGACCATTATTATATGGAGCAAGGTCCATTAACCTCTAGTGACCATTATTATATGGAGCAAGGTCCATTAACCTCTAGTGACCATTATTATATGGAGCAAGGTCCATTAACCTCTAGTGACCATTATTATATGGAGCAAGGTCCATTAACCTCTAGTGACCATTATTATATGGAGCAAGGTCCATTAACCTCTAGTGACCATTATTATATGGAGCAAGGTCCATTAACCTCTAGTGACCATTTACCAATAATTATGAAACTTTCAACATCGCCTATTCAGATACCAATTAAAGAGAGATATCAGATGAGCAAAGCAAATTGGGATAGTTATAAGGATGAACTAAAGGGATTCCCAATTTCTAATTTGGATAATAAAGACAAAGAAGAAATTCATACAGAAGTGGACAACTTAATATCTAAAATGATTAATGCAGCAAATAATAACATACCAAAAATAAAATATAAAACAATGCCTCACTTCAAAATGACAGAACTAAAAATATCACAAACATTATTTAATCAACAATATTAGTTACACTCATACTTATGGAGCAAATAGACACGTAATGCATAATATAAGAATACTCCAACAGTTATTAACAGTTGAATGTAATAAACTTGCAATAGAAAATTGAACAGTATTGTAGATTCAATAGAAACAAATAAAAATCCTAAATCCTTTTGGAAGGAAATAAGAAAGATCATGGGTCAGGAGGTTAATAATATAAATAGTATAAAAGACATAAATGGTAATGAAAAAGACAATAAGGAAGATATAGAACAAGTATTTAGAGCAGAATGGAGAAATACTTTTATAATAAGTGATGAGGAAAACAATGATTTTGACTTACAGCATAAACAAAATATAAATTATTGGTTAGCAGATAATAATAATCGATGTAATCTATTGGATAAAATAGAAATGTCACAGATAAATGATGAGGACAGAGTAACTGAGGGTGAAATATTACATAATTTGAGACACTTCAAAGAAAAAACACCAGGGATATCAAATATAACAAGAAATATGCTATTAAACTCGCCAAGAAATATTATTTTAAGTATAGCAAATATGTGTAAGGCATCAATATCAACAGGATTATTTCCAAATCAATTTAAAACTTCAAAGGTTAAATATATTCCTAAACCAGGAAAAGATCCAACACAGGTGACATACTACAGGCCAATATCATTACTGGAAGTATTGGGAAAGTTATGGGAAAAGATCTTGAACAATAGACTAACACAACTAGTAGAAGACAGATTTATCCCTAGACAACATGGCTTTAGGAAAACACGTGGCACACAAACAGCTAAAGCAATAATTACAGAAATAATATCTAAAGCAAAAGCTAGAAATGAACACGTAACGCTGGTGCAAAGGGATGTGTCAAAGGCTTTTGACAAAGTTTGGCATAATGGACTTACATATAAATTATTACAACTAAACTTACTAACATATCTAGAAAGAATACTATGTAACTATTTAGAAAACAGATATACTCAAATCAGTATACAGGTCTTTTTAGGACCTAAATTTCCACTTCTAAGTGGGGTACCACAGGGCGGGTGTTTATCACCAACGTTGTATGCAATCTTTACACTAGATTTCCCCACACCTACACAACATAGTGAACACGTAATATTTGCTGACGACATCACTCAAATTATAATGACTCCAGGTAAATAAACAAAATAGAGCAGTTATTTTTATAAAGAGAGCTATTGAATCAATAAATAATTATGAAAAAGTATGGAAAATTCGCACAAATGTAACAAAATGTTCAGTGATACCATTAAATCGTTAAGATATCCAGTACTGGTAATCAATAATAATATATTACCATACAAAAATCGAGGTACTATTTTAGGACTCAAAATTAGTAAAGGTGGATATGGAAGTTTTATAAAATGAGAAGGTTAATAAAACAAGACAGATATTAAATAAGTTGTCTATATTACATATTACCTCAACTAAAACTAAAGAAAAACTATATAAAACGTTAATTCGACCTATATTAACTTATCCCCCATGTTCGCATTAACTAGCATTATGAATATGGTGTAATTCGCATAAAAACTTATAGATTATAATTAATTATCATATACTGTGACCTTGACCTTTGACCTTTGACTACAAATAAAATACATATATTTGGATGGTCGTCGCATTGACCCAACTGAATTTTCCTGTACAATTTGGTGACAATATATTAACAGTCTAGGAGGAGTTTAGGGAAAATGACAAACACTCTTGTTCTGACCTTGACCTTTGACCTTAACTATTACAATATTTATGTGAAATTTGATATATGTTATTTAAGTAATCAGCAACTAACACAGCCAGTTTTCCAAAATATGAGTAATCTTTTGTAATTAATAATAAAAGTTGACCTTTGACCTTGACCTGTGACCTTGACCTATATGTAAGAGTACATATTTGTTTGCATTGACATTGCCCATGAAAATCAAATAAGCATGCCTAATTTCATTAAAACCCATCAGTTAGTTTCATATATATTAATAGAATAGTTGACCTTGACCTTTGACCTTTATCTTGACTTTATAATGTTTCAAAATGTATTATTTTCCTTTTCATTTAAAGTGCAACTATCTCACCAAATGTTGTGAAGTTTGCATGAAAAGTAAAGAAAATAGCATATTGACCTTTTATTTGATCTTGACCTGTGACCTTGACCTTTCATATATAATTGTATAATTTCTTGTATGACTTTGGGCTAGGGATTCCGAATATACATGGTAAGCCTAGTGAGAATCTAACAGTTAGCATAAGAACTACTAGTAAAAAACATATTTTGACCTCTGACCTTGACCTTTGACCTTACCCTTTAGAATATTTTTTTTTTTAACTTGGGCAATGCGATATCAAGGTTACCAGTAACTTGCATAGTGAAAATGAAGACAATTGAGTAAAAACTACAAATATATAGTAAAATTTGACCTTTGACCTTGAACTGTGGCCTTGACCTTTATACAAAAGTAAATTTTCTTTTTCATTGACATTGCCCAGGAAAATTAAATAAGTATGCCTAATTTCATTAAAATTTATCAGTTAGATTCATATATATTAATAGAATAGTTGACCTTGACCTTTGACCTTTATCTAGACCTTTATAATATGTGTACAAATTTATTATTTTCTTTTTCATTTAAAATGCAACTATCTCACCAAATGTTGTGAAGTTTGCATGAAAAGTAAAGAAAATAGCATACTGACCTTATATTTGACCTTGAACTGTGACCTTGACCTTTCATATAGAATTGTATAGTTTCTTGTATGACCTTGGCCTAGGTATTCCGAATATACATGGTAAGCCTAGTGATAATCTAACAGTTAGTATTAGAAATACTAGTAAAAATCTTATTTTAACTTTTGACATTGACCTTTGACCTTACCCTTTAGAATATTTGTCTGTAATTTAGTCAATAAGATATCAAAGTCACCAGTAACTTTTATAGTGAAAATGAAATTTGAGTAAAAACTAAAAACTATGAAATATTTACCTTATTTTTAACCTTGACCTTTGACCTTAATCTTTAAGTTAAATGGAAAATTTATTTTTGACTGACCATCGCATTGACCAAATGGATATACCTGTGGAATTTGGTGAAAATCCATCGAACGGTCTAGGAGGAGTTTCCGGACAGACAGACGGACGACGACGATGACGACGGACGAAAACAACGACGGACGACGACGACGACGGACGACAACGACAACAGACAGGCTGGCTGGTGGTGCACAGTATACGGGCGGGATCTGTTTGCGCGATACCACTCTGCTTCGCAGAGTGACAATACATTACCAGTCTAGGAGGTGTTTAGGGAAAATGACAAACACTCTTGTTTTGACCTTGACCTTTGACCTTAACTATTACAATATTTATGTGAAATTTAATATATGTTATTTAAGTAATAATTAAGTAACTAACGCAGCCAGTTTTCCAAAATGTGAGTAATCTTTTGTAATTAATAATAAAAGTTGACCTTTGACCTTGACCTGTGACCTTGACCTATATGTAAGAGTACATATTTGTTTGCATTGACATTGCCCATGAAAATCAAATAAGCATGCCTAATTTCATTAAAACTCACCAGTTAGTTTCATATATATTAATAGAATAGTTGACCTTGACCTTTGACCTTTATCTTGACTTTATGATGTCTCAAAATGTATTATTTTCCTTTTCATTTAAAGTGCAACTATATCACCAAATGTTGTGAAGTTTGCATGAAAAGTAAAGTAAATAGCATATTGACCTTTTATTTGACCTTGACCTGTGACCTTGACCTTTCATATGTAATTGTATAGTTTCTTGTATGACTTTGGCCGAGGTATTCAGAATATACATGGTAAGCCTAGTGAGAATCTAGCAGTTAGTATTAGAAATACTAGTAAAAATCTTATTTTAATATTTGACCTTGACCTTTGACCATACCCTTTAGAATATTTATCTGTAATTTAGTTAATAGGATATCAAAGTTACCAGTAAATTTATAGTGAAAATTAAGAAATTTGAGTAAAAACTAAAAAACTATGAAATATTTACCTTATTTTTAACCTTGACCTTTGACCTTAATCTTTAAGTTAAATGGAAAATTTCTTTACTGACCATCGCATTGACCAAATGGATATACCTGTGAAATTTGGTGAAAATCCATCGAACGGTCTACGAGGAGTTTCCGGACATACAGACGGACGACGGACAACGACAACGACGGACGACGACGACGACGGACGACGACGACAACAGAGAGGCTGGCTGGTGGTGCACAGTATACGGGCGGGATCTGTTTGCGCGATACCACTCTGCTTCGCAGAGTGACAATACATTATCAGTCTAGGAGGAATTTAGGGAAAATGACAAACACTCTTGTTTTGACCTTGACCTTTGACTTTAACTATTACAATATTTATGTGAAATATATGTTATTTAAGTAATAAGTAACTAACGCAGCCAGTTTTCCAAAATGTGAGTAATCTTTTGTAATTAATAATAAAAGTTGACCTTTGATCTTGACCTGTGACCTTGACCTATATGTAAGAGTACATATTTGTTTGCATTGACATTGCCCATGAAAACCAAATAAGCATGCCTAATTTCATTAAAACCCATCAGTTAGTTTCATATATATAATAGAATAGTTGATCTTGACCTTTGACCTTTATCTTGACTTTATGATGTCTCAAAATGTATTATTTTCCTTTTCATTTAAAGTGCAACTATCTCACCAAATGTTGTGAAGTTTGCATGAAAAGTAAAGTAAATAGCATATTGACCTTTTATTTGACCTTGACCTGTGACCTTGACCTTTCATATGTAATTGTATAGTTTCTTGTATGACTTTGGCCGAGGTATTCAGAATATACATGGTAAGCCTAGTGAGAATCTAACAGTTAGCATAAGAACTACTAGTAAAAAATATATTTTGACCTTTGACCTTACCCTTTAGAATGTTTATCTAAAACTTAGGCAATGCGATATCAAGGTTACCAGTAACTTGCATAGTGAAAATGAAGACATTGAAGTAAAAACTAAAAATATATAGTAAAGTTGACCTTTGACCTTGAACTGTGGCCTTGACCTTTATACAAGAGTACTTTTTCTTTTGCATTGACATTGCCCAGGAAAATCAAATAAGCATGCCTAATTTCATTAAAACTCATGTTAGATTCATATATATTAATAGAATAGTTGAGCTTGACCTTTGACCGTTATCTAGACCTTTATAATATGTGTGTAAAAAAATATTATTTTCCTTTCCATTTAAAGTGCAACTATCTCGCCAAGTTTTGTGAAGTTTGCATGAAAAGTAAAGAAAATAGCATATTGACCTTATATTTGGCCTTGAACTGTGACCTTTACCTTTCATATAGAATTGTGTAGTTTCTTGTTTGACCTTGGCCTAGGTATTCCGAATATACATGGTAAGCCTAGTGAAAATCTAACAGTTAGTATTAGAAATACTAGTAAAAATCTTATTTTAACATTTGACCTAGACCTTTGACCTTACCCTTTATAATATTTATCTGTAATTTGGTCAATAAGATATCAAAGTTACCAATAACCTTTGTAGTGAAAATTAAGAAATTTGAGTAAAAACTAAAAACTATGAAATATTTACCTTATTTTTAACCTTGACCTTTGAACTTACCCTTCAAGTTAAATGGAAAATTTCTTTTTGACTGACCATCGCATTGACCAAATGGATATACCTGTGAAATTTGGTGAAAATCCATCGAACGGTCTAGGAAGAGTTTCTGGACAGACAGACGGACGACGACGACGACGACTGACGACGACGACGACGACCGACGACGACGACGACGGACGACGACGACGACAGACAGGCTGGCTGGTGGTGCACAGTATACGGGCGGGATCTGTTTGCGCGATACCACTCTGCTTCGCAGAGTTGATAATAATAATAATTGTTTTGTATATATATATAAATACGTATTCAATTCAAAATAATATATATGGAGACAATGTGTTTGTCTGTAAGTGGGGCGAAGGCACTGCCACAGATAGGAACTTATGTTTTCTTAACATAAAATATTTTCTTTAATTTATGATAATGTACATTTTAAATTGGTCAAAAATACAAAATAGTATTTAAAAATAAAATAAAAAGCACTCATTAACTTACGATTTATGTAACAAATATAGTAAAATTATAAGTATTAACATTGATATTAAGAAATAGTTAATATGATAATATACCTGCATTTATATACCAATGAGCAACATGGGTAATGACTCTCTAAGATTGTTGGTTGGCTATTATATGGTAGGGTTGATTGCTGGACTAGTTCGTCTACATGTGCAGTGTGGAAGTATAGTTGCTGCGTACATGCTCGTAGGAATGTTCGGAACAGTAATCAACACAACTTTATGATTAAATTAAGAACAGTTAATCATCAATAATTTACCACCTTTATATGTATGCAGGGTGTGTTATGAAGGTCACATGCTTATATATATTTGTGGAATGCAAATAGGACTGAAGTTTAAAAAAAAAAAAGAGTAGCAAAAAAAAAAAAAAAAATACTTATATTTCAGTAACAAATATAGGATGATGTTATTTGATATATTATATTTGTTCTCATATTATACAATGTTAAAGAGAATATGTTTGATACACAAAGTTAGATAAATTAAGGTTAATACGATATTATACATCAACATTGCACATCTCAAAAGTAATAAATTTTAGTATATAATATATACTACAAGAGACTATTATGAGTACATGTAACATGTATAAAACATTACATTTTGCTTAAATGAAATTAATTAGTAAAGTACCAGCAGTAGATATGATGCGCTGAGCTAACCTAACAAAGCGATCACTTGACTGTGATGCAAATTAAGACATGAACATCAACAGGATTGGATTTACAAAACAAGTTTATATTTGATATTACAATATCAATTTAACAATGGAGAAGACCAGTTTAGCCCGGTCGCTTTAATACTTATACTTCCTTAAAACCCTAGAAGGGGAAACCCCCCCGGAGCGGTACACAAAGCTGAAACGGGGGTCTCAATGACCCCCCGCGGGGAAATAAAAGAAACACATTTTTCTGATGCTTTATTGATGCCCAAAATGGTTTAGTTGTATACATACATCATTATGCTAGCTTATTATCACAGTTTATAGAATATTTCCTGAGTAGTTGCGTGTTGAGGCACTCGTGTTCCAAATTATCCAGGCAAAAAAATGGTGTCCACTAAAAAAATCAAATAAAATTAAATTACCGACCAAATTATCTGATACTTCGCAGTATGAAGGCGTGATGATGGGGTAAGTTCCTCCTAGAACCTGGAGGGCGTAGACCCCAGGAACGAGACGATCTGGAAGAAACAAAAGAGAGGTACTTTTTAGTCACACAAAATCACACAATTTTCTATACTTTCACATAAAACCCCAAAAGAGGCCCTGAAACATGTTTTATTGTGCTGAAACTATGTAATTGTATAGACACATGTATAATAAGTAAATTTGGCAAAACAAAATTGATATTTAGTGACTTTTTAGTAACCTAACTCCCCGCCATTCAACATTTTCTACAAAAGGCCCCCTCAAAATGACTGGAAACAAGCTTGTTTGGGCTTGAAACATGACCAAATGTGCTGAAATTGTGTTATATTATACTTAGATGTCTAAGAAGTAACCTGGGAACAAAATAATAATATTTACCTAAGCGGCTTGGCAGTCGACGCACAGGATGTGGGAGTGAGCGGCAGGGGCTACAGGAGGGGTGGCAGGGGCTGTGGGCTCTGGAGATGGTGTGCTAGCACGTGGGGAGTGCGAGGGAGAGTCATAGTCGTTTGGCGAGGGTGGGTTCACGACGGGGGATGGGGGGTCGTCTTCGTCATAGGGGTAGGCAGGTCCCCGTCTATCGGCCTCATCATCCTCGTCTTCTGACTCATAATCAGGCTCATACAGATCTCCCATGGGCTCTAGAATGGGTTCAATGGTCACATCAGAACCACAGTCGACGAATTCGATGTCGCCATCCTCGGTGGTGTCGAGTTGGTCGAGCAGGGACGCTATTTGTTCATCCGACAGGTTCTTGGGGTCAGCCATGGCGGGACTATTCAAAAGCAAGAAAATCCAGAATTAGGAAAATCATTCATAAAAAATAGTTCCTGGGGTCAAATGCCTATGAAATTGTTATGGGAAGCTGGGGAATTTATATGTCAATCATATAAGCATAATACACCATAAATCTATCCATCAACATAGCTTGCACAAACACGAAACCAAACAAATCGAGAACGAAAATGCTTACCTTATAAGGGGAATGGTCGGGTCAATATGACCCAAACGGGCTGGTAGGGCTGCGAGGGGCAGAGCTTCGGGCTTGTAGGTGTGCACACGATGAGCGGTGGGTGTAGACTGCCGCTCCCTCACCCAAACTCGTGGCTAGCGGGCCGCGTCACGCCACAACACCAAGAAATAAGCCTGCGCACGATATTTCGGGGTCGTGGTGACCCCGGTTTCCCCTTCTAGGGTTAATTTTCTTAGCTTTTCCTTACTCTACAAACAAAATTCCCCATTCATTAAGTACCCTCCAAAACTTCCACCAATTAAAAAAAATCTTCATCACACTTTTTCCCTAGAGTCCAACAATATCAAACTGTCCTTTCAAAACTGTTCTATATTCCTCCGATCCGATCCATGAGCCACTGATGCAATAAAGAGATGAAGTGTTGTGAGATAATAGTTGTTCTTGTTAGTAAAGGCGACCATCCTATTAGCCAGTATTAGTATAGGATCTTATAGGAGTTTAAATAAGATAGAAAATCAAGAGACTTAAGTGGGAGTTATTGTATAACATAAAGGGGTTTAGTAATTGATGCTCAGCTATAGAAATAGTTAGGAAAGGGCATTACCCCTTACATGAGTACATGAAGTACTCTTTTTGTTAAAAAGAAACAATCGGTATTAATTAGATAGTCTTATTATTCACTCCATGCTGGTCGAACCTATACCCGTTTGCTCACCACTTTTAGACTCTGTTTTGTTCACTCTTGTGGAATTCTTTTCATATAAGACAGTTTATTTACTTTGTTTAACTCCAACTTTTTCACTCTTGATGATTTAATTTCGTTTAAGCCAATTTTTCGTCAGTTTCTGGACTCTAACTCTTTCATTCATAAAGAATTAATTTAATTTAACCTACATTTCTTTGGACTCTAATTTTTCTATTTATGAAGAATTAATCTCGTTTAAGCCACTTTATTGACTTTGTTGACTTTAACTTTTTCATTCTTGATGATATAATTTCGTTTAAGCTAATTTGTCGTCAGTTTCTGGACTCCAACTCATTTATGCTTGAAGAATTAAATTCATTTAACCTACTCTTCTTTGGACTCTAACTTTTCTATTTAAGAAGAATTAATCTCGTTTAAGCCTTTTTTTTTTTTTTTTTTTGCTTTGTTTACTTTAACTTTTTCACTCTTGATGATTTAAGTTGTGTAAGCCAATTGTTCGTCAGTTTCTGCACTCTAACCTTTTCATTATTGAGGAATTAATTTTGTTTATCCGACTTTGCTTTTTTTTTTTTTCTTTTTTCCACGCACTCTCAACAGCATAACCGCCACTTAGGTTCCCCAGCCGTGGTACGAAGCCGAACTCCAAAGGTATATCCATGCGGAGTCCCCTTAGGGGTGGTTATAGGAAGCGGTTGGGGTGGCACCCTTTCTCTCAACTTCTAGGGTTAGGTCCCCTTTCGGGGTTACCTACGGCAGGCATTCGATCCACCCTTTGTGCTATCCAAGAGGCACACCCCTTTTAGCAGGGGGGGGGGGGGGATGTAATCGTGGCCTTTTTAGCCAAGGGTATTAGGTAGTATCATGCTGTTGAGAGTTGCATTCTGTCGTTTTTTTTTATATATAATATATCTTATTGTTGGAGTTTAGAAGGACTGTTTGTGGGAGCGGGTTTTGGATTGTGTGTTGTCTGAGCCATGGAATTATCAGGTAATATTTTTTCGAAAGGTCTACCCATTTACATTAGCCTTTTACTATAGACTTGCAATTTTCACAATAAGGTCGGTACATAACAACCAATTAAATTGTTTTTTGTAATGAATCTCTAAAGAAACAAGGATGGCAACCAAAGTAAGACTTAAGATAATAGATAGGGATAAAGATACATCTATCACTAAAATAACACAGCTGGCCTATGGGCACCTGAGGATTGCTTTCGCAAAGTTTCACCCTACAAATGACGGTTACAAAGCTATTTGACGTAATGAACAAGATGCTGATAAACTGCTAGGAATAGAATCACATAAACTTTTCAAGGCAAATGGGATAGAGATAATAACTCCACCGGAAGTGCGTGCCAGCCGTACTGTATTCATCAAAAAACTTGACAAGCATGTGGGGGACCATACAGCTGATGAAATAAAACAGGAGTTGGAGGATCAAAACGATTGGCTCAAGGTAGAGGAGGTCATATAGATAAAAGAACTTACCCACATTATGAAGGTGAGAACAGCTGAAACTGCAATGGCAAAGAAAGTCGAGGAACAGGGACTACTCGCTTTTAATATGAGCATTACACCAGCTCAATGCCAAAGAGAGAATTACATCCATATCCTAATCTGCTACAAATGCTATAAACTCGATGACCACTCCCAGAACACCTGTGCACAGACAGAAACAGTATGTTCCGACTGTGCGAAAACCGGACATGATTATCAAAACTGCACAAACAATTATAAAGCATGTATAAATTGTATGAAGGCAGGCAAAGATAACTTCAACCATCGTACTCTTGCCATGGCTTGTGCAATCCGGAAATACATTATGAAAACAAAACGGAAAAATTAAGAAAGAACAAAACCAGAAAATAGAACCCTAGCAGAAGTTGTAAGGACAGCTACTAGGGATTCTCAGGCAGGGGCAACTAATATAAACCTCAGTGATATAAAACACAATCAAATTTTAATCGGCATTATGCATGCATATGTGCTAAACCTGAGAAATCCTGGCTGCTACAAGACTGAAGTGAAGAATATGCTCAAAATTAACAACTTACCAGAGATGTGGTTTCCTGAAAATCCGGATTCGAGGACAGTTTTGGGGGCTACCAGTGACCCTCAGGAGCAAACTAGAGACCTTCAGGAACAGAATATGGAAACCATGGAAGGAACACCGATAACCAGACCTTACCAAGATCAGATCACAGGAACCTCAGCAACCTCATCGACCAGAACCAGACACTTGCAAGCTACTCAGACACCAACTGCGACTACCATACAGCCGACACTCAGAAAACCAACTTCAAGGGACAGACGGAGACAAACGGTACTTGCTTCAGGCGGAGGATATTGGACTGAGGCTTTTGGTAGGAGACAGGTTCCACATTCCTTCAAGAGAACTCAGTCATAAGGAAATAATGAAAGGGATACTTAACCAGGAAATAAAGTGGAAATACACGGATGCTGGTTACGAAGTAAAGGACATTCAGGCTCGACTCACCCACAACAAAATCCGGATAAGGAAGACAAGCTTCAAGAAGCTGCAACAGAGTGTATTTGTAAAAATTAGAAATGGCTTACAAATAAGAACGCCACCTCCTGTCCAGGCAAAGAGAATGCGTTAATACCCAATATTCATAATACAATGTTAAAAACGACCAATATTATCCAACACAATGTAAAACACTGGAGTACAACAAAGAATAATTTATGCAACACCTACCTATCACTCGATGGTGACCTGATACTTATTAATGGACATGGAATGAGAAATGGAGATAGAATAAATATTTTTAATTATACTACATATCAATCTAATAAAAGTAATGAAATACATGATGGAGTTGCTATAGCTATAAAAAAAAGATATATAGCACAAAAATAAAAATAAATTTATGAGTGAATGTATGGCAATAAAATATATACAGTATACTACGTTAGGAGAGATTGTGGTCTCAACACTGTATCTGCCACCCAGACGACAATACCTACCTAATATCGACATAATAACCCTAATGAACTATATTCAACCTACATATATCTTAGGAGACTTTAATGCAAGACATCCTATTTTTGGAAATAGAGATAGCAATGATGTAGGTCGATCACTACAAATAATGGACCAAACTTTCATAAATGTTTAGGACATCATAGTACAACACCTGACAAAATGTTCAGTAATAACAATGCACATTTAAATAATTATATAGAACAAGGTCCACTAACAGCTAGTGACCACTTGCCAATAATTCTTACACTGTCAACATCACCAATTCAGATCCCATGTAACGAAAGGTACGTTATGAGTAAAGCAAACTGGGCTAATTATGAAACAGAACTATCAACGTACCCTATTCTGCAATTAGATAATAAGACCGCAGAAGATATTAACTATGAATCTGAAAAACTTAACTCCACTATTATAAGAGCTGTCAACAACAACATACCGAAAACAAAATATAAAACATTACCTCATTATAAAACTACTGAAATCTTAGGACATATTCAAACACTCTATAATCAACAGAACACTTACATTAATAATTTTGGAGCACATTTTGAAATTATGCAACGAATGAAACAATTACAACTTCAGCTTACAGCTTACAGAAGAATGCAACAGATTAGCAAGGCAATAGTTGGACTCGCTAATTGACAATATCGAAACGAACAAAGACCCAAAAACCTTCTGGAGGAATATAAATAAAGTTTTAGGTAATGAAACTACACACAATACTATTATAAAAGACCAAAATGGAGTGGAACTAGAGTCCGATATAGTAATAGAGAGGGCTTTCAGGAGAGAGTGGAGGAATGTCTTTAAAATCAGTGATGAGGAGAATGTTGATTTCGACCAAGAACATGAGCGCAATATAACTAACTGGATAAGGGAAAATCATGACAGAACTCAACCCTATAATAGAGTTGACTTAGCTAGATTGCGCGACATGGGAGATATAAACGAGGGAGAATTATTACATCACTTGCGAACATTCAAAGAAAAGGCACCAGGAATTTCTAAGATAACCAAAAACATGCACATTAATATACCTTCAAACATACGAACAAGCATATTAAATATTTGTAATGCCTCACTCTCCATCGGAATTGTCCCAGATATTTTCAAAACATCTAAACTAATAGTTATACCAAAACCTGGAAAAGACCCTACCCAAATAATCAACTATCGACCCATTTCTTTACTAGAAGTTCATGGTAAACTTCTTGAAAAGATACTAAATAACAGATTACCTACATACATAGAACAAAGAATAAACCCAAGACAACATGGTTTTAGAAAAAAAGAGGCACACAGACAGCACTAGCAATAGCTAATGAAATAATATCGAGGGCTAAAGCAAGGAAAAATCAAGTGATATTGGTGTTGAGAGATGTATCGAAAGCATTTGATAAAGTCTGGCACACTGGACTAAAATATAAACTACTTCAATTAGGTCTGCCACTTAACTTTAAAAAAAAAAATATGTAAATACCTTGATGATCGTTATGCCACAATTAATATTGGAGAGGTTATGGGACCCAAATTCCCATTAATGAGTGGTGTACCACACACAGGGAGGATTCCTCTCCCCAACACTTATTCAATTTACACATCAGACTTACCATCTCCGACACCCTACAGTGAGTACATCATGTTTGCAGACGATATTACTCAAATAGTTATGACACCAGGCAAATAAAAAAACATAGCAATTAGAAATTTAAGGCGTGAAGTGCAGATGATAAATTAATTTGAATGTAAGTGGAAAATAAAAACAAATTTAAGGAAATTTAAGATAATTCCTTTATCAAAAATTATTTATCCACTACTTGAATTGCATAACACCATTATAGACTATTCAAGTACTGGTACATCATTGGGAATGCAAATAAGTAAGAGTGGCTATAGCGGATTTATTCAAGATAAATAATTTTATACTGAGCAAATATTAACAAAATTATCGATCCTACACAATACGTCCTATAAGACAAAAGATAAATTGTATCTTTCACTTGTACGATCTATACTTACATATCCTCCAGCCCCTCTTAATGTATTGAGAAAACCCCACATGAAAAAACTCCAGGTAATTCAAAATAAAGCCTTAAAATGTATTCATGGAATACGTTACCCAACACTATTTACTAATGAAACATTACATATGCTTTCAAGTTTTGTACCAATCAATGTAGTTCTGCATAATCAAGCAAAAGATATATGGTTAAAAGTAGATGACTTAAAATTAAGTACCCAGATCGAATATATAACAAGGAACCCAGATACTGAGATAACAATTCTGTTCACTTTTAGAAGCAGAAGAGATAGTATAAATTATCCTGACCCAATACCTGTATATACCTATAATTGATTTGACTACTGAAAAAGGTTTAGTTGCTTGACCAGACCCAACGCGGCTGTTGGTGAATTGCTTTAGTAATTCATCAATCTCTGTGCGGGATATGCTCGAGTAACATAGCGTAATACAATTAATGAGTGTCATTATTGAAATAAATAATGTACAGGTAAGTGCTAGTAATCATATATGCATGTTTTGCATAACAAAAAAAAAAAAAAAAAAAAAAGGAAAACAACATTAAATAAATAAATTTATAAATAAATAAAAGCATGTACCAGTATGTGTAAATATGTGTGTTTGTGTCTATATAAATATATATATATATATATATATATATATATATATATATATTGTCACTCCCAACTGAGTTTTGTAACCTACAGTATGTCAGTTGTGAGTGAGTTATAAATTACATAGCCTTTGTTATATTGAGAGTGAAACATGTTTTCTCTCTCTCTATCTTCCTTGTATCTTTCGTGTCCAGTGGTGACGTCATGATTGCACCATCTTAGGCAATACTTTGTCGAGGGGCTACAGTAGCTGTCTCAATTGTTGCCACGAGAGTGATTCAATAACTAGTTAGGACGGGTGCCCAACCCCGAAACGAGTTGAAATAGGGGAGCTATCCCCCCGCCAAAGGCGGCTTTCTAGGGCTTTTCCTAGCTGATGCTGAGAGGATTTGGTTCTAGTCATGTGGTGATGGGCTGGTCTATCAGAATGAGAGCTGAGCGATCTCTGCCAATTGCCATACCCATAGCTTACTCTGACTGTTCCTTTTACTTATATATCTTCTAGATCTCAAGTGACGGCGTCTTTTCCGTGGATTGACCTCCCTACTGCTAACCTAGAAGTTGGCAGATTGGGAGCCAAAGCGTCACATTTTTCCCTTGCCCCTCAATTTTCCCTTCATAATTGCTGAGGGGCACAGGGCCTTGGGTGGGGCTTTGGTTTCCCGGGCATTTCCGCACCCTCCTCAGCTCCCTGCCTTGGAGTGGCTTCGGTCCGGGCTTTGTTAGTGGTAAGCAGGGAGGGTTTTGTGGGGGCGCTCGTTTATGGCCTTGGCCTTGCTCGAGACCTTGGGGCTGTTCGGCCAGACAGCCTCGGGAACAACAACAACAACAACAACTAGTTAGTTTATTTAACCCCAGTGTGGGATTGTTTTAGTTTATCATAAGTTTACACAATGATGTCTTGTATTTCTTTGATTATTTCTATATAATTAATGAGAGCCTAGGAGCTTAGAATAATTGTTGAGTCTAGCAGTGCCTGGAGCTCTCCTCCCCTCCTGGGACTCTCGTGTTCGCAGGACCGTCACTCGAGCGACAGGCTCCTTACTGAGCACACATGCTGAGGAGTCTGTCCCAGGCTTAAGAACATAAGAACATAAGAAAATGGGAGTCTGCAGAAAGCCGATTGGCCTAAGCAAGGCAGATCCCTGTCCCACACAACCCCAATTACAAAGCCCAATTATAGGCTCAACACTCTAATACCCTGAGGATCATCTTACCAAACCGGTTAGAGATTAACGCAGGATTACGGGGGTCTGCAGAGCGCTGATTGGCCCAACCCGGCTGATCCCCCTTCACACCCAACTCTTCTCGTCCATATGCTTATCCAATTTTTTCTTAAAGCTCCCTATCGTTCTTGATCCCACTATATCACTTGGTAGCCTATTCCACCTTGCTTTAATGTTTCCCTAAATACCGCATATTTTCTCATTGTTCCTTATTGAATAGTAGCAGAGCAAGTTTGGGAGTCATTCCATTATAAATATATTGTTTTATCTCAAGTAGGCCTATCTCGCTTACAGGAGTTTTCTGCATTTTGTTTAAAAAGAGATACTACATTTCTTCCCTAGCAAGCTAAATTATAAGCTTCGCCCTTTTCTTCTTCCATTTCGTTTCCTTTATTCTACTGCATTGCTTATTATTGTTATATGTATGTATTCTTCATTATTGAAGTTGGTATTCACAGTGGTTTGGTGTTTGCTATGAGTAGCCTGCCCCAACCTACTGGAATACCAACTATTATGTTTCATGCGTAAGGACTTTCCCATGGTTTTTGTTCATATGATACTCAATTCCTAAGCAATTGGGCATTATGTGGTTTTTTCTGGGAGTCTAATAGCATTTTAGTTACCATTGTTTTGATCAGTGTAGAATAACCGTAGAAGTTCTCTTGCATACTTCACACACTATCAACCAGACTCGGGGACAATGGCTATTTTTGTGTCTCCTTGTATTACTGCTTTAATAGAACAAAGAAGAAGATAACCCCTTTTCCTAGAGAACCTGCGTGTCTCGGTGTTTGAGTCAGATATTAAGAGCGTGTCTGTTGCAGGGTAGTTCGGTACGGTGGGCAGTGTTGGGTGCAGGTCTACAGCATTGGTGTCTTTTTGGCTACGGCGTTTACTTTTTGACAGTGCTGTGGGCTAGGCTATTAGAGCATCTGTTTTCCCCGGCTCCCCTCGTAACAGTGGCGACCTTGCCAGGATATTGTGATAGTATAGAGTTCTTGTGGTGTGAAGTAATTATATTTAGATTTGTTCAGTGTTTGTCTTGCAGTTGAAAGTCTACGGACATAGTACTCTTATTTCAGTGACCCGTGTCCACAACTATTGCTAAGATGTCGCATGTTGATTACATTCCTGTTCATATTGTGGGGAGGGAGGACGTTTGGCAGTTTATTAGAACCCAACCTAGTCAAGAAGAGGTTGCTGGCAGAAGTAGTGATGAATTAAGATGTGTGTTGGAGATGTATGGTTGGAGGTGAAGTGGTATGGCTAAGGCAGAGTTAGTTCAAGAGGTGTGTAAGCTAGTTGCACAGGTTAATGGTCTTCAGGAAGCTAGTACTCGTGTTATGGATGATGGCACCATCCAGCATGAGCAACAGCATCCTATTAGTCAGGCTAGCTACCATTCTACTGGGGACCGGAGTGGAGTAACAACTCCAGAGCAAGGTGATACTGTATATTGACAGTCTCCTACTATTACCACAGCACCTGCCACCACGCCTCCACTGTCAGCATTTAACCCTATTAGTTGGGCCCCTTCTTGTTCACAGGGCTATGTTTATGCCCCTATGGCCAGTACATTTGTTTCAAGTTATGCTAGCAATCCCCAGTATCCTCCTTCTTCCCCCCATGTGTCGTTAGCCACACCCCAGCATTTCACTGCCACTCATACGGTGGCTGCTCAGCACAATGCTCCCCCTTTCGCCCAGTTTCCTCCTATAACCCTGATAGGGTCGCGAAGGAGTCCAGAGGTCGAGCTTCAGCTTAACCTCTGAAGTGCGCATGGGGGGTATGAGACACCACACTCCTGTGCTGACGTATTTGAGCTGTTCCCATCACTAACAACATTATTTTACCATAAATAGCATTAATACTTATCCATATGCACCTATTATAGGTTGATTATAAAGGTATTAACCAGTTACAACAATAAAACAAGTGGAAACAGCGTTTGGATTGTCAAAATCGGCGATACAGGCCGGGAGTTACATAATGTATGGCTGAGGCAACCTCCCTCCCCTCCTCCCCTCCCCTTGTCTGGAGAGACACTGTTACGCAATAGTCTCTCTCTCGCTCTTTCCCACGCTTGGTAACAGTGATGACAAAGCCCTGCTACCAACTCGCTAATGTTAGCACAAAAATAGACCACAGAATAAGAGAATAACAGGGAAAATAGGTGATAACTGAAGGAGGGGAGGAAAGTGGGGAAGGAGGGGATGTGGAGGAGTGATATTTGGCATGGCCCAAGGGCAAAAAAAAAAAAAAAAAAAAAAAAAATTGGGTGTTTTAAATGGATTTTTTTAGGCCCAGGATCATAACCCGAAAACGGCGAGGGGGGGGTATTGAACTAGCTCCCCATGGGCGAGCATATTGGCTCCATTCAGGCACATAATCGTCATTTTACGATAAATATCGTTATTACTTATTCATATGAGCCTATTTTACCTTCACTATGAAGATAGTAACCTGTAACAACAATAAAACAAGTGAAAATATAATTTTTCTGGTCAAAATCGCGAATATAGATGGACCAGCCCATTCATGAATTATGGAGAAAATTGAGGCAACCCCTCCCTCCACGAGGCCTCAAGCCACACTGAGCCTACTCATACACACACTCGGTCATGTAAGACACCCGCTAGGCACGTAAGCACATCCTCCACACAGTTTGCTAATGTTAGCACAAAAATATACCAACGAATTAGGGAATAACAGGGAAAATAGGTGCTAATTGAAGGAGGAGGGGAAAGGGAGGAAGGAGGGGATGTGGAGGAGTGATATGAGGTATAGGGAAAAATAAAAATAAAAATACAAAAATAAAATAAAAATTAAACTTGTTTAGTGCTACTGGGGCTGTTTAAATGTGTTTTTTTAGGCCTCCCTCTTAAGAGCTTTGCCGCCGTTGCCCAGTAAAACCTCTTAAGAGCTTTACAGCCGTTTACGGGTTAAGAGTCTTCCCGCAGTCGCCCGGGGAAACTCTTAACCCGGGAACTGCGGGGAGACTCTTAAGAGTTCCCCCGGCGGACTGCGGGGAGACTCTTAAGAGTGAGTGAAAAAAAAATCAACTTTTGACATCAAATTTTTTTTTTTTTTTTTTTTGGGGGCCCCTGGGCCATGCAAAATCTCAGTCCTCTACCTCCCCTCCTTCCCCACTTTCCTCCTCTCCTTCAGTTATCACCTATTTTCCCTGTTATTCCCTTATTCTGAGGTATATTTTCGTGCTAACATTAGAGAGTTGCAAGCAGGGTGTTGTCATCACTGATGGCAAGCGAGTGCAAGAGAGAGAGAGAGAGTATCGATCGACTGTGTCTCAGTGGCCTTGGGGGAAATTGGCGGGAAAGCAGCTTGCCTCACCCATACATTATACAACTCGCGGGCTATATCTCCGAGTTTGACCATCCAAACGCTGTTTTCACTCGTTTTATTGTTGTTTCAGGTGAATACCTTTATAATCAACCCATAATAGGCGCATATGGATAAGTATTAATTCTATTAACACCTTACGAGCGGCCTATGCGGTTTATTTATATGTACCGCACAGCGGGGTGTTTTTAGCCAAAATAGGGCTGTTTACGTGATCATTTTCATGCCTAAATAAGACCCAGAACGTAAAACAAGTACCTATCCCTGAAAGGGCATAAACAGAGCTTTCGAATGACACCATAACGATCCTTGTATGATGGATAGTTTTCTTGCAATAACCGTGCAACGCGAGTGCAAAAAGCAGGTAATTCGGTACTTTCGGTACATAATTGAGTATGTAGCGAGTGAGAGAGGGAGGAGGGAGCTGAGATTTGTGTCAGTAGGTTCGCCGCGGTGGTCTGGAGCAGTCATACGCTCGCTAGTCTCCTGCCACCACTTGTCTCTCTCTCTCAGCCACATTACGTGCTGAAATTGCCACTCGACCTATGTCGAGCGCCGCCACATAGTCCAGCTTTATTTAACTCGACTTATGTTGCTCGCCGCTAATTAAGGGTTAATGGCACAATGAATATTTTAGTGACGGAAACACCTCAAATACGTCAGCACAGGGGGACGTTTCCAATTACCCCCATGCGCACTTGTTAGGTTAAGAGTGTTCCACCACTTGCCGGGTTAATAACTCTGTTCGGGCCCATAAGGGTCCTATAATAAAATTTTAAGTTGTATCTTCTGGTTGTCTTCACCAATTCAAAGCGGGCCAGTTGACCGCCTCCATTTGCTCAGTTACATCCTGGAACAGACTTGTTGTTCTCCCCAGAGTGCCAGGGGGAAGCTCGGGGTCGCGTTTGCTGAGAGCGGTTAGTTGTGCTCCCTTCACGCCCCCAGGGGTCAGTGGCTTCTGCTGGTCTGGTCTGGTGAATGAAGTAAAGCAAGAGAAAAAATATATTGTTGTAGTTTTTGACGATACAAGGGACTTTGTGAATGGAAGAATAATTGGTGGGATAGGGAAGGGATTTGCATGTATAGGGGCTTATGTATGAGTAGAAGAAAAACATAGAAATATGAAATAAAGTAGTAGAACAAAAAAGAAACCGGGCTAAACCGATTTGCTCCAATGTGCCTTGTATGCAAAACAAATCTTAAGTATTAAAATATTTAATAAATTATTTTTTATATTTTGATTAATTTATACTTTCATTCATAGGCTATAGCTTGGTCGTGACTAACTGGTTTTATTATTATAAATGTATTCATATTACTAATACCACCCTTACAGTCACTACTGTCTCCGTCGTCAACGTTTAACTTCTTGCGCTCTATTCATATAAATTTGCCCTGTCTTTTTTTTGTTTTTTTCCCTTCCTTCTGCCTTCCCCCTCTCTTCTTTTCCCTTCCCTTCTCTTTGTTCCCTTTTTCCTTTCCCTTATTAAATACTCATATATATATATATATTTGATTACCATAATCATCAGTATTACCATTTGATCATAATTATAATTAAAAGGATTATTAATGCTTGCTTCATTAGTATAAATTTTAGTAATTTATAATTGGATATATTAAAAAATACTCATCATATTCACATATACATATACACACATATATATATATATATATATATATATATATATATATATATATATATATATATATATATATATATATATATATTGTTACGAGGGGAGCCAGGGAAAACAGATGCTCTAATAGCCTAGCCCACAGCACTGTCATAAAGTAAACGCCGTAGCCAAAAAGACACCCATGCTGTAGACCTGCACCCAACGCTGCCCACCGTACTGAACTACCCTGCAACAGACACGCTCTTAATATCTGACTCAAACACCAAGACATGCAGGTTCTCTAGGAAAAGGGGTTATCTTCCTCTTTGCTCTATTAAAGCAGTAATACAAGGAGACAAAAATAGCTATTGTCCCCGAGTCTGTGTTGATAGTGTGTGTAGTATTCAAGAGAACTTCTACGGTTATTCTACACTGCTCAAAACAATGGTAACTAAAATGCTATTAGACTCCCAGAACAAACCACATAATGCCCAATCCCTTAGGAATTGAGAATCATATGAACAAAAACCATGGGAAAGTCTAAAGCACTATCCTTACACATGAAACATTAAAGTTGGTATTCCAGTAGGTTGGGGCAGGCTACTCATAGCAAACACCAAACCACTGTGAATACCAACTTCAATAATGAAGAATACATACATATAATAATAATAAGCAATACAGTAGAATAAAGGAAACGAAATGGAAGAAGAAAAGGGCGAAGCTTATAATTTAGCTTGCTAGGGAAGAAATGCAGTATCTCTCTTTAAACAAAATGCAGAAAACTCCTGTAAGCAAGATAGGCCTACTTGAGATAAAATAATATATTTATAATGGAATGACTCCCAGACTTGCTCTGCTACTATTCAATAAGGAACAATGAAAAAATATGCGGTATTTAGGGAAACATTAAAGCAAGCCTGGGACAGACTCCTCAGTATGTGTGCTCAGCAAGGGGCCTGTCGCTCAAGCGACGGTCCTGCGAACACGAGAGTCCCAGGAGGGGAGGAGAGCTCCAGACACTGCTAGACTCAACAATTATTCTAAGCTCCTAGGCTCTCATTAACTATACAGAAATAATCAAAGAAATACAAGACATCATTGTGAAAACTTATGATAAACTAAAACAATCCCACACTGGGGTTAAATAAACTAACTAGTTATTGAATCACTCTCGTGGCAACAATTGAGACAGCTACTGAAGCCCCTCGACAAAGTATTGCCTAAATGATGGTGCAATCATGACGTCACCACTGGACACGAAAGATACAAGGAAGATAGAGAGAGAAAAAACATGTTTCACCCTCAATATAACAAAGGGTATGTAAATTATAACTCACTCACAACTGACATAGGTTACAAAACTCAGTTGGGAGTGACACCCTCACACCCAGGGGGAGTCTGTTGGTGCATCTTGAAACAACAGACTGCCTAAACTTCAATAACACTACAAGACATACACAACTACAGTTTGTTTTCGAGTAGTTTCATAGTTTTTATATATTTGTATTTAAATATTTTCTTCTACACTGAAACACAGCAACTCCTACTTTACGACCCTACGCTGAGCTACATACGGCAACCAACAAGCACCAGATGTAAGCATACTAATCAAACCAAAGTAGGAGGCTACACCAAAACTAACTGAACGGCAAGGGTTCTCCTTAAAACATACCCTCCCGTGACAGTCAGCCATAACATTATCAGTGCCTTCAACATGCCACACATCCAGACTGTGTTCCGGCAGCAACACATCACCTGACACTGATAAACTGCCCAGTCCACCACAAGACTGGCTCTTCTCTTGGCTCTCTCCGGCAACGAGACCTGCCAATAACCTTTCACTAATTCCACCTTAGTGATAAACGTGGCAGCCCCGATGCGGTCTATGGGGTCGTCAACTCTGGGCAATGGATAGGCGTCTGTCTGGGATAATGCACTAACACTACTGCAATCAACACAAAAACGGATCTTGCCACTCGGCTCAGGTTTCAAAGTCACTGGCAAAGACCACTCACGATATCCCTTATCCCTCAGACCCTTCTCCAACATGTAGTCCAGCTCTGCTTTTGAGACAGGCTGCCGAGCAGGATTTATACGGTAGGGAGCCAACTTGAGCTTTATAGTGTCTCCAGCCTCTATGTCGGGTGCCACCCCGGACATCAGGCCTGGAGAATCACTAAACATCCGGAAGTACTGCCACAGCCTAGTAAACAACTAATGATTAATGTTATTACTGTATATGGTAAAACTCAAGGTAGAGTACCAAATGAAATCATAAAAGGTCAGTTCAGATACCTGGAAGAACATATACAAAACATTGAAAACATGGAAGAGGACTACATACTACTGGGAGATCTGAATGCTAAAATAGGCAATGGAGTTGATGGAATAATTATGTGGTAATACAGAAGAGAAAAATGTAACAGGAAAAGCACTACTTGACATGGTGAAAAATGTGAAAGCTGAAATAATAAATACGACGCCAAACTGTACAGGAAAGTGGACCCGTGTTACCACCAAAAATCATGAAGAAAAAGCTGTGTTGTACTATGTGATAACTAATAAAAATTTGTATGATGATATAAAAACTATGAATATAGACGAACAAGGACTGTACAAGCTAACTAAATACAGGACAAATGATATAAAAGAATCTGACCATAACACAATAATTGTCGATATGGATGATAATCTGAACTAAATTAAAAACGTGAGGAAGTATAAGTGGAACTTTAATGAAGTTGATTCTTAGTTGAAGGATGGGATAGGTATAAAAATGCTACAAACAATAATGAATTTGATGATCTATGGCAGGAAAAAAATGTAAGTGACAATATGAGCATTGAAAGTGAGTGGAGGAAATGGAAATCAAAATTATACAGTGTATTAAATAAAGCTTTTGGAAAAGTAAGAATTTCAAACAAAACAAAACCTGGTATTGATAAAGTTGTTAAGAGGTTAATACAAAATAAGAGAAGTATAAGAAAACAAATTAACAAGGAAGACAACATACAGAAAAAGAGTGAACTGATGAAGAGAAGGAAAGAATTAGAACAAATGATAATCCAAAACCTTGAAGTAAATGAGGAAAAGAAATTGGAAGACATTGCCGAAAAACTAAATAATAAAATAAATAATTGTGATATATTATGGAAGTTGAGAAGAAAAATTCCAAGGAAACTAGTGTGCCAGTACATAATAAACTAGTGTGCCAGTACATAATAAACTAGTGTGCCAGTACATAATAAACTAGTGTGCCAGTACATAATAAACTAGTGTGCCAGTACATAATAAACTAGTGTGCCAGTACATAATAAACTAGTGTGCCAGTAAATAAACTAGTGTGCCAGTACATAATAAACTAGTGTGCCAGTACATAATAAACTAGTGTGCCAGTACATAATAAACTAGTGTGCCAGTACATAATAAACTAGTGTGCCAGTACATAATAAACTAGTGCCAGTACATAATAAACTAGTGTGCCAGTACATAATAAACTAGTGTGCCAGTACATAATAAACTAGTGTGCCAGTACATAATAAACTAGTGTGCCAGTACATAATAAACTAGTGTGCCAGTACATAATAAACTAGTGTGCCAGTACATAATAAACTAGTGTGCCAGTACATAATAAACTAGTGTGCCAGTACATAATAAACTAGTGTGCCAGTACATAATAAACTAGTGTGCCAGTACATAATAAACTAGTGTGCCAGTACATAATAAACTAGTGTGCCATACATAATAAACTAGTGTGCCAGTACATAATAAACTAGTGTGCCAGTACATAATAAACTAGTGTGCCAGTACATAATAAACTAGTGTGCCAGTACATAATAAACTAGTGTGCCAGTACATAATAAACTAGTGTGCCAGTACATAATAAACTAGTGTGCCAGTACATAATAAACTAGTGTGCCAGTACATAATAAACTAGTGTGCCAGTACATAATAAACTAGTGTGCCAGTACATAATAAACTAGTGTGCCAGTACATAATAAAAGATAAGGAGGGAAAAGATATAAGAGATCCAGAAAAAATTAAGGAAAGGGTTGCAGAATAGCCTACTATGATGAAATATACAAAAATAACCAAGTGTCAGATGGATATGAGTGAAATTTGTAATAGCTGGATTGAAGGGAGGTAAAGCAACAGGTCCTGATAAAATAAGTAATGACATGATAAAAAGAAGTGGGAAGAGTTTTAAAAAGTCAATAATAAGAATGATGATCATAATTTATGAAAGTGAGTATATACCTAGTGAGTGGCACAAAGCATATATTAAGAACATATAGGGTATACAAGGGTAGGGGACATAAAAAACTTGAATAACTATTGAGGAATCATACTAAACTCCCATCTACTTAACACTCAACGAGCGTCCTAGGCGGTATATTTGACCGTGCCGCCCAGCGTTTTTTTTTTACCATAAATGGCGTTGTTTCCGTGCTCTTTTTCATGCATAAACAAGAGCCAGAGTGTAATACAAGTATGTATCCGTGAAAGGGCGATAATCGAGCTTTCCAATGACACCAGAACCATCCTTCTACGATCACTGGTTGTCTTGCAACGATCGTGCAACCGAAGGGCAAAATCGCTAAAATACGGTCATTTCGTTATATAATTACGTGTGTAGCGAGGGAGTGACGGTGGATGTATGTGGAGTACATCTCAGTCGGTCCACGGCTGCCGTGGCGAGCGGTCATGAGGTAACCCATGCTCCTCCCGTCGCTCGTCTCTCTCAGAGCCAATATTGCGCCAAAATTGCACACAGACTAAAGTCCGCCCCCGCCACATAGTCCAAGTTTTTTTATACAGACTTAAGTCCGCCCCCGATGGTTAGGGGTTAAAATGCTTGAAAAAATAATAGAATATAAAGAGAGCGATCGATTAGAAGATATGAGTGACTATGGAAAGGAAAATCAGTGAGGGAACATCATTTTATTATTAGAAATAAAATGCCCCAGAACAAGAAGCCCACCACAGAAGCCACGAGCGAACACCACACAGAAACACCCAAAGGAAAGGTCCACAGAACGAAAGGACCAGCTGACCGAGCCAGCCATTTCAGACAGGCCCAAGCCCGCAGGGCTAAGCAGCTCCAGGCTGCACCCTTTACCTTTTCTAAACTGACCATTTTCCACACTTCACGTACACTAACCCTCTCGTGTCTTACACTCCTAACTACAAAGGGCATGGGTGTTTTTAATACATTCATATTAAAAACACCCATGCCCTGTCCCGACGTTGAGCCAATGCCAACACATCAGACAGCCATAATTATATCTATGTATGTTCTTACATCCGAGAAGTAGATGTTATATATCTTAGAAGTTAAAACACCCACGCTTGTCCCTAGACCTCGTATATCATTTTCCATGACGAGTATAGATATATGTAACCCGTGCTCAGTCGCCCCTTGCATTGTTCCTCTAGTAACTAAGTATTAATATTAACATTCCCTAACATCTTGTCTTGCCAGACTAAGCTTCTGAAGACCCATCGCCCCATAAATCTATGTATGCAATCCTTAGGTTAAGTATTTCTATCCGCCATTGTGTTCACCTTTTTCCATTTACTTTCCACAATTGTCATACGTCTTCCCCTTGCCTCCTTCGTATCCACAGCCCACACTACGCCAATTTACTTTGTGTCTTACACCTCTTACCCCAACCAGAGATTGTATAAGATAACCTGGTTACCAGTATCTGTCATAAGTACCCCGAAAACAATAACTAAGTACCCCTACGAACTGCCGCTGTGGTTGGTATTTTATATTTAATAGAAAACGCAGTTCCCAGGGCCAACTAATAGTATCCATAACCCTCTGACTGATCACATAACTCTATCTTTTCCAGACTCATATACCACCCCATAGTTGCATTCCCCGGTAGCATTTGGCTAACGTATTCTACTGCCTTTTCAAACTTCCATATCAATTGTAGCCTAATGCCACCCCCACGCCCAGGGACCTTAGGGGCAAAATTTCCCTGTAGCCCTTGAACTCTTCCCCCCCCTCTCATTAAGACACCCGTGCTTCTCGACTCTTGTCCGACCTAGCCTCTCTCTCATACCTCTTGAAGATCCTTGAATTGTCCGTTGCTAACGCTCTCCAACCTTTTATATATACTCCTATCCAGCCTACCTTCACTTAGTAGTCCAGAACAACATTAGAACTTTACTAGCCCCTTGCATGCCATCTATTCTCTTACAACACATTCACAACCCTGCACCCAATGGTCGTCGGTGCGAGGCTAGCCGCCCCGCCAGTAACTAACTTCTATTGCCATACTTCCAGATAAATGTGGCAGAGTTAGCAACCCAGTCTCCACCACATCCAGCAAACCCTACAATTAACAACCAGCCGAGTAAAACCAGCTAGCTAAGGCACCTTCGGTTTTGGTATTAAAGACACCCACATCTGTCTCATACACAGAGGGTTATTACAAACACTGGTGATATGGCAAGCCCCTAGCCACAGCCGCCGGACGACGATCACAGAGAGAGGGCGCCCAGCTCCCCCTTTTTGCCCACCCGAGGAGGGAGACCCCCACCCCCGCGGAGGTATACCTGGCCCCTGTTTTGACTTTCGAGTCATTGCCAGGTAGCACAGGAATTCTTCCTATCAATGAACTAACCATGAATGACTAACACCTTTACTAACCTCTATTAACTCACAATAAACCATTTACCTTTCTTGCATGCTCTGATCACTAAATTAGCACCTCAGCTATACCATAGAATGAAGATTGAACAATCTAGAGAGACGCTCCTATCACAGCTGTCCCCATCCTCCTCGCAAAGTAGATCCAGTCTCTCTCCCCTAAATACGTCCAGTATAGCCAAAATAGTACCTCTTACTAAGGCTCAGTTATATGAAAATATAAAGGCTTCCTATCGCCCTGTGCCACAACAGTAAATACCATCTTACCTAGTCCCCATATCTATTGAGAGCTCAATTAAGTCCATAAGACTCGAGATCCCTACTGTCTACAGGGTCCAGAACTGAGCCTATAAATCTAACTCCCGCCCCCAGTCAAATCAATTGAAAGCTAGACACCAACCAGGGGTCACTACCCTGTAGTTAACTTCTAGCTCTGCCCTTGTGTTGTTCCGGAGTGAGATCCCAGAGCCGGCAGACTCCGTGGCAGATTTGGATAGAAGGACCTGCCCACGTATTGAAGAACTTCACACATATGGCCCCCCTGGACGGCCGCGGAACCAGTCGTTAGCCCCCAACATCATGGACGCAAGATAACCAGGACCAGACCCATCAGATACTACCCAAGATTCCCTTTAGCAGTACTACATATTACTGTGCTGTTTAGAGATTCACTAATTAATATTTCTACGAAGTGGCTAAGACCTTGCCCAGTGTAATTCATACTTAACCATTCCATTTGGGACGTACTAAGCAATCAGTGCTCTTTAATTAACAGGCGACCTTGACTCTCGTAATTACCTTATTCAGATATTAAAACTCTAGTGATATCTAACGTTCGCCCACTGATTTGCGTTCTATGTATTTCTGAAACAAGGATATAAAACTTAGATCAGTACCCCCTGAGGTTACTAGAATTCCTGTGCTCTAAAATACGCATGTCTAATCTAGTCTGTGAACTATTACTTGTGCACCAGAGCTACCAGTAATAAATCTAACAGTGAATATGAATCTATAAGTAACATTGATGGTCTTCGGTATATAAACCTGTGAAATCAAAGCCAGTGATCAGAAGATTAATACCTGAACGTTGGAAGTGGGAGACTAGGCTCCATCCAGATCCACTTATGCTAGTGTTGTTCAATTCTATTATATTGTCTTACACAAGTATTCTGCAGTGGTATATCAATAAACGTGATCATGTAACTTGCTACCATGTGTTTCTTTGTGTTCTCTATTCCTCATATCTTGTATTGTGCATGCAGCCTTATATACCCAGTCAATTTAGAACTCACATTACCCAAGTTAAACCTGTAGAAAAACAGGGCATAACATTGGCGGCAGCGGTGGTTCTTGATTCGGATAAAAGGTTGCATTACACTGCAAGTTTGGAACAGTAGAAGCATGGCAACATCGCGAAATCTTCAGCCATTCGCACACATTCCCAAGTATGATATAAACACGTATGATATCACCAGTTACTTAGACATAATAAAGCCAGTGTACGATGTGGTACTTCATAATGACCGCGAAAAAATCGCCTGGGCAATTTTGCATATGTTACAGTTGGGAGAAGCCGTTTCCCAACTTGTTGATAAGCCAACCTTTAAAGAATTTCTTCACCAAATGGTGACACAGAATACGCCAGAGAGTACGTGGAACCAGTTTCGATCCTTCGTGATCCGGACCTTAGATCCACTTTTGGGTTCCCCCGTCGCCCCCAAAATAATAAAAGTCGACGAGATCAAGTATGAAGGGGATATAAATGTGACCCTCATACAACTCTACAGATACGTGAGGACCACGTATAGCTATGAAGATTACGACCAACAAAATGAACTCTTATTCACCGCTTTGTTAAACATCCTCCCACCCCACATCACCGCCCATCTCGACCCGTATGGCTTATTCGAAGAACATATGCTCTCCATCAGAGAAGAATGCCTACGCAGTTCGATGAATCCCCTATCCAACCCTTCAGCCCCTATCCAAGACTCCGTGCACCCTTCCAAAATGACTTCCGGTGAAAGTCCAAACCCCAGTGCCTCTATCCTCTCTGACCATCCCTAACTCTTCCCCCACCAACCCTCCGCAGCCCATCCAACAAGCCCTGTATTCTAGCTATGCCTACCTATGTAGGCCTACCACAACATATTTTCCCCATGACCCCAGAAATGTTCAGCTATCCCCCCACCAACAAAATTTCCCTTGTGACAGTTTTCCGTCGGTAGCTTGTGACAGTTTTCAGTCAGTAGCCCCTTTCCACCCCCACACAATTCACACCCCTAGAAAACTTCGAAACCCCACACTTGACTCGCCCTCTCATGCCAAACAAACTCACCAGTCCCAGATAACCTCTAACCAGACCGAGACTGCCACCAAGAAAATTCCCCAAACTCGTCCTGTTAACAACCCCAAATCCGTACATCACTCCTCCCTCAATAACCCATGTCCTATGCCTAACTCTGCCCCCACTAATCCTCCCCAGCCCCACATAACCTTTAACCAGACCGAGACTAACTCCAAGCAAATTCCCCAAATTCGTCCTGTTAACAACCCCAAATCAATACATCAGTCCTCTACCAATAACCCCTGTTCTACACCTAACTCTTCCCCCACCAACCCGCCGCAGTCCCCCCAACAAATCCCGTTTCCTAACTCGCTCACCTCTCACCACCCTGGCCCTCCCACACGCGCCGTTAATCCTCCCCTCACGCGTGACGACCTAGGGACCCAACCATGTTCCCCCCCTTCCCCCAGAAATGCTCAGCTATTTCCCCACCAACAAAATTTCCCGTGTGACAGTTTTCCGTCAGTAGCTCCCTTCCACCCCCCCACAATTCACACACCTAATAAACTTCAAAACCCCACACTTGACTCACCCCCTAATGACAGACAAACCCACCAATCCCATATAACCTCTAAACAAACCGTCACTGCCACCGACACACCCCACCACTCTGATCCTCCCACACGCGCCGTTAATCCCCCCCTCACGCGTGACCCCCACCAAAGTGATTTCCCCCCCCTCATGTGTACCGAACACCTGCTCACCAGTCGGTCCCCCACCATCATGAGCCCAGCTAAACTTTCAACCTCCCCCTCTTCACCGTTACCCCACCCGCCCCAAATTCCCCCCCCCCCAAAGATCTCGCTCGACGAAATACCACTCCCATCCCAATCCAACCACAAAACTTTTTCCACCTTGGCTAAACCCCAAAATACTCTCTCTCTCGCCCCAAACAACATAATCAACCTCTCAACTTCAACCACTCCTCGAAATCCCATCCATGTCTCTCCCGAAAATAAAATCAGTCCAAATTCAACCCGTCTCAAACCACAACCCTGCCTGCCCAGACCCCCCCCACCATCTCCCTATCAAATCCCCACACCCCAAACCTCCAAACCACCCGATCATAGTAAACTCTCAACCTTCAGCCTTACTCACCCTTCCCCAAACCCCACTTACGACCACAACTCTCTACACAATTCAACCCCTCCCCAGCACCAACCTCTTCCGCAACAACAACCCCGACTCGACCTGCCCGTTTCATCTTTAAAACCCCCCTATCACTACCCCCGACCGAAACCACTTAGACCCCCCCTCCAAAACTGGCCCCGGGCCAGCTCGCCCCCAGACCCACATTCCTAACGACAAGAACTAACGGTATATCCACCCCCTATTACCAGACCGTCACCCAGACTAACGGCAACCCTAAATACACCCCCCCCCCCCCCTGATGATGATGAGGATATTATTGTACTAAATTGTTTTGATTGTTTTCAATTCCTAAGCGATTGGGCATGATTCTATAAATGTACATGTTTTCCATATACTGTATATATTATTTTTCCCTTAGTCATACTACTTTTCTTGTTAACCTACACTTTTCTGACTATCTTTTAAATTTGCTTTATACATTGTTAAACACTTTACCTCTTCTTAATTTCCTGTGTTCTTAATTATCTGTTCTTTCTTAAATGTACATGTTTTCCATATACTATATATTATATATTTTTCCCTTAGTCATACTACTTTTCTTGTTAACCTACACTTTTCTGACTATGCTTCTTTTTACTTCACCCTTGAGGCTCGAGGACGAGCCTATAATGAATGAGAGGGAAGTAAAATGCCCCAGAACAAGAAGCCCACCACAGAAGCCACGAGCGAACACCACACAGAAACACCCAAAGGAAAGGTCCACAGAACGAAAGGACCAGCTGACCGAGCCAGCCATTTCAGACAGGCCCAAGCCCGCAGGGCTAAGCAGCTCCAGGCTGCACCCTTTACCTTTTCTAAACTGACCATTTTCCACACTTCACGTACACTAACCCTCTCGTGTCCTACACTCCTAACTACAAAGGGCATGGGTGTTTTTAATACATTCATATTAAAAACACCCATGCCCTGTCCCGACGTTGAGCCAATGCCAACACATCAGACAGCCATAATTATATCTATGTATGTTCTTACATCCGAGAAGTAGATGTTATATATCTTAGAAGTTAAAACACCCACGCTTGTCCCTAGACCTCGTATATCATTTTCCATGACGAGTATAGATATATGTAACCCGTGCTCAGTCGCCCCTTGCATTGTTCCTCTAGTAACTAAGTATTAATATTAACATTCCCTAACATCTTGTCTTGCCAGACTAAGCTTCTGAAGACCCATCGCCCCATAAATCTATGTATGCAATCCTTAGGTTAAGTATTTCTATCCGCCATTGTGTTCACCTTTTTCCATTTACTTTCCACAATTGTCATACGTCTTCCCCTTGCCTCCTTCGTATCCACAGCCCACACTACGCCAATTTACTTTGTGTCTTACACCTCTTACCCCAACCAGAGATTGTATAAGATAACCTGGTTACCAGTATCTGTCATAAGTACCCCGAAAACAATAACTAAGTACCCCTACGAACTGCCGCTGTGGTTGGTATTTTATATTTAATAGAAAACGCAGTTCCCAGGGCCAACTAATAGTATCCATAACCCTCTGACTGATCACATAACTCTATCTTTTCCAGACTCATATACCACCCCATAGTTGCATTCCCCGGTAGCATTTGGCTAACGTATTCTACTGCCTTTTCAAACTTCCATATCAATTGTAGCCTAATGCCACCCCCACGCCCAGGGACCTTAGGGGCAAAATTTCCCTGTAGCCCTTGAACTCTTCCCCCCCCCCTCTCATTAAGACACCCGCGCTTCTCGACTCTTGTCCGACCTAGCCTCTCTCTCATACCTCTTGAAGATCCTTGAATTGTCCGTTGCTAACGCTCTCCAACCTTTTATATATATACTCCTATCCAGCCTACCTTCACTTAGTAGGCCAGAACGACATTAGAACTTTACTAGCCCCTTGCATGCCATCTATTCTCTTACAACACATTCACAACCCTGCACCCAATGGTCGTCGGTGCGAGGCTAGCCGCCCCGCCAGTAACTAACTTCTATTGCCATACTTCCAGATAAATGTGGCAGAGTTAGCAACCCAGTCTCCACCACATCCAGCAAACCCTACAATTAACAACCAGCCGAGTAAAACCAGCTAGCTAAGGCACCTTCGGTTTTGGTATTAAAGACACCCACATCTGTCTCATACACAGAGGGTTATTACAAACACTGGTGATATGGCAAGCCCCTAGCCACAGCTGCCGGACGACGATCACAGAGAGAGGGCGCCCAGCTCCCCCTTTTTGCCCACCCGAGGAGGGAGACCCCCACCCCCGCGGAGGTATACCTGGCCCCTGTTTTGACTTTCGAGTCATTGCCAGGTAGCACAGGAATTCTTCCTATCAATGAACTAACCATGAATGACTAACACCTTTACTAACCTCTATTAACTCACAATAAACCATTTACCTTTCTTGCATGCTCTGATCACTAAATTAGCACCTCAGCTATACCATAGAATGAAGATTGAACAATCTAGAGAGACGCTCCTATCACAGCTGTCCCCATCCTCCTCGCAAAGTAGATCCAGTCTCTCTCCCCTAAATACGTCCAGTATAGCCAAAATAGTACCTCTTACTAAGGCTCAGTTATATGAAAATATAAAGGCTTCCTATCGCCCTGTGCCACAACAGTAAATACCATCTTACCTAGTCCCCATATCTATTGAGAGCTCAATTAAGTCCATAAGACTCGAGATCCCTACTGTCTACAGGGTCCAGAACCGAGCCTATAAATCTAACTCCCGCCCCCAGTCAAATCAGTTGAAAGCTAGACACCAACCAGGGGTCACTACCCTGCAGTTAACTTCTAGCTCTGCCCTTGTGTTGTTCCGGAGTGAGATCCCAGAGCCGGCAGACTCCGTGGCAGATTTGGATAGAAGGACCTGCCCACGTATTGAAGAACTTCACACATATGGCCCCCCTGGACGGCCGCGGAACCAGTCGTTAGCCCCCAACATCATGGACGCAAGATAACCAGGACCAGACCCATTAGATACTACCCAAGATTCCCTTTAGCAGTACTACATATTACTGTGCTGTTTAGAGATTCACTAATTAATATTTCTACGAAGTGGCTAAGACCTTGCCCAGTGTAATTCATACTTAACCATTCCATTTGGGACGTACTAAGCGATCAGTGCTCTTTAATTAACAGGCGACCTTGACTCTCGTAATTACCTTATTCAGATATTAAAACTCTAGTGATATCTAACGTTCGCCCACTGATTTGCGTTCTATGTATTTCTGAAACAAGGATATAAAACTTAGATCAGTACCCCCTGAGGTTACTAGAATTCCTGTGCTCTAAAATACGCGTGTCTAATCTAGTCTGTGAACTATTACTTGTGCACCAGAGCTACCAGTAATAAATCTAACAGTGAATATGAATCTATAAGTAACATTGATGGTCTTCGGTATATAAACCTGTGAAATCAAAGCCAGTGATCAGAAGATTAATACCTGAACGTTGGAAGTGGGAGACTAGGCTCCATCCAGATCCACTTATGCTAGTGTTGTTCAATTCTATTATATTGTCTTACACAAGTATTCTGCAGTGGTATATCAATAAACGTGATCATGTAACTTGCTACCATGTGTTTCTTTGTGTTCTCTATTCCTCATATCTTGTATTGTGCATGCAGCCTTATATACCCAGTCAATTTAGAACTCACATTACCCAAGTTAAACCTGTAGAAAAACAGGGCATAACATTGGCGGCAGCGGTGGTTCTTGATTCGGATAAAAGGTTGCATTACACTGCAAGTTTGGAACAGTAGAAGCATGGCAACATCGCGAAATCTTCAGCCATTCGCACACATTCCCAAGTATGATATAAACACGTATGATATCACCAGTTACTTAGACATAATAAAGCCAGTGTACGATGTGGTACTTCATAATGACCGCGAAAAAATCGCCTGGGCAATTTTGCATATGTTACAGTTGGGAGAAGCCGTTTCCCAACTTGTTGATAAGCCTACCTTTAAAGAATTTCTTCACCAAATGGTGACACAGAATACGCCAGAGAGTACTTGGAACCAGTTTCGATCCTTCGTGATCCGGACCTTAGATCCACTTTTGGGTTCCCCCGTCGCCCCCAAAATAATAAAAGTCGACGAGATCAAGTATGAAGGGGATATAAATGTGACCCTCATACAACTCTACAGATACGTGAGGACCACGTATAGCTATGAAGATTACGACCAACAAAATGAACTCTTATTCACCGCTTTGTTAAACATCCTCCCACCCCACATCACCACCCATCTCGACCCGTATGGCTTATTCGAAGAACATATGCTCTCCATCAGAGAAGAATGCCTACGAAGTTCGATGAATCCCCTATCCAACCCTTCAGCCCCTATCCAAGACTCCGTGCACCCTTCCAAAATGACTTCCGGTGAAAGTCCAACCCCAGTGCACTCTTCCTTGCCTCTATCCTCTCTGACCATCCCTAACTCTTCCCCCACCAACCCTCCGCAGCCCATCCAACAAGCCCCGTATTCTAGCTATGCCTACCTATGTAGGCCTACCACAACATATTTTCCCCATGACCCCAGAAATGTTCAGCTATCCCCCCACCAACAAAATTTCCCTTGTGACAGTTTTCCGTCGGTAGCTTGTGACAGTTTTCAGTCAGTAGCCCCCTTCCACCCCCACACAATTCACACCCCTAGAAAACTTCGAAACCCCACACTTGACTCGCCCTCTCATGCCAAACAAACTCACCAGTCCCAGATAACCTCTAACCAGACCGAGACTGCCTCCAAGAAAATTCCCCAAACTCGTCCTGTTAACAACCCCAAATCCGTACATCACTCCTCCCTCAATAACCCATGTCCTATGCCTAACTCTGCCCCCACTAATCCTCCCCAGACCCACATAACCTTTAACCAGACCGAGACTAACTCCAAGCAAATTCCCCAAATTCGTCCTGTTAACAACCCCAAATCAATACATCAGTCCTCTACCAATAACCCTGTTCTACACCTAACTCTTCCCCCACCAACCCGCCGCAGTCCCCCCAACAAATCCCGTTTCCTAACTCGCTCACCTCTCACCACCCTGACCCTCCCACACGCGCCGTTAATCCTCCCCTCACGCGTGACGACCTAGGGACCCAACCATGTTCCCCCCCTTCCCCCAGAAATGCTCAGCTATTTCCCCACCAACAAAATTTCCCGTGTGACAGTTTTCCGTCAGTAGCTCCCTTCCACCCCCCCACAATTCACACACCTAATAAACTTCAAAACCCCACACTTGACTCACCCCCTCATGACAGACAAACCCACCAATCCCATATATGGAGTACATATATGGGATACATGGAGTACATCTTTCTCGACTAGGAGTTTCGACCTTGGCCAGCTCACTGGACAAGATTGTTGCGGGGTTTCGTTAAAAAAACCTGGGTGTGTAAGTAAAATACTGTCTCCATATGGAGCAGGTACTTCATGTGACAAACCAGTGAGTAAAATAGAAATAATCAGTCAAGATAGTGCGAATATAGTGATGTGTAATAGTAGTATCGATAACACTACACATGTAACTGATAGTAAAGATGAGATTACTGATAGAGTAGAATTTCCGTCTAGAGCTAGTAGTTCAACAGGAAATAATAAGTTAGCTAAAAACAATAGAAAATTAGTTGCAAATAAAAGTAATAGGTTGAGGGTATATTATACAAATTGTAGGAGTTTATGTAACAAAATGAACGAACTTAGAGCACTCGTTAGCACAGAAAATATAGACATAATAGCGCTAACTGAAACGTGGATTAATACAGAATCTAGGCATTTTTTAGCAGAATTTGATATTCCAGGATATAGTTTGTTTAAATATGACCGAACAAGTAGGAGGGGCGGGGGTATAGCAGTGTTTGTCAGGAGTACATTAAAAAGCTGTATTAAATCAGGTATTAGACTAAATAATGATAATGAAAGTGTTTGGGTAGAGGTTAACGAAGGTAGTGAGACCATAGTTATTGGAGTTATATATAGACCGCCTAATATGAGTAGAAATGGCGGAACATCGTTATGGGAGGAAATTAAAATAGCATCAAGGTTTAGCAATGTGTGCATTATGGGAGATTTTAATTTTCCGAACATTGATTGGCAGCACCAAATAGGCGACTCCGATTCAGTAGAGTTTATTGAGGTAGTACAAGATAGTTTTTTATTTCAATTCATAGAAACGCCGACTAGAGGTATTAATATTCTTGATTTAGTTTTCAGTAACAATGAACATATGATAAATGATGTAGAGATTGGTGACCACCTAGGAAATAGCGATCATAAATCTATTTATTTTAATATACAATGGACAGGGAATGCTAAAGAGAATACGACACTTATCCCAGATTTCAGAAAAAACGATTATGGTGGGCTAAGAAGTGACTTAAGGGGGGACCCTATTGTTAAGCAATTAAGTCAGGATATGCCAGAGTTAAACTTGCCACCTACATATAACCAGTTTATTGCTTCACTCCACAATGCTCAAAATAAATATATCCCTAAAAGAAAATTTAGATCGCCGCAGAACCAACCAAAATGGATGACTAATAAGCTAATAGATCTTATAGGAAAAAAGAAAGGAATATATAGAAAAATAAAGAAAGGCGAAAATCATCTACATATATACTATCAGACTCTATCAAGACAGGTCAAAAGGGAAATCAGGAAAGCAAAGAGAAATTATGAAATAAGGATAGCCAGTGACTCAAAAAATAACCCTAAAGCTTTTTACCAACTATATAAATCTAAAGTTAGAGATGTAATAGGCCCCCTAAAAACTTCAATAGGAGAAATAACAGAAAATGATTTAGAAATGTGCAGTACATTAAATAGTCAGTTTCTTTCCGTTTTCACTAATGAAAATTTGGCACAGATTCCAGAAGTCAATATGGTATATAGTGATAGTATAGAAAATATGTTAAGTACAGTTAGTATAAGTAGAAATGATGTGCTTAAGGAAATTGACAGACTGAAACCTCAAAAATCGCCTGGTCCTAACGAGGTATATGCTAGAGTATTAAAAGAATGCAGAGATGAGTTAAGTAGCCCATTAGCATTTTTATTTAACAAGTCTTTAGAAACAGGTTTAGTTCCAGAAGCTTGGAAGCTTGCAAATGTAGTTCCGATCTTCAAAAAAGGTGATAAATCGATAGCATCCAATTACCGTCCCATTAGTCTCACATCAATCATAGGAAAGTTGCTAGAGTCTATTATTGCTAGGAAAATTAGAAGCCACTTAGTAAAATTTAACTTAATAAATTCTTCTCAGCATGGATTCACTCAGGGACGTTCTTGCCTTACTAATTTGCTTAGCTTTTTCTCAGAGGTATATGAAGCAGTAGATAGTGACAAGTCATATGATATTATTTATTTAGATTTCAGTAAAGCTTTCGACAGAGTCCCTCATGAGAGATTGATGAGAAAGGTTGAGGCACATGGAATAGGAGGATCGTTGTTGGGATGGATTAGGTCATGGCTAATTGGTAGGAAACAGAGAGTCAGCATAAATGGTACCAAGTCAGAGTGGGGAGCAGTCAAAAGTGGTGTCCCCCAGGGATCGGTATTAGGTCCCCTGTTGTTTCTTATATACATAAATGACCTAGATTTAGGTATAACTAGTAGGATAAGTAAATTCGCAGACGATACTAAAATGGGGAGATCAATTGATTCAGATAGCGATATAGAGTGCCTCCAAAGGGATCTAGATACCTTACATGAATGGTCAGTAAATTGGCAGATGAAGTTTAACATTGACAAATGCAAGGTATTAAAGATAGGGAAGATGCATACAAATGTTAAATATAAACTAGCTAATTTAGAATTAGAAAATTCAGACTGTGAAAAAGATCTAGGTGTGTTTGTTAGCAATGATTTGAAGCCTAGAAAACAGTGTATAAGCGTTCGTAATAAGGCAAACAGGATTCTCGGGTTCATCTCTAGGAGTGTGAGTAACAGAACTGCTGATGTTATCTTAAAACTTTACTTGTCATTAGTGAGACCCCATATGGATTATGCTGTCCAATTTTGGTGTCCTTATTACAGAATGGACATAGATTCATTGGAGAGAGTACAGCGTAGAATGACAAAAATGATCCATAATATTAGAAATCTTTCGTATGAAGAAAGGTTGAAGAAATTAGGTTTACATTCGTTAGAGAGACGCAGAGTTAGAGGGGATATGATAGAGGTGTTCAAGTGGGTTAGTGGGATTAACAAAGGGGACATGACAAATGTACTAAAGCTCAGTGATAGCGAAAGAACTCGTACCAATGGTTTCAAATTAGATAAATTTCGTTTCAGAAAAGATATAGGCAAATATTGGTTTGGTAACAGAGTTGTAGATGGGTGGAATAGACTACCAAGTGCTATAGTGGGGTCTAAAACGGTAGGGAGCTTTAAGATAAAATTGGATAAGCATATGGACGAGAAGGGTTGGGTGTGAAGGGGGATCAGCCGGGTTGGGCCAATCAGCACTCTGCATACCCCCATAATCCTGCGTTAATCTCTAACCGTTTTGGTAAGGTGATCCTCAGGGTATTAGAGTGTTGAGCCTATAATTGGGCTTTGTAATTGAACTGGGGTTGTGTGGGACAGGGATCTGCCTTGCTTAGGCCAATCGGCTTACTGCAGACTCCCATTTTCTTATGTTCTTATGTTCTTATATAACCTCTAAACAAACCGTCACTGCCACCGACACACCCCACCACTCTGATCCTCCCACACGCGCCGTTAATCCCCCCCTCACGCGTGACCCCCACCAAAGTGATTTCCCCCCCCTCATGTGTACCGAACACCTGCTCACCAGTCGGTCCCCCACCATCATGAGCCCAGCTAAACTTTCAACCTCCCCCTCTTCACCGTTACCCCACCCCCCCCAAATTCCCCCCCCCAAAGATCCCGCTCGACGAAATACCACTCCCATCCCAATCCAACCACAAAACTTTTTCCACCTTGGCTAAACCCCAAAATACTCTCTCTCTCGCCCCAAACAACATAATCAACCTCTCAACTTCAACCACTCCTCGAAATCCCATCCATGTCTCTCCCGAAAATAAAATCAGTCCAAATTCAACCCCTCTCAAACCACAACCCTGCCTGCCCAGACCCCCCCCACCATCTCCCTATCAAATCCCCACACCCCAAACCTCCAAACCACCCGATCATAGTAAACTCTCAACCTTCAGCCTTACTCACCCTTCCCCAAACCCCACTCACGACCACAACTCTCTACACAATTCAACCCCTCCCCAGCACCAACCTCTTCCGCAACAACAACCCCGACTCGACCTGCCCGTTTCATCTTTAAAACCCCCCTATCACTACCCCCGACCGAAACCACTTAGACCCCCCTCCAAAACTGGCCCCGGGCCAGCTCGCCCCCAGACCCACATTCCTAACGACAAGAACTAACGGTATATCCACCCCCTATTACCAGACCGTCACCCAGACTAACGGCAACCCTAAATACACCCCCCCCCCCCCCCCTGATGATGATGAGGATATTATTGTACTAAATTGTTTTGATTGTTTTCAATTCCTAAGCGATTGGGCATGATTCTATAAATGTACATGTTTTCCATATACTGTATATATTATTTTTTTCCTTAGTCATACTACTTTTCTTGTTAACCTACACTTTTCTGACTATCTTTTAAATTTGCTTTATACATTGTTAAACACTTTACCTCTTCTTAATTTCCTGTGTTCTTAATTATCTGTTCTTTCTTAAATGTACATGTTTTCCATATACTATATATTATATATTTTTCCCTTAGTCATACTACTTTTCTTGTTAACCTACACTTTTCTGACTATGCTTCTTTTTACTTCACCCTTGAGGCTCGAGGACGAGCCTATAATGAAGGAGAGGGAAGTAAAATGCCCCAGAACAAGAAGCCCACCACAGAAGCCACGAGCGAACACCACACAGAAACACCCAAAGGAAAGGTCCACAGAACGAAAGGACCAGCTGACCGAGCCAGCCATTTCAGACAGGCCCAAGCCCGCAGGGCTAAGCAACTCCAGGCTGCACCCTTTACCTTTTCTAAACTGACCATTTTCCACACTTCACGTACACTAACCCTCTCGTGTCCTACACTCCTAACTACAAAGATGATGAACAGGAATATACATTCATATTAAAAACACCCATGCCCTGTCCCGACGTTGAGCCAATGCCAACACATCAGACAGCCATAATTATATCTATGTATGTTCTTACATCCGAGAAGTAGATGTTATATATCTTAGAAGTTAAAACACCGACGCTTGTTCCTAGACCTCGTATATCATTTTCCATGACGAGTATAGATATATGTAACCCGTGCTCAGTCGCCCCTTGCATTGTTCCTCTAGTAACTAAGTATTAATATTAACATTCCCTAACATCTTGTCTTGCCAGACTAAGCTTCTGAAGACCCATCGCCCCATAAATCTATGTATGCAATCCTTAGGTTAAGTATTTCTATCCGCCATTGTGTTCACCTTTTTCCATTTACTTTCCACAATTGTCATACGTCTTCCCCTTGCCTCCTTCATATCCACAGCCCACACTACGCCAATTTACTTCGTGTCTTACACCTCTTACCCCAACCAGAGATTGTATAAGATAACCTGGTTACCAGTATCTGTCATAAGTACCCCGAAAACAATAACTAAGTACCCCTACAAACTGCCGCTGTGGTTGGTATTTTATATTTAATAGAAAACGCAGTTCCCAGGGCCAACTAATAGTATCCATAACCCTCTGACTGATCACATAACTCTATCTTTTCCAGACTCATATACCACCCCATAGTTGCATTCCCCGGTAGCATTTGGCTAACGTATTCTACTGCCTTTTCAAACTTCCATATCAATTGTAGCCTAATGCCACCCCCATGCCCAGGGACCTTAGGGGCAAAATTTCCCTGTAGCCCTTGAACTCTTCCCCCCCCTCTCATTAAGACACCCGCGCTTCTCGACTCTTGTCCGACCTAGCCTCTCTCTCATACCTCTTGAAGATCCTTGAATTGTCCGTTGCTAACGCTCTCCAACCTTTTATATATATACTCCTATCCAGCCTACCTTCACTTAGTAGGCCAGAACAACATTAGAACTTTACTAGCCCCTTGCATGCCATCTATTCTCTTACAACACATTCACAACCCTGCACCCAATGGTCGTCGGTGCGAGGCTAGCCGCCCCGCCAGTAACTAACTTCTATTGCCATACTTCCAGATAAATGTGGCAGAGTTAGCAACCCAGTCTCCACCACATCCAGCAAACCCTACAATTAACAACCAGCCGAGTAAAACCAGCTAGCTAAGGCACCTTCGGTTTTGGTATTAAAGACACCCACATCTGTCTCATACAAAGAGGGTTATTACAAACACTGGTGATATGGCAAGCCCCTAGCCACAGCCGCCGGACGACGATTACAGAGAGAGGGCGCCCAGCTCCCCCTTTTTGCCCACCCGAGGAGGGAGACCCCCACCCCCGCGGAGGTATACCTGGCCCCTGTTTTGACTTTCGAGTCATTGCCAGGTAGCACAGGAATTCTTCCTATCAATGAACTAACCATGAATGACTAACACCTTTACTAACCTCTATTAACTCACAATAAACCATTTACCTTTCTTGCATGCTCTGATCACTAAATTAGCACCTCAGCTATACCATAGAATGAAGATTGAACAATCTAGAGAGACGCTCCTATCACAGCTGTCCCCATCCTCCTCGCAAAGTAGATCCAGTCTCTCTCCCCTAAATACGTCCAGTATAGCCAAAATAGTACCTCTTACTAAGGCTCAGTTATATGAAAATATAAAGGCTTCCTATCGCCCTGTGCCACAACAGTAAATACCATCTTACCTAGTCCCCATATCTATTGAGAGCTCAATTAAGTCCATAAGACTCGAGATCCCTACTGTTTACAGGGTCCAGAACCGAGCCTATAAATCTAACTCCCGCCCCCAGTCAAATCAGTTGAAAGCTAGACACCAACCAGGGGTCACTACCCTGCAGTTAACTTCTAGCTCTGCCCTTGTGTTGTTCCGGAGTGAGATCCCAGAGCCGGCAGACTCCGTGGCAGATTTGGATAGAAGGACCTGCCCACGTATTGAAGAACTTCACACATATGGCCCCCCTGGACGGCCGCGGAACCAGTCGTTAGCCCCCAACATCATGGATGCAAGATAACCAGGACCAGACCCATCAGATACTACCCAAGATTCCCTTTAGCAGTACTACATATTACTGTGCTGTTTAGAGATTCACTAATTAATATTTCTACGAAGTGGCTAAGACCTTGCCCAGTGTAATTCATACCTAACCATTCCATTTGGGACGTACTAAGCGATCAGTGCTCTTTAATTAACAGGCGACCTTGACTCTCGTAATTACCTTATTCAGATATTAAAACTCTAGTGATATCTAACGTTAGCCCACTGAAATGTGTTCAATGTATTTCTGAAACAAGGATATAAAACTTAGATCAGTACCCCCTGAGGTTACTAGAATTCCCGTGCTCTAAAATACGCGTGTCTAATCTAGTCTGTGAACTATTACTTGTGCACCAGAGCTACCAGTAATAAATCTAACAGTGAATATGAATCTATAAGTAACATTGATGGTCTTCGGTATATAAACCTGTGAAATCAAAGCCAGTGATCAGAAGATTAATACCGTCTAACGATGTTAGTGATGGGAACAGCTCAAATACGTGCGCACAGGCGTGTGGTGTCTCATACCCCCCATGCGCACGTCTTAGGTTAAAGAAAGCTAAATACTAAGACTACCAGGGGTGTTCCAGCTATAAAATATGATTTGTTCTTATAACAACTAAAGAGATTTTTGACTAGACAATTGAATCCGTGAATTAATGCAATAAAGATATGAAATGTTGTGAGATATAGTTGTTCTTGTTAGTAAAGGCAACCATCCTATTAGCCAGTATTAGTATAGGATCTTATAGGAGTTTAAATAAGATAGAGAATCAAGAGACTTAACCTCTCCGCTGCGTAGGTGGGGTATTGGCCACCCCTCCCTATGCGGAGGTATTTAGACTGTTTCCTAAACTCAAATCGTCATCGTACCATAAATATCATTAATACTTATCCATTATTTTACGTCTATTTTACGTTGATTATAAATGTATTAAGCTGTTACAGCAATAAAACAAGTGGAAACAGCGTTTGGATGGTCAAAATCGGCGATAGAGGCCGGGAGTTTCATAACATATGGCTGAGGCAGCCTGCCAGCCAGCCAGCCAGCCAGACGGCTGGAGAGACACTGTTGCGTGGTAGTCTCTCTCTCGCTCTTTCCCACGCTTGGTAACACAGATGACCACGCCCTGCTGGCAACTCGCTAATGTTAGCACGAATATATACCTAAGAATAAGGGAATAACAGGGAGAAAAGGTGATAATTGAAGGGGGGGGGGGGGTGGAAGGAGGGGATGTGGTGGAGTGATATTTGGCATGGCCAAGGGGCAATAAAAATAAAAAATAAAAAAAATAACAAAAAATGATACTGGGTTGATTTAAATGGGTTTTTTTTAGGCCTTGGATTATATAAGGAGTTCCGCAGCCCACCGGTAGGCCTTATATAAGGAGATCCGCACTTGCTGGGTTAAGTGGGAGTTATTGTATAACATAAAGGGGTTTAGTAATTGATGCTCAGGTTATAACTAGCTATACAAATAGTTAGGAAAAGGCATTAGCACATAATTATACATGAAGTACTCTTTTTGTTAAATGGAAAAAATTGGTATTAATTATATATTCACCTCGTCGACAGCATGCTTTCGATTGCGCGTAAATATCTAGCCATCTAGTTTTAAGGTCAATGATATAATAATGAATGTGTAATCTTGGAATTGACCTGAAGGACATAGCGTTGTAATCTTGTAAAGGTGACGAAAATACCTGTTGAATTAGTAATTGTATTGTGATATTGTAACGGTGATGAGTACACCTGTTGAAGCAGTAATTGTATAGTAAAGGTACCGAGAATCCCTATTTGATTTAGTAATTGTATTGTAAAGGTAATAAGGATACCTATTGGTTTAGTAATCGGAATATTATTGCAGAGGGGATTTAATAACGCGGATCTATTAATTGTTTAGTAGTACGGTCATGGTGATGTAAAGATTAGATGATTTATTATTTGCGTCTAATATGATAAAGGTAATTTGAAGTTATAAAATATGATATAAGGTTTAGTACATGTTGTTTCAGTGAGGGGAGAGCTTGTAGATAAAACCCTCGGTCCTAATGTTGTTTAGGGGATTTAAGAAGTCGAAGTGAATCAAGACTCTGAATAGCGATTGTCCAAATAGGTGGTAGTGGGAATGTAACAATTCCGAAGTGCTAACTATAGTGGGCTGTCGTAGGTATTCAAAATATAGTTTGAATTAATTTCGACCCGAACAGAGAATTGATTGTTATGGATATTATGGTTATTGTGAGAGTTTGGTAAATATAAATACAAACCTCCAAGCAACTGTCGAATTATTCCAACCCTAGTATAATAGTATAGTTTTACTACAATGATTATAGAATGATCATTGTGTAGTTGCCAAAAGTGTTTTATTGTCGTTCGTAAGTTTGTAGCTTATCATCACTAAAAGAAAATCAACTATATATATTTAGGAACCCAGTTACTGCCAAATGTAATGGGCAAAAAATTATCATATCTGCACGGATATCAAATATATGTAGTTGATAGGTAAAGTTAATCCAGCTATAAGTTTGTAAGATATCCTGGTGAAATGAGAAACACTAAATATCACATAATCTCCTCAGAAGGGCGTTTCTAGCTATATGCGAACTATGCAGTTGCATAGGTCCCCCGAAGCCACCAGGGGGCTAAGGCAAGCTATTATCAACTCTGCGAAGAAGAGTGGTATCGCGCACACAGATCCCGCCCGTATACTGTGCACCACCAGTCAGCTTGTCCGTCGTCGCCCATCTGTCTGTCCGGTAACTCCTCCTAGACCGTTTGATGGATATTCACAAAATTTCACAGGTATATCCATTTGGTCAATGCGAAGGTCAGTCAAAAAGAAATTTTCCATTTAACTTAAAGGTTAAGGTCACAGGTCAAGATTAAATATAAGGTCAATATTTCATATTTTTTAGTTCTTACTCAAATGTCTTCATTTTCACTATATAAGTTACTGGTAACCTATATATTGTATTGACCAAATTTTAGGTAAATATATTAAAGGGTAAGATCAAAGGTCAAAATAAGTTTTTCACTAGTATTTATTATACCGTTAGATTCTCACTAGGCTTACCATGTATATTCGGAATACCTAGGCCAAGGTCATACAAGAAACTATACAATTCCATATGAAAGGCCAAGGTCACAGGTCAAAGTCTAATAAAAGGTCAATATGCTTTTTTCTTTACTTTTCATGCAAACTTCACAACATTTGGTGAGATAGTTGCACTTTAAATGGAAAGAAAAATAATACATTTGGACACATATCATAAAGGTCAAGATAAAGGTCAAGGTCAACTATTCTATTAATATATATGAAACTAACTGATGGGTTTTAATGAAATTAGGCATGCTTATTCGATTTTCCGGGGCAATGTCAATGAAAAAAAATAATAATCTTACGTAAAGGTCCACGTCACAAGTCAAGGTCAAAGGTCAACTTTTACTATTTATTTTACAGTTTACTCAAATGTCTTCATTTTCACTATACAAGTTACTGGTAACCTTGATATCGTATTGCCTGAATTTTAGATACATATTCTAAAGGATAAGGTCGAAGATCAAGGTCAAAGGTCAAAATAGGTTTTCTACTAGTATTTCTTATACCAACTGTTAGATTCTCACTAGGCTTACCATGTATATTCGGAATACAGAGGCCAAGGTCATGCAAGAAACTATACAATTCTATATGAAAGGTCAAGGTCACATTCAGGAGGCCAAGTGGCTAGCACCATATGGTAGCGACGTGACCAAGATATTCACGAATCAATATACCCAGTCTACAAAGCGACAGTTTCAATCGCATTGGCAAGCTTTTACATCTCGGATTCTTAGAACAAAACAAACTGTGCCCTCGGTGGCGTTGGTTGTTTATTATTTAATTTATCTGTTCATGCAGAAACATTTATCTGAAAGTGATTTATTTGGGCAGGTTTTAAACTCCGCCCACCTCCCCGTCAGCTCAGGCCTACATGGTCTCTGGACAAAGCATCGTCGTTATTCTCGTTCCCGTATGTACCAAAGACTGCAGATTTTACAAATGGGCAGTATTCCTTATGGCTTTGGCTACCGGGAATAGAGTATCTGAGCTGGCGGCGATGAGCAACGCACCTAATTGCCTCAGGTTTGTTAGGCTTCATGAGTGTATTCACATTGCACCTTCCCCAGGATTCATAGCCAAGATTGAGCACAGTGAACACATGTTTTCAGAGTTCACGGTGCCGGCGTTAAACAGGGGAAAGGTGCATCATCTTTTTTGCCCAGTGCAAGCTCTAACCAAATATTTAAGAGTGGCACCTCTAAATCACCAGGGTGCTTTATGGGTCGCAAGTCCGGGTGAACGCTTGATGGAGCGTACACTGGCTTCTCTCTTGTTCGAGGACTTTAAAGAGAAGAATCCCGGCGTTGTGGGTAAGACCCACGATTTACGCAAGGGGACAGCCTCTTTACGTTTCCTTAATAATCTTTCGGTGGAAGTTATTACGTCCACACAGTTGTGGGCCTCTAATCAGGAGTTTTGCCTCGATACCTTTCAGTATAGCTCTGGACAAACCTTCCTTGCCATGTATAGCTTTACGGCAGAGGGTCTAGGTGGCCCTATTAGTCACGTTTTGTTTAATTTCAAGAAAAATGGGGGGGGAGGGTGCAGTCAGTGTGACATAGGACACCCTAGACCCCTCCGGAGTATGTGTTCGGAACATACGAGCTGTGGTACTGGTTGTAGACATTGTATTATAAAATTTCTCTGTAGTATTCATTGCAGGAAATTGTGCTAAAGGCCAATAGTAGTGTTCCAACAATTCTTGTTGTAAGTAGCTTTGGCTGTGAAGCAATAGATTTTTGAGAAATCTCGGTAGTTGCAACTACGACTTTTACTTTTGAAGTAATTACTTCTGCATAAGTACACGAGTTCAGTACTTCTACGAATGTACAAGAATTCATTTACGTTTGGTTATATTTTTAGGAATATATCCACTAGTTAATGGGGTTTATATGTGCACATGTAAACTTATAAGTTTTTAGTTTTCACCACTTACTTTAAGTGGGGTGCCTTCTTAACTAGCAGATCTGTGCACAGAGTCTCAGAGTTAACCCTTTTTCAAGCAGGCTTCTTTGAAGCACGCTCCTGCTTGCACCCCTTTTTGAAGATTTAGGCTGTATAAAGTTTATGCACCCGAATATCTCTTTTTTACAAAAGTAAGAATACTATGTGGTTGTTTGATTATCTGCTTTTCTAGAGTTTTGATATGATTACGAATGTCCCCCTCCAGTCTTAGAAATCAGGCATGTTCGTCAATGATGGAGGGGCCACTAATAAATTATAGGTTTGACTCCGGTAAGGAGATAAAGAAAACCTAATATTTAGTAGTGGCCCCGTAATCATTGACGACTGGGGCCCTCCCGACCATCCCCTTCCCATTCGTTGATGTATTAAGGATTTTGGTTTACTTGATATGTCAGTGAAGGAAGAATGACGCCTGAATCAGCGTCTGGTCAAAGATCCACACAAGTACATCCACGATATGATGGAAAGCTTTTTTTTTTTTTTTTTTTTTTTCTATGTGATTGAGGGAGGCAAAAGGCATAACTGCCTATAGCGAGTGCCTCCCCCATAGTTGAAAGAGTGACAGGGCCAAAATCAAGGGACGTTCGAGCCAAAATGTTATTCTTTTTTGCTTTTTGTTTTTTTATTTTTTACGAAGTTTTTTCGTAGTGAGAACCCAATTCATAATGACTGAAGCCATGAGTGAGGTCGCGTGCGCTCATGATGAAGGCTCCTCAGTTTTTAAATGCTCTGCGCGGTAGATTCAAACTACGGCGGATTAGTGTTTGAAGAGGATGCCTTATGTAATAGGCATGTTCGTCAATGATTACGGGGCTACTACTAAATATTAGGTTTTCTTTATCTCCTTACAGGAGTCAAACCTATAATAGTGTTAAAATTGTCGCTTTGGCACATCATTGAAATTGCTATTTGTGAGGAAACATATTGTTTTCATATTGGACCAGTTTGTATATATTTATGAATAACATCTTGATGTATTATGATGATTTGTATGTTTTGGTCAACAATCTATATTTTATTAATTTCACCACAACACCAAACACCTCCAATGAAATTAATGAAAGCATATTATGTGATCGAACCTGGGTCATCACACACATATTTTTAAATACTCTAACCATTACACTACCAAGACGGTTAAAGGTTTATGCACACGCCTACGACTTATTAACCATTCTCGAATACTGGATATTAATCTAATCATGTTCATATTCCCAACCGCGCTAACTAACTACTCCTTCATCCTATGACTTAGACTGCTTTAAGCTTCGTGTGTCCAGGCATTCTGAACCCAACGTCCCTTGAATTTGGCTCTCTGTCACTCTTTTGGCTTTGCGGGAGACACTTGTTACAGGCAGCCTGCCTTTTTGTCTCCTTCATACACAGAAACAAAATAAATGAATACGATACTAAATTACCATCTCTTTCAGATTATGTGCCCAATATAGAAATAGGTTATATTATTTATTAATTACAAAAAACATGTATGATTTTACTATACTCCAGCTGGTAAACTGTATTTCGTTAATTTATTAATGCAGGATCTACTTCATTTATATAAGCTGAATACTTATATTTCACAATTGGTATTAACAATTTTATTAAAACACAATTTAGTTTTAATCCATTTGTATTATTCCTTGTGATATGAATAATCAAAAGAATTGTAAACAACAGCGAAGGAATATGATGTCTACCATTACAACATTATGTAAATATGATGTCTACCATTACAACATTATGTAAATAATATACAAGAAGGTTCTTCCTCTTATCTTAAGGCCATTCGTCAACGTTTCTCATCCCAACCACAAAAGGAGAAAATTATTAAAGCTGAGATATGGAAGGAGACGAAGATAATATGGAAAAGGAAGAAGAAGAAAGGATAATTATAAATGCTCTTTAAATGAAGGACCGTTGTCATTAAGAAGCAATCTTGAAAATATATAACTGTTATACCAGGGTTTTTACCAGGTTTTGAGATTGGATTTGGTAGGTTCTACTTAACTGGAGAAGTCAAAGTCACACAACACATGCATAGAAGAAATAAAGAATACATATAACACTGAGTATATTTATGAACCATATTTATTTATCTACTCTTAAGTTAACAATATAGATAGATACACATGGATCAAATGGTTTATACAGTATGAACTGTCCTAGCTCGGCGAGGATCTAGATGGAGATCAGGTCTATATTAGTTCTGTTTACCTCTTAAATGAACTCACAAATAATTATTAGAAAAATCTTATAAGTCTTGATGATAGGTGGATAGAGTAAGTATTTAACTCTAACTTATTTAGACACTTTTACACGGGTGAGAATTTAGGCAGAGTCAATACTTGTGGACTCTAATAAGTCTCTTATAAGTCTTGATGATAGGTGGATAGAGTAAGTATTTAACTCTAACTTATTTAGACACTTTTACACGGGTGAGAATTTAGGCAGAGTCAATACTTGTGGACTCTAATAAGTCTCTTATAAGTTTTGATGATAGGTGGATAGAGTAAGTATTTAACTCTAACTTATTTAGCTACCTTAGAACTAGTGAGAATTTAGGCAGAGTCAATACTTGTGGACTCTAACTTACAGTATGTATGCACCTTCGCACTGGTGAGAATTTAGGCAGAGTCAATACTTGGGGACTCTACCTGTCTTCGTAGCGCAATGGATAAATGCACTGAATTTCGGTGTGAGCATCCTAGGTTCGAATCCCTGGACTGCCCCATGTATTTGTTGATTTCATTAATTGAGTTTAGGAGTAAAGTCGGTTGGTGGAGGGAACATAATAATGTATACCTTATTTCTGGGTATCGACTTATTAGTTGGTTTTCAATATTTACTCCTGAGCTAACACATGGAGCTGGAGTGATGATGAGTTGAGGTAACAGCTGGGGGGTCTTCTGATTCTCCATTGGGCCATCCAGGTTGGCCTGCCGTGTGGATAAGTTGTTTGGGATACAGATGGATTAGCTGGCTTAGGATCTTAAATGAAGTTCCTTAATGTCAAGACACTGGACACTTTCATCGGACGAACACGAGTATGTTTAGCTGGACATGTCCTGTAGCTAGAGTTACTCGACTATCCTGATCGTTATGCTAATCGGTGATGAAGTTCCATTTCGGTACTCTTGACTTGGGGTCTTTAATATGATGTCTCTGATGTCATGACACAGGGACAACGTATCGGGCTAACGTGAGGAGATAATAATGTCATGACCATTACTATTTTCACTCGATCTGCCACTGACTGTTATAAGAGGTTCAAAGAACTCGGGGCGGTGTTTAAACCTTTTAATTGCAAGTGTCCGCTACCATGGTGTTGGACAGATGCACTAAGCACTTCTATATGCTGAGTGCCGGTTGATGGTTTCTCGCAAAGCCCTAAGCTAGTCGAATAACCTTGCCATGACAAGTATCACTTCCAGTATTAAAAGTGCAGCCTATTGGGGATATTAATGATATTTCCTATACCATGGTATGTAATAACAATAATTCCTCAATAGGGAAAAGAACTCCTCAGACCTGTAGAGAAATTCGTCATGACTTCAATCAACTATTTGAATGGGAGGGTAATTTTAGGGCTAAACCACTAGCATGCCAGTGTTATGAAGCCCTAGAATTGCTTGCCTTGTTCAGGTTTCGTCGGAGTAGTGACGACTTTGGCTGAGATGTCCCGGGGCAGGTGTGCGGGGGTCAAAAGGTCATAAGTCCAGTAAGGGGCAGATCTAAAGGGATTAGGAGGGACCCTTAGAAGTTCTCGGGCAGGTGATTCGGCTTTTGGGTGGAAGAAGGGCGTAAGTGACTTCTCTTCTTATGGTGATGTTGGTCCTTCTGTCCTTGGCTGAATATTATTTTCTTCCTGGGAGCCTCGTGGTGTTGTGGTATTTTGGTGATAGTCTTGCCCGGTGTTGTTGGAAGCTCTGGTCTTATGGTAGCAATTCTGGCGTCTCGTCCGGTGTTCGTAGAGGGCGTGTGAGATGTGATAACTTGCTTATAGATGCAGGTATTATTGGTATTATTTTGGTGGTTATCTCATACACGTGGTTTCACTATTTGTGTGTCTTTTGGTGTTGCTGATGTACTTATCTTCTTGGTGTGTGACTCTGGTTTCGTATTCTTGTTCTCGTTTCTTCCGTGGGTGATGTGGGGTAATTTTGGTATGCGGGGCATCTTGCTTATTTTGTTTCTTGCTGTTCCCGCCTTTGGTGTTATTGGTTCTGCTTTAGTTCCTCCTTCCTCTTCTCTCTTAGTTCGTGTTCTCTGTTGATTTTGTTTCGGGACTAGTTTGTTATCAATTTCCCATTCTTCAGTTGTTTTCCTTTTGTTCGTGGTGGGGGTCTTTGTTAATTTGGTTATTTTAATAACATTTGTCATATGAACATATACTGTAGATAAACATTAAATGCATAAGCTAGGAGAGTGTATTATTGTGTTTTCTCTGTGCGGCAATTGCAGCTGGGGATGAGGGAGTTCTCTGTGTGGGGAGGGACGTCATCAATTGCAGCTGGGGATGAGGGAGTTCTCTGTGTGGGGAGGGACGTCATCAATTCTAAACTAAAGATATTTTAATGTAAGAGGGGAGGGATGAAGATGCTGGCAAAGTTTCGTAAGAATATATTTGTACGTTTTGACATAAAAAGCAAGTAGACTACAAATGTTATTGTCTCAGCCTACAGGTATGTCGCACATAATGGGTAATGAAAACCAAAGTTCAGAGGAATCGTAAGCGATATAATTAGGAGCAAAGAAGTAGGCATGTAAGACAAGCTTTCTAATTCTGCTATTCTTATTTATTTCACTTCATCAATACTTTTCATTTTGTCAGAAGTCTTCTCTATAGCTTTCTCTTTTGCATTTACCGGTACTAAATGTATAGTTGCACATACCACAGGCCTAACACTCCTGAGAAGACTCTTTTCGTTACCCTCAGCCACGCCTCAGAACAGACGACCAGGAAGTATTCAGTCTCTCACTTAGTTATAAATGTTGACATTATGCAGATTCAAGGTGAAATATTAATCTACACCACCAAACAAGAAATGTTTGAATATTTACCAAGCTAGCCAGTGCTGGATCTAAGTCTAAGTTAAAGAGAATGCTTTGAAAGAAGTTTCAAAATTAACTAGTACTACCCAGCTTCTTGCAATTCACTGTTAAATAATCTATATAAGAAAGTACATTGCATAGTGCAGTTCACTCATTGTAAATCGTGTAAAATGCTAGGCCTACCTATTTTTGTCCGCAAACTACTCTAAACGCCCGTCATTTAATATTTATATCATAAACCCTTGGGAATTATGACGCGTTTTGACAGTTCATTCTGGCTATCCTTAGACGATTTTATACAGTTTAGGAAGGAACTGTTGTAATTAAATGGGTAAAGACTAGTTCCATTAACCCTCTGACTTCCAGGCCCAGGGGAGACCTCATAGGCATGTGATAAGGAGTTGCTGGAACCCCTATTTCACCTGTTTGGCATCCCTTACTGTTTCTGTTTGTGTCTCACTTACACAGAGAGTAATCCAGCTAGCTCTCACAAACACCTCGTCCTCCTATCCATGGGGCACAAATGCCCCATCATCAACTGCTCTTCACCAGCCGACCCTTCAAAATGCTCTGAACCACGGCCTGTCACTCATACTATTAACTTCAGCAACATTCGCGGCCTTTCTTTTAACTTCCCTCTGTTGAACACCACCTCTCCTCCAACAAATCCGATCTTCTTTTCCTCACTGAAACTCAGGTGTCTGAAGCAACTGCCAGCAGCCCCTTCTCTGTACCCTCCTACTTTCTCTATCCTAGCTTCAAAGCTAAAGGTGAATGTTGTGTATACGTACACAACAACTCACTTGCTCTCGTGTTCCCGACTTCGACTCCTCTGAATCCTCAACTTTATGGCTCAAACTATCCTGTCACTCTCATACTAAATATTTCTGTGCTGTCTATCGTTTCCCTAACTCTACTGACTTTCCCAAATTCTTTGACTATCTAAACTCTAAAGTGGAACACATCCTATTCATCTCTCCTTTTTCAGAAATCTCCATCTTATGAAATTTCAACGTTCACCACTGCCAATGGCTCTCATCTCTTTCCACTAACCAACCAGGTGAACAAGCCTAAATCTTTGCTATCCTAAATTACCTAGAGCAGATGATTCAGCAACACACCCGTATCCCGGATCGCTTCGGAGATCGGCCCAACATTCTTGACTTGTTTCTAACTTCTAACCCTTCCGCTTATATTGTCGATCTTTTCTCTCTTTTGGGCTCCTCCGACCATATACTTGTCTCTGTCACCTGTCCTATCTCTCCAGTATGGCCACCCAACCGGCGGCGCTTGTGGCACTTTGGCGCTGCCAACTAGGAGGCTCTTTGGCTGTACTTCTTTAATTTCCCATGGAACGATTTCTGCTTCCGTGGTCGAGGACCCTCGGAGAGTGCTGAACGCAATACCAAGGTAATCCTTTCGGGCATGGAAGCATACATCCCATTCTCTTTCTCTCAGTCTAATACTAAATAATCTTGGTTTACTCATGCTTGTTCTATTGCTGTCCGCAATAAGGAGGAAGTATTCAAATGGTACCGTCGCCTTCAAACTCAAGAATCTCATTCTTCCTATGTTTCTACCCGGAATCAAGCCAAATCTGTTCTTCAACCTGTCCCAAAGAAGGGTGACCACCCTTAACCCTCCAACTATTGTCCAATTGCTCTCATGTCTTACATCTCCAAAGTTTTTGAAACTATTCTTACTTCAAAATTTCTTAAACATCTTCTCATAATTTTGTCTCAGATCTCCAGTATGGCTTCCTTAGGGGTCGCTCTACTGGTGATCTTCTTTCATATCTTACTAACTCTTGGTCATCCTTTTTTGGGGACTTCAGTGAGACCTTTTCTATTGCGCTAGACATATCGAAGGCCTTGATAGAGTCTGGCACAAATCTCTAATTTCTAAACTACCCTCCTTCGGTTTCTATCCCTCCATCTGTGCCTTTATCTCTAATTTCCTTTCTGGCCGTTCCATCGCTGCGGTTGTGGACGGCCATCATTCACTTCCTCAACCTATCAACTCCAGTGTTCCTTAGGGCTCTGTCCTATCTCCAATTCTCTTTCTGATATTAATTAACCCCTACTGTACCAGAGGGTATTACTATAAATGTACCCTCCAGTACCAGGCATTGTGGCCAAAATGGCTTCAGAGTCAAGAGAGAACACCGTCTCACCCCAAAAGTTGGAGGAGTACTGACCCAGCTAACCTGTGGGAGCTTGGATCCAAGCTGAGAAGTGTTGCCAATGTCTCAAAGCAGTGTGTACAAGTCATGGTACCAGGTACCGCTCGATACGGGCAGTTACAAGGACCGCATATTACTGACAGACGTCATCCGTCGCTGGTACTGACAAGTGACTTTTTAACTGACGGCAAACATCCGTCGCTGGTACAGTAAGGGTTAATTACCTTCTCAACTGTACTTCCAGTCCTATTCATTCATATGCTGATGACTCTACCTTACACTACTCAACTTGTTTTTCAGAACGCCCCAGCAAGCAATCACTCAAAAATTCATGTGATGAGGCCATAGACCACTTATCTTCTGATTTATCAACCATTTCCAACTGGGGCAGAGAAAATCTTGTTACTTACAATGCTTCCAAAACCCAATTTTTCCATTTATCTACCCATCAAGAACTCCCACAGGTTAATCCCCTATACTTCAACACATGGATCAACCCTTCATCTTCTCTCAGTATCCTTGGTGTTTCTTTTTCTTTTCATCTCTCCTGGAAATACCATATTACCACTCTTGCTAAAACAGCTTCCCAGAAGTTGGGTGTGCTCAACTGCCTCCAGGGGTTCTTTACCCCTGCACAGCTTTTTGCTCTTTACAGGGGCACAGTTCGGCCATATATTGAGTATTAATTGCATGTGTAGGGCGAATCCTCTCACACAGCACTTCTAGACAAAGTAGAAAAGAAAGCCTTTCGTCTCATAAACTCACGTCCACTCACCGATCCTCTGCAATCTCTCTCTCTCTCTCTCTCTTTGCAGCAATGTTGCATCTCTCTCGCTATTCTACCGCAATTTCAATAAGCAGTTGTCCTCAAAGCTCTCTCAGTGCATGCCACCTCCTCTACATAGAGTATGTAGCACCCGTCTTGCAACACAATCCCACCCATACTCTGTGCAACTACAAGAGTGAAACGATATTCCCAATCTTTCATCTATTCAACAGCTGAGCTCTGGAACTCTCTCCCTGAATCCATCTTTCCCTCATCCTATGACTTAAATTGCTTCAAACTCTGTATGTCCAGGCATTTTGACTCGAACATTCCTTGATTTTGGCCCTGCCACTCTTTGAACTCAGGGGGAGGCACTCGTCACAGATAGTATTGCCTTTTTTCTCCCTCATTCACATAGAACAAATTATTATATACCGGTATATATATTTATATATATACCCTTCCTAATCTAAATGAAATCGTCTAATATTAGCCATAAGAAAGGGTTAATTAGCTGTTGTTATTTTCATTAATATAGTTATCCTAACATTTTGTTTTCATCTAAAGTCTGTATTTATTTATTTATTTATTTCACAAGTATTTCCTTGTCTGTCATCTTCGTTTTCTATTCGCTTTCCTTTCATTATAACTCGTACTTCTTCTCTTTTGGCTATATCCTTCCTTTCAAATTTGACTCTGGCCTTTCTTCTAGTATTTCATGTTTTTACATCAATGGGCCCCTTCCCTTCATTTGACTCTGGCCTTTCTTCTAGTATTTCATGTTTTTACATCAATGGGCCCCTTCCCTTCATTTGACTCTGGCCTTTCTTCTAGTATTTCATGTTTTTACATCAATGGGCCCCTTCCCTTCATTTGACTCTGGCCTTTCTTCTAGTATTTCATGTTTTTACATCAATGGGCCCCTTCCCTTCATTTGACTCTGGCCTTTCTTCTAGTATTTCATGTTTTTACATCAATGGGCCCCTTCCCTTCATTTGACTCTGGCCTTTCTTCTAGTATTTCATGTTTTTACATCAATGGGCCCCTTCCCTTCATTTTATTATCACTATTTTTTTTTTTTTTTTTTTTTGTCAATGTGACGTCTTTGCAAAGACAAGGTGTCTTACTTTCCTCTTGTCTTTCCACCACATTCCTTCTATCTGAGCTTCATCCTGTCGTTCCATTCTCATATGTCCTTTCTTTCATTATAGCGACATTTGTTTATTGCCAAATTGACGTTTTCCTTGCAGCCTTTTAGCCATTGGACTTAGTGGGTTTATAATAATGGCAATCGAAGAAACTGTCGACAGATGTGCAAGATCTGTATATTAAAATATCTCTACCTCACTCGTATTCTTCCCTCTCCTCCATGACTGACACCTTGCTATCTTCTTATCTTCATTGAGACGCATAGGAACTTCCAAAGACACTCTCGGCGTCTAAGCTCCGTATGACCTTCAACTACAGCTAACATTCACCTTGACTTTAGAATGTAATACACTTCTTTTATGTGTTATTGATGTTTTGTTTTTGTTTTTTTTTTAGAAGTAATGCAATAGGATTAGGGAATTCAGTTATTGTTATTTGGCAGTTTCATTATATTCACATGTTTTCCTTGGCAACTTGAATGGTAATATAATATACACATAATTAATAAAAAGATAATTTAGTGCAATTGAAATACAGGAGAAACGAGAAAACCCCAAGAACACCAATAAACAAGCAAGAGAGGAACAAGGAGAAACAAGACAGAGAGAGACAGGCAAACACACACCAGAAGAAACAAGGGAGAAAACAACAAAGCATACCACAACAACGTCAGGGTCAAGGCCAGAGTTCCCGACCAGGAAAGAAAATTGTCACATCGTAACAATAGACAAAGCCAAACAAAAAAGAGAGAAAATGGATGAAAGGCAGAGAAAGAAGGAGAAAAGAGTACACCGTGATAATCCCCTGGTCAAGGCCAGGGACTTCAGCCAGGAGGGATTACTGCCGCGTCACCACAAGGGGACAACGAGCCCCAAAATGGCCGACAAAAGACAGCGACAGACCACCACCCCCCGAAAGTGGTGTATTCACAACCATTCTAGAACCGGGGCCTCCATTTACACTATGTAAAATGCCTAATAATATTATTGTATTTAATTATATATGTTAACTATACAACCACCATCAGGAGAGGGGTACAGAAAAGCCACCTCGTATCTCTCTACACCACGAGTGTTATGTAAAACCATGCCCCGTATTCTTGCCTATTATCTCTCTACCTTACGAGGGTATATGTATGTAACCACTATGCCTGTTATCTTTCCTTCTCATGAATAGATGTAGGCGACACCACAGCCCCCTCTCCCATGTCAATAAAACTTATAGGAAGGAAGACACCTATTTTTCTTTCTCCAATGTTAGCAACTATATACCTGTAGCCTCACACCCTTTTTATTCTTTCTAATAACTATACGTGTGCAGCCAGGCGAGAAATAGGCCCCACCATCCAAAGTTAGGACGAGGGGACGCCTGGCAATATTATTGTATTAAAATATATATATATTACTATGACCTATATTATCGTGTTAAATTATATATATTTAACTATGACCAAATCTGAGACAATTCTCTCAGGAAGAGATAAAGGGGAGTCCCCTCTTATCTCCCTACCTTACGATATATATGTAGGTAGCCCCCCCCCCCTTTTGCCCACTTATTCCTTTCTAGTAAATAAGTGTAGATGTAATTATGCAAGAGTTATGTTCCACCATTCAGGTTGAAGAAGTTAAGGTACACGACACAAATTGTTGTACTACGAAGTTATACATTTGACGACGACTGTGTACACCCTTTCTTGCACCCCCTGTACCTCCTAAACTTAAACTCGTCTCACCTAGTTTCTGACATAACCGACTCAAACCAGATTTCGCTTTGACCATCACGACCAAAATAGAAGAGGGTCAGGTCGCCTCACAACCCAAGACCCCCCTCCCCCCCTCACTTCCCCCCTTTTACCTCCACGCCACAAGAAACCCCAACCCAGGATAATACCTAACCCATCTCGACCAAAAGTGTTAGATCCAAACTCTATCCAAGTAAGAAGCAAATCCATAACTCCCTGTTCTCCCCTGAACAAAACTTTTTAAGATACAGAGTCATGCAGGTGTACTACCAGGGCGCAGTCACGTCAGGTCACGGAGGGACCCCCACTCCCCCCCCCCCCCTCCCCCCGGTCGACCCCGGAATAGGGACGTGCTCCGCCCCCTTGACCCCGGCGAGAGGCCCACCAGGGGAACTCTGCCCAGCAACTAGCTCCACACGTATACGAGTATGTTAGATGCGTTTCTATTACCATTTCCACATTATCCAAGAGACGTAGGGTGAGGGAGGAGCTATCCAGCCCACTCGTATTATACCACCATTACACGGCTGCCTCAAAAGTAAAGTAACTTACTTTATAAGTACAGGCATCCAGGCAGCTGGCCTTAACGAGCAGAGCGCCCCGCCCCCGCTGACCTTGAAAACAACCCAGTGAAAAACCTCTTGCCAACAACACTTCCATCACATGTCATTATATGTTAGCTGTGTAAATTAACCCTATTATCTGATCCAGGACACGGGAAATAAGGAACGAAATACCCAGGCAACGAATCCTCCACTGCCACCATGCACAGCTGCCTCCAGAAAATAAAGGAACCACTCCAAGCCGAGGCAACACCCCAGCTCCAACTTCCTCCACACCTCTACCAGCTTGCCGACTTGAAAGCCGGTTATCTCCACCCCTAAAATTGTTACGTCTACTTCCTCCTTACTCAATTAAGTGAGCCCTACAATAAAGCACCACATGTGAAGCTAAAAATCACCTCTCCCATTTCTAGAACACTCAGATAACAGCAAATCAACCAGCCGGCAGCCTCGGCAACACCGGGCAGCCCTGCTATATAAACCCTGGGAGGTGGAGAACTCAGTAAGTAGAAATATCGCTTCTGTACGATCGGCAACCCGCTCTCTGACTGAAGACTATTTCATACCCCCACTAAAGACTAGTACCTGACGAACGGCAACCCGGAGTCTGTGATACAATCAGTGATATATATTAATATGCCCCAGAACGAGAAGCCCACCACGGAAGCCACGAGCGAACACCACACAGAAACACCCGAAAGAAAGGCCCACAGAACGAAAGGACCAGGTGACCGAGCCAACCAGTTAAGACAGGCCGAAGCCCGCAGGGCTAAGCAGCTCCAAACCACACCTGCCTACCCCTTCTAAACACGGACCTTTTCCCCACCTCGCGTATACACTACCCCTCGTGTCCTACACCTCTACCTACATGATGATGAACATAAATACACCTTAAGTTAATACACCCATGCCCTGTCCCTAAGTTAGGATATCAATATCAACATACCCTAAAATACCTTGTCTTGCCAGACTAAGTTTCTGAAGACCAATCGCCCCATAAATCTATGTATGTTCTTCCATCCGAGAAGTAATATGTTAACCCCTGTCTTGCCAGACTAAGTTTCTGAAGACCAACCGCCCCCATAAATCTATGTATGTTCTTCCCAGGCTAAAACACCCATGCCCTGTACCAGTTCAGACAGGCCTAAATCTATGTATGTTTTTTCCCATCCAAGAAGTAATATATTAACCCCCTGTCTTGCCAGACTCAGTTTCTGAAGACCAACTGCCCCCATAAATCTATATATGTTCTTCCATCCGAGAAGTAGTATGTTAAAACCCCATGTCCAAATTGATAAGAAACTATGATACCCACGGGTACACCAGTGTATATAGAACCATTGTTCCTGTAAGACCTAGACAGAAATGACTGAAGATGTTAGCCACCATGCAGTAACTTTAATTCTTACCCCAACCAGAGATTGTATATACAACCCTCTTTTACCATTGTCTCGACGCATTTTCACCACGAAACAATACCGAAGCTTCCCCTACGAACTGCCGTTTTCTTTGGTGTATATGTCATAGAAAACGCAGTTCCCAGGAACAACTAGATCAGCAAGAAATAGTGTCAGATTAACAGTGTCCATAACCATCGTATTGACGAGTAATAATACACCATGTTTTTCCCTACTTTTATCCACAGTCAAGCACACACCTACAGTTAACCTCCTCTTCACCACAGCCCCACAGTCCACATGATTCTATCCTTTGCAGACTCATATACCACCCCATATTGCTCATCTCCCGGTAGCGTTTGGCTAACATACTTTCCCTGTCATTAACCCCCAAGCTCCGATACCAACTGTAGTCTAATGCCACCCCTACGCCCAGAGACCTTAGGGTCAAACTTCCACATAGCCCCCCTGAACCCTCTCCCTCTCATTAACCCCCCACGCTCCTCGACTCCTTTCCGACCTAGCCTCTCCACCATACCTCCTGAATATCCTTGATTTTTCCGTTGCTAACATTCTCAAACCTTTTATATAATATACTCCTATCCAGCCTACCTTCCCTTAGTAGGACGGAACAACATTAGAACTTTACTAACCCTTTGCATGCCATCTATTCCCTCACAACCCATTCACAACCCTGTACCAAATGATCGTCAGTGCGAGGCTAGCCACCTCGCCAGTGACTAACTTCTATTGCCATACTTCCAGATAAATGTGGCAGAGTTAGCAACCCAGTCTCCACCACATCCAGCAAACCATGCAATTAACAACCCAACCGATTAAACCAGCTAGTCAAGGCACCTTCGGTTTTGGTATTACGAACACCCACATCTGTCTCATAAACAGAGGATTATTACAAACACTTGTGATATGGCAAGCCCCTAGCCACAGCCGCCGGACGACCATCACAGAGAGAGGGCGCGCACCTACCCTTTTTTACCCACCCGAGGAGGGAGGCCCCCACCCCTGCGGAGGTATACCTGACCCCTGTTTTGACTTCCGGGTCATTGCCAGGTAGCACAGGAATTCTTCCTATCAATGAACTAACCATGCATGACTAACCCCTTTACTAACCTCTATTAACCCACAAAACCCATTCACCTTTCTTGCATACTCTGATAACCAAATTAGCACCTCAGCTATACCATAGAATGAAGACTGAGCAATGTAAGAGAGACGCTCCTATCACAGCTGTCCCAGTCCTCCTTGCAAAGTAGATCCAGTCTCCCTCCCCTCAATACTTCCAGTATAGCCAAAATAGTACCTCTTACTAAGGCTCAGTTATATCACATTATGAAGGCCTCCTATAGCCATGTGCCACAACATCTATTGAGAGCTCAAATAATTCCATAAGACTCGAGATCCCTATGGCCTACAGGGTCCAAAACCGAGCCTATAAACCCAGCTCCAGCCCCCAGTAAAATCAGTTGAAAGTTAGACACCAACCAGTGGCTGGCCCCCTTAAGTTGACCTCTAGCTCTGCCCTTGTGTTGTTCCTGAGAATTGAGTTCCAGAGCCGGCAAACTCCGTGGCAGATTTGAGATAGAAGCATCTGTCCACGTACAAGAAATCTACGTGCACCTTATAACCTTCACACACCAGTGGGTATATAAGCGTGTAGCCAGCAACGATCGCTAAAAGATCCGTCTTGAGAACTTCCTACATATGGACCACCTGGACGGCCGCGGAACCAGTCGTTAGCCCCCAACATCACGGACGCAAGATAACCAGGACCAGACCAATCAAATACTACCCAAGATTCACTCTATCAGTACTACAGTGTTACAGTGCTATTTAGAGACTCACTTATTAATATTTCTATGGAGTGGCTATAGCTTTGCCCCAGTATAATTCATATATAACCATTCCATTAGGAAGTGCTAAGCGTATCAGTGTTTATTAATTAACAGGCGATATTAACTCTCGTAATTACCCATATATCCAGATATTATTACATAGAAGTGAAACCCTAGTGATATCTAATGTTCGCCCACTGATTTGCATTCTATGTGTTTCTGATATAAGAATATAAAACTTAGATCAGTACCCCCTGAGGTTACTAGAATTCCCGTGCTCTAAAATACGCGTGTCTAATCTAGTCTGTGAACTACTACTTGTGCACCAGAGCTACCAGTAATAAATCTAACAGTGAATTTGAATCTATAAGTAATATTGATGGTCTCCAGTATATAAACTTGTGAATAAAGCCAGTGATCAGAAGATTAATACCTGAACATTGGAAGTGGGAGACTAGGCTCCATCCAGATCCACTAATGCTAGTTGTTCAATTCTATCATTTGTCTTGTACGAGCATTCATACCTTCTTATGCTTCCTATTAATCATCCTCAATAAACGTGATCGTGTGTCTTGTTACCGTGTGTTTATTTTGTGTTCTCTATTCCTCATACTGTACCTTGTTTTGTGCATGCAGCCTTATATACCCAGTCAGTTAGAACTCACATTACCCAAGTTAATCCTGTAGAAAAACAGGGCATAACATTGGCGGCAGCGGTGGTTCTTGATTCGGATAAAAGGTTGCATTACATTGCAAGTTTGGAACAGCCAGAACACGATAACATCATGGCGCACCGTTCTCACATTCCCATCCCACATTATGATGGAGAAACTTACGAGATCGAAATGTTCATGGACATAGTGAAACCCGTACTTGACCTAGTTTATACCACGGACGCAGAAAAGATAGCCGTGACATTAACGCACATGGGAAAAGCCGTTTCCTTGGTTGCCTACCAAGTGCACCCTGCTCTCACATGGGACGAATTTCGCCCAATAGTGATAGAAGCCATTAAGCCATCGTTGGGCGTTTTCGTGGCCCACACCCGTATCCAAGACACTAAATTCGAAGGCGATCTAGATGCCACAGTGAATAAGATCGCCCAACATATAAAAGTTTCTTTCCCCACATTGACCAGAATCCAACAAGAGCAGCAGATTCTGGTCAACCTTGTATCAATATTGCCCTCAGCAGTAAAAGATCATTTCTGTGTGCACGATTTCGTCGGATATCAAAAAGATCTCATCACGATCCGACGTATTTTGGCCGTGCGCATAGAAGCACCCACCCAAATCTCTGTAATAAAGAGGTTTCCCACGCACCCGCAGGACCTCGACCACCAAATCCCCAAGGCCCAAACTTTCAACTCCAAGAATGCCTACCCATCCTCATCCTTCCACAACAGACCCACCTACCCTTCCGGCAAGCCCCAACCCAGTAGGCCCCGGTTCCAACCTACCCAGCCACGCAGAATCTTCAACCGGAACAAAACCTACAACACCTACCAAAGTAAAAACCCTACATTAGTAATTATCAACCCCTATGATTTCCCTGCCTGTAGTGCTCATTGTGCCCTCCATCAAATTCGTGACTCTGCCAAACCTCGCCCCTTTACTCCTCGCATTTCTGTAAATGAAGAGGAGTTGGGACAAGAGGAAGAAATGGAGGAAATGCACACCGGAGAAATAGCCCCTATCATGGCCTCAGATGATACCGAGGAAACCCTGGAGGAGGTAGATACCGACTCCCAGGATTTTTAAAGTACCCCCCGCCCACGATGGCCTCGGCGGGGGACGCCATAACTGACCGCACTGCCCCCATTTATTACATGGCCAAAATCAAGGACATTCCTGTCCGCTTGTTAATCGACACGGGAGCGGCCAAGTCATGTTTTTTCAAGTCTTATTATGATCAACACCACCGACTATTTGGCCCCTTGTTAACCACCAAAGCAGAACTAATCTCAGCTGCTGATACCTACTTAAATCTCCTAGGAGACACTCTGCCCCTGTCAGTAACTACTCCTGCCCCCCATGCTCGTTGTTATCACACGTTCACAGTATTTTCCTCCCACTGTAAACATTACGATGGTTTCCTTGGACTTGACCTCCTTCAAAAACTCCAGGCCCAGCCAGAGGCTGATCTCATTAAAAAAAAAAATCCAACCCAAAGCCTCTGACAAACCAATCACGCAGAAACCTATTCACAAAAAGAAGAAACACCTTCCCCCTCACCAAACTCTGAGTCAGGGTTACCAAGTTGCAGCTAGCACTAAGGTAACTCCTAACCCCTCCCCTTGCCCCGAGTTCTCTCAAAATATCACTCAATTCGTTGAAAAAATGCCTCAACAAACGAAAGAAGACAAGTCCAAGCAACTCCCTCTCGGTAATCCCCTCAATTCTCCTAACTCTGTCCAGGATAAATCCTCCCATGTTTCCAGGACAGACTCTGATGTATGTAACAACAATTCTATCAAATATTTATGTACACGTGTTTCCAGGGAAAATGCCGACCTATGTACCCAACAATGTTTCCCCCATGCCCCCAGAAATGTTCAGCTATTCCACAACCAACAAAATTCCCCTTGTGACAGTTTTCCGTCAGTAGCTCCCTTCCACCCCCACACAATTCACACCCCTAGAAAACTTCAAAACCCCACACTTGACTTGCCCTCTCATGACAGACAAACCCACCAATCCCATATAAACTCCAAACAAAACCGTCACTACCACCGACAAAACTCCCCAAATTCGTCCTTCTAACAACCACAAATCAGTACATCAGTCCTCCACCAATAACCCATCTTCTATACCTCACTCTTCCCCCACCAACCCTCCGCAGTCCCACCAACAGATTCTGTTTTCTAAATCACTCACACCTCACCACGCTGATCCTCCCACACGCGCCGTTAATCCCCCCCTCACGCGTGACCCCCACCAAAGTGATCTTTCCCCCCTTATGCGTACCGAGCACCTGCTCGCCAGTCGATCCCCCACCATCATTAGCCCAGCTGTAGTTCAAGATAAATGCCAAATTCCCCCCCGCCATCAAAAATGGGTTAACCTTCGACCCATACCCCAAACTCACATGATATTTTCCCCCACTAGCACGTCCACCAACCTCAATCGTTGCCTCTTACAACCCGCCATCATTTCTGCTCGCATCAACCACATTCTCGTGGCAAATATCTCTGAGGAATCCCTGACATTACCAAAAGGTCTCATCATAGGAGACCTCGAAACTTTTGATGACCTCCCCATAGATTCCAATGACACCCCTACCAGCCTCAAATTGCCCCCTCTCCCGGACACATTATCCGACCACCAAAAACACAGCATGTACGACCTATTGCTAGAGTTCAGTGACGTGTTTGCCCAACAACCCACTGAAATCGGACAGACCGATGTAGAACAACACATCATTAACACCACAGGCCCCCCCATAAGACAACCATCCCGTAGAAAAAATCCCATACAACGCCAGGAAGAGGAACGCCAAGTCCAAGAGATGTTAGAGGCCGGTATTGCCACCCCGTCCATTAGTCCCTGGTCTTCCCCTGTTGTCCTAGTAAAAAAGAAAGATGGGTCAACCCGTTTTTGCGTCGATTACAGGAGATTGAATGACGTAACCATTAAGGACGCTACGCCATTACCCAGGATAGACGATTCCCTCGACTCCCTATACGGATCCAGATGGTTCACTACCCTCGACTTGCAAGCAGGGTATTGGCAAGTGCCTATCAAGGCAGAGGACCAAGAAAAAACAGCATTTTCCACTAGTGGTGGCCACCACTACAAATTTAACGTCCTACCTTTTGGCCTCTGTAACGGACCCGCCACTTTCTCCCGTTTGATGGAAGCGGTATTACATGGCCTAACCTGGGAGACCTGCCTAGCCTATCTAGACGATATTATTGTGTACTCACAAACCTGGGAAGAACACCTCCTCAGGTTGAGACAAGTTCTTCAAAGAATCCGAGCTGCCGGGTTGAAATTAAAACCCTCAAAGTGCGAGATTGCACGAAATAAGGTAGATTTCCTCGGCCACGTAATATCTGAACATGGTATTGCACCAGACCCAAAGAAACTTCAAGCCATACAAAACCAACCCCCACCCACCACCGTTAAAGGAGTACGTTCTTTTCTAGGTTTAGCCACATACTACAGACGTTTCGTCCCACACTTTGCCACAATAGCCAGACCCCTCCACCAACTCACCCACAAAGACACCACATTCACCTGGACACCTGAAAGAGACCTCGCTTTTAACACTTTGAAACAAAAGCTAATCCAAGCCCCTATTGTCACTTTCCCTGATTACCATAAACCTTTCCGTCTTTATACCGACGTATCTCTCTACGCCATTGGTGCAGTTTTAGCTCAAGTAAGAGAAGGAGAGGAACATGTGATAGCGTATGCCAGCTCCACCCTCAACCAAGCACAACAGAATTATGCAGCCACCAAGAGAGAGTGCTTAGGGATCATTAGGGCACTCAGCCACTTCCGGTTATTTGTGTTGGGCGCAAAACTCGATATAATAACCGACCATCAATCTTTGCAATGGTTGCGTAAGTGCGAAACCAACTCAGCCATTTTGGTACGTTGGAGGGAGACACTAGAGGACTACTATTTTACAATACAGTATCGTCCAGGCAAACTTCACACCAATGCAGACGCCCTGTCACGTTTGCCAGTACCAAAAGACCCCCCCACCAACCTAGCCACCTTACAAAACACTGAGCTTTTATCTACCCCCATCCACCAACATAATTCCCCCCCAGCCCCCTCACTAATTCAATCTTGGGAAACAAGAATCCGACCACCCTGGATACCATTAAATGTCTTCAGGAAACTGACTCGCTGGGGAGATCAACTTGCCACAGACTCCGGTCACATAGTCTTAGACCCCACCATTGCCCACGACTACATGATTGCCATCCACGAGGGAAACGGCATACACCTTGGACAAAAGAAGATGTTAAAAATCTTCGCAGATCAATACTGGACCCCCAACCCCTCCAAAATTGCACAACGAGTGACAGAATCCTGCAAACCTGTTTATTGGGGAAGGATAGATCATGCACCCCAGGCCCAGCTGGTACCATTTCTGCCAACAAACCGTTCCAAGTCCTATCCCTCGACATCATGGGCCCGTTTCCTTCTTACGCTGGCAACCGCTATATCGTCACATTTGTTGACGTATATTCAAAATTTTTAATAGCCTGCCCAGTTAAAGACCACACAGCCACCACAGTCGCCACACTGCTTGCCACAGAAGTGTTCCCTATATTCGGCCTACCCCTTGCTCTTCTATCCGACAATGCCCCCGAATTTAGTGGACACGTTTGGCACCAGTTCACCCAACAATGTGGTATTAAGATCAAACACTCATCCCCGTACTGGCCTCAGGGAAATGCTATATGCGAACGCAGCCATCGCACCATCAACAACCAGTTACGTACAAAAATGATTGCTCTTAACACCTCAAACTGGCCATCACAAATAAAGATGATACAATGGGGCATGAACACCTGTCCCCGAGAAGACGGTATTTCCCCTCATAAACGTGTTTACGGCGTACCCCCCCTGTTACTGTCGTTCCACCATCATGCTCACCTCCCCTCCAACACCTCCACAATTGACCCATTGCAACATCTGCAAAACACCCTCCATACCGCCCAAACCTGTCAAGACACCAAAACTGATAACCCCGATGATAAAAACCCTTTCGCCATCCATGACACCGTAATGGTAGCCAACCTCCCTGTCACCAACAAATTAGGCCCTCGCTATGTCGGGCCCTACACCATCATACAAGTCCCAAATGCCTATCAAGTCACCATCGATTATCACGGCGTGACTCGCACGTTCCGAACTAGATTCGTCCGAGCGTTTAAACCTCTAAAACCACAAGACATTACCCCACCCCACACGTCCGACCCTGAATTAAACACCCCTACTAACCCTTCCACTCAGGCTATGAATATTCCCATACAAACCCCTAAGGGCCTAAACCCTCCAGCACCGAACCGACCAATCATTCCTCAACATACCCCCCAAACTAACCTCCACAAACCCCAAGCCCCCACTATCACACCTTCCTCCACCATGACACCTTCCTTCACTTCTCATAGTCAAGTACCTCCCCAACTTATCCAAGTACGAAAACCTCCACCCACAACCCCGACCACAACGGAATCCCTCCCGTCTAGCCCTGACATACCTCCACCAGGCACCACAGTGAGAAAACCACCACCCCCACCCAAAACCAAGTACACACCCAACCGCACCACACAATCTACCTCAGTAACCTCACGCTACAACTTACGCCCACGACTAAAATCTTTTAAAACCTCCAGAAAACACACCCTGCTAACCCAGTTCCAGACCACTATCCTCCTCCTCCTCTTCTTCTTCGTCGAATTCTCCTCCACAAAGGGAAAGAAGACGAATAATATTACACAAGTAAACACCATAACCCCTCTAACTATATTCCAAAAATAACAACCCCCACCCTCTCACGAAAACACATACCTTCCTCTTCAACCTCATCCCCTCTCAACCCCCACCTCATCACCCCGAATGACCTGCTAGATCTTCCCCCCCACCAAACTCCCATAAAACCGCCTATTTCCACCACCAGCAAATCACCAACCCCACCAAAGAACACACCCAACACATGTTCCTACCCCCAACCCTCCAAATTAAATCTCCACTCCCTACCCACCCGTCTAGCCCCCCCCCGCATCCACCCCTTTCCCCTCCACTATCCCTGCGACCCCACCCACACATCAACCAACCTCCTCATCTCATCAAACCCCCAACCAACCAACCCCCTAAAAAGTACACAATGCCAACGACCAACCCCTCCTCTCACACCACGTCTAACACACAACTAACTCCTCACCAAAGCCCCTCCAAACTGACGGACCCGACCTCCACACTCCCACTTGAATCCCCCCACAAAGTCGCCCCTGAGAGAACCCCCATACATACCCCCACCAAATCCTCTCCCATTCCGCCTACCACCCTCACTCGACAAAAACCTCCACACGCATCTACCTCTCAAATAACCCCTTACCTCACCCCACTAAATGCCCTCCACCTGTAAAGCGTTCTTCCCCTCAATATAAAACATCGTCGAGCGACTCAAGTCCCACTACAAACATCTACCTTCCCACCAGGACCTCCAAAGGTAGAATAATCAACAGACCCATCAGATTTGAAGACAGTTATACAAAAACAACACCCCGTTCTTACACTAAAGACCCAAGCCACACAACACACACACCCCCTCTTTTTCACACACCTCCCTCACGCACCTTACCTAAACCGATATTGCACATTGCCTCCATATATTTTCCCAGCCTGCAACACCACCCAAGAAAACCCCCAAAACCCCAGACTCATATCCCCCCTTCCCCCCCCGCTCCGTTTTCACGCGTTAATCCCTCCCCTTCAGTTAGTAACCCATTCACCACACTGAAGAGGCCTCCTGTCAGTCCCACACACCTCACTCGATACATGACCTCCACCATGAACAAATCCACACCCTTCGTCGCCCCCGTCCCTACCCCCACGGGGGAACACTACACACCATTCATACGAAAGGTTAAAGTAAAAACGTCCACAGGACGCTTAGCCCGTCTACAGCGGAGGTATACCTGACCCCTGTTTTGACTTCCGGGTCATTGCCAGGTAGCACAGGAATTCTTCCTATCAATGAACTAACCATGCATGACTAACCCCTTTACTAACCTCTATTAACCCACAATAACCCATTCACCTTTCTTGCATACTCTGATAACCAAATTAGCACCTCAGCTATACCATAGAATGAAGACTGAGCAATGTAACAGAGACGCTCCTATCACAGCTGTCCCAGTCCTCCTCGCAAAGTAGATCCAGTCTCCCTCCCCTCAATACTTCCAGTATAGCCAAAATAGTACCTCTTACTAAGGCTCAGTTATATCACATTATGAAGGCCTCCTATAGCCATGTGCCACAACATCTATTGAGAGCTCAAATAATTCCATAAGACTTGAGATCCCTATGGCCTACAGGGTCCAAAACCGAGCCTATAAACCCAGCTCCAGCCCCCAGTAAAATCAGTTGAAAGATAGACACCAACCAGTGGCTGGCCCCCTTAAGTTGACCTCTAGCTCTGCCCTTGTATTTTTCCTGAGAATTGAGTTCCAGAGCTGGCAGACTCCGTGGCAGATTTGAGATAGAAGCATCTGTCCACGTACAAGAAATCTACGTGCACCTTATAACCTTCACACACCAGTGGGTATATAAGCGTTTAACCAGCAACGATCGCCAAGAGATCCGTCTTGAGAACTTCCTATATATGGACCACCTGGACGGCCGCGGAACCAGTCGTTAGCCCCCAACATCACGGACGCAAGATAACCAGGACCAGACCAATCAAATACTACCCAAGATTCACTCTATCAGTACTACAGTGTTACAGTGCTATTTAGAGACTCACTTATTAATATTTCTATGAAGTGGCTATAGCTTTGCCCCAGTATAATTCATATATAACCATTCCATTAGGAAGTACTAAGCGTATCAATGTTTATTAATTAACAGGCGATATTAACTCTCGTAATTACCCATATATCCAGATATTATTACATAGAAGTGAAACCCTAGTGATATCTAATGTTCGCCCACTGATTTGCGTTCTATGTGTTTCTGATATAAGAATATAAAACTTAGATCAGTACCCCCTGAGGTTACTAGAATTCCCGTGCTCTAAAATACGTGTGTCTAATCTAGTCTGTGAACTACTACTTGTGCACCAGAGCTACCAGTAATAAATCTAACAGTGAATTTGAATCTATAAGTAATATTGATGGTCTCCAGTATATAAACTTGTGAATAAAGCCAGTGATCAGAAGATTAATACCTGAACATTGGAAGTGGGAGACTAGGCTCCATCCAGATCCACTAATGCTAGTTGTTCATTTCTATCGTTTGTCTTGTACGAGTATTCATACCTTCTTATGCTTCCTATTAATCATCCTCAATAAACGTGATCGTGTGTCTTGTTACCGTGTGTTTATTTTGTGTTCTCTATTCCTCATACCTTGTTTTGTGCATGCAGCCTTATATACCCAGTCAGTTAGAACTCACATTACCCAAGTTAATCCTGTAGAAAAACAGGGCATAACATATATATAAACATTTTGGATCGTTATTAATTGTGGTAACCCATGGTTAATATCGAGACCTTAAGACAATATACATATAACCCCAATAAGTGTATTAAAAAACTCATTGCTGGTATGGCCTCTTCCATTTGAGATTTCTAATCATTTATATAGTGCAACAAGAACTACATACGAATAACTAATTATTTCTAGCCACCCAGAATTTAATATAGTTATTCATAGTAGTGTCTTATCTAACCTAATACAAATATTGGAAGACGAAGGCAACCCTACCTTTCAATACTTTATTATCTTAGACATCTTGCTCAGTACTTGACTCACAGAGATCTAGGAGAGAAAGACCTGTGGAGTTAAATAAATGGACCCGTAACTATATACGGATAACTGATTATTTCTGGCCACCCAGAATTTAATATAGTTATCCATATTAGTTTATTGAAAGACGCAAGCAACCCTACCTTTCAATTCACTTGTTATCTTAGATATTACTGGCATTTAACTCACAGAGATCTAGGATAAAAAGATCTTTTGTGTTAGAAGGGTCTATTATTATGTTCTTTCCAACAACCAACCATACTCCTAAAATCGATTAATGAAATTTACAAACACATGTGGCAGTCCGTGGATTCGAACCCAGGATGCTCACACCGAAAATCAACACCTTATATGCGAGATACTCTCAGGAGCTCTTAGCATATATAGACCCAAGGCACATTTTGTCTGTGGCAACCCACCAGGATTTGTGACTAAAAGGTTAACACCGCCCGAGTTCCTTGAACCTCTTAAAAAGATTAGAGACTGTCAAGAAGAGTTCCTTGTATCGACTCCTCTTGCGTTTGTCCGATGTTTTGTTAATCAGGCCTCAGCCTGAAACATAACATTTAAAATCCTAGCCCCAAGAGTACCTGAACAGAACTTCATCACCGGTTAATATTAAAGGTCAGAACAGTCAAGTATTCGCGTACTAGAATGCTTGCGTTAGTTCGATGTGGCGACTAACTTATTCCTCCTAGTTACGGAACCACATTTAAGATCCCAAGCCCATTTACCCAACTGTAACTTCTTCACACGACTGGACACCCTGGACGTCCCACGGAGCAGCCCAGGAACCATCAACGACAACGGATCAAGAGCCTAAGAAGATAACCTAACAGTGCACTATTAACTATTATTTGTATCAGTGCAGAGATACCTGACCACAGGATCAATTGCTCACCTGTCCTTCTCCTTAAGTTATTTACTATCTATGACGAGTGTTTCAAGTTCGATTACTAGAGCTTCCTGTTTATTACCAGTGTAAAAATACTACAAAATAATTATCACAACAATATTTACCCCGAGCCAAATAACGAGTGCTTCCTATTTTGTAGATTATGGTATAGACATTCTGAGGTCCTGAGAGTTTATGGGATAGGTCGTAAAGTAAATTAATCTCAGTGACGACTTCAGATATCGTGCATTAACAGTCAACTAAGTATACAAATTTGTTGCATCATCACTCTCTCATATTTCGTGAAAACCAAGAGCGAAAGCTAGATACTCGTTAATAAAAATAACCAAGCATAAGTTATAAGCAATTAACTTCAAAAGATACTTAATAGAACTTAACCAGTGCCCCTCAAGTGAATCTCTTCTAACCTTGTATTTTTGTGCTTATCTCAGAAGAATAGTACCTGAGCGTTGAAAGTGGTAGTGCACGCTCCATCCAGATCCACGATCGTGCTAGGAGAATTGAAATACCAATCTTGATACTGAATCTCTTGCCCCATTTTATGTTTTTTCTAAGTGAATTGATTCTTTTTCTATGCAAGTAAGTGCTACTTAAATAAAGCTGTATTACAAACCACATTCCAAAATTATATCTATGTGTTCTGTTGATTCCTGATATGTACGTGCATGAAACCTGATATTCCAGTCTCGAAGAACTCACCTTAATCAATCGTTAAATCCTGTAGAAAATCAGGGCATAACATTGGTGGCACGCGCGTGGTTCTTGATTCGGATAGAAGATTTCATTGCAGTTCATTTGTCAAACAATAGAAGCATTGTAACATCGCGAATAGGGCACTCGCTCGCACATTCCCATCCCTAAATACGATGGGACACATACGAAATCGAAACATATGGACATTGTGAAACCAGTGCTAGATTTGGCATATAATACGGATCGAGAGAAAATCGCCGTACTGTTAACACACCTAGGAAAAGCCGTTTCCCCTGTTGCCTCGCAAGCACTCTCTTGGAGCCAGTTTTGGCCCATATTGAGGCCATTAAACCTCATTAGGCATCTTTGTCGCCCATGCCCGCTTTAAAGACATAAAGTACGAAGGTGATCTAGACGACACCTTAGCTTCCATTTCACAACAATTCAATTCTGCTTTTCCCACTCTTCCCAAAATTCAACAAGACCAGCACATTCTGGTGAATCTCGTTCAAGCGTTGCCCTCATGAGTACTTCGCCGTACACGACCCTGTTAGTTTTCAACGCGATTTGATCATCATCAGGAGGATCCTCGCGGTGCAACCCCCAAAAATAAACACCATTGCCGCCATAAAAAGGTTCACCACCCATCCTCAAAACAATGGTCAACGAGGGAACCCAGCCAATTCCACCGACAATCAGCTGCAACCCCCCCCAAAACCCACATACCACTTCCGGCAAACCTCAACCCAGCAGTCCAGGTTCAACCCCAATCCAATCCGCCGAGTGACAACAAAAATCAGGCCTACAACAACAACAAAGGTAAGAACACCACTCTGGTTATTATCAACCCTTATGATTTCCCTGCCTGTAATCACAAATGTGCCCTTCATGACAACAGGGACTCCGCCAAATATCGAGCAGCCCAACCTCGCATTTCTGTAAATGAAGAGGAGTTTATCGAGAACGAGGAGGTCAAAGACCTCGACAAGGAGGACGTTGCTCACCTTGAACTTAGTGATGAAACTGAAGAAGTCTTGGGAGAGTCCGAAATAGACCCCCAGGATTTTTAGAGCTTCCCCCGCCTACAATGGCTTCGGCGGGGGACTCCACAAATGACCGATCACCCCCCATATACCATCTTGCACAAATCTATCTATTAATAGCCCTGTCCGGCTATTAACCCTTATTTAGCGGCGAGCAACATAAGTCGAGTTAAATAAAGCTGGACTATGTGGCGGCGCTCGACATAACTCGAGTGGCAATTTCAGCACGTAATGTGGCTGAGAGAGAGAGACAAGTGGTGGCAGGAGACTAGCGAGCGTATGACTGCTCCAGACCACCGCGGCGAACGTACTGACACAAATCTCAGCTCCCTCCTCCCTCTCTCACTCGCTACATACTCAATTATGTACTGAAAGTACCGAATTACCTGCTTTTTGCACTCGCGTTGCACGGTTATTGCAAGAAAACTATCCATCATACAAGGATCGTTATGGTGTCATTCGAAAGCTCTGTTTATGCCCTTTCAGGGATAGGTACTTGTTTTACGTTCTGGGTCTTATTTAGGCATGAAAATGATCACGTAAACAGCCCTATTTTGGCTAAAAACACCCCGCTGTGCGGTACACATAAATAAACCGCATAGGCCGCTCGTAAGGTGTTAATAGATACCGGCGCCTCCAGATCATGCATTTTCAACTCATTTCATGACCAACACCATAAGAAGTTCGGCGGGTTACAAACAACCAAGTCAAAATTAATCAGTGCCGGAGACGCTCCCTTACACGTCAGGGGGGAAACTAATCCCTTACATGTGACCACCCCCGCACCCCACGCAAATTGCTATCACTCCTTCGTAGTTTTTCACTCCGATTGCCGGCACTACGATGGGTACTTAGGGCTCGATCTCCTTCACAAGTTGCAAGCCCAAGTTGACTGTGGCCAACGCTTGATCACGTTAAAAAAAAAAAAAAAAAACGAAATGGCCCCCCCACAACCTGTCCGAGCCCCAGCCAACCCCAAATGAAAGTTAAACCTAAACCTAAATCTGCCATGCCCCCTCTTGCAAAGCCTAAACATAAACCTAACCTGACCCCCCTTGTTAACCAGTCCAACAACCAACAGCACCCCCAACAAAAGACGACTTCCCAAGCAAATTCCCAAAGAAAAAAAACTTTCGGCAACCTCATGCCATTCCAAAATAACCCCCTCCCAAGATAAGCATTACCAACCTCCCTCATCCTCGCCAACAAAAACTATCCCCCCCCCCCCCCGCCCATAGGCTAGAAAAACTTGATGCACCCCTTATGTTCCATCCACCCAAGCTATCTTCCTCCACTCTTGATGTGCCATATTCTATGTCTACCTTGGGCCAACAGAAACCGAAATTGCCTCCACCCACTATTATAAGTCCCGCTATGACCCACAATCGAGTTACCATCCCCCCTCACCATCAGAAATGGGTGTTCCTTAGACCAATACCCCAAGATGCCATGATTTTGACCCCCACCACCCCCTCCGTAGGCCAAGACCGATGTATTATTCAACCTGCCATCTTGTCTTCCCAGCAAAATACCATTCTAATTGTCAACATTTCAGACGACGTACTAACACTACCCAAAGGTTTGATTGTTGGCGACCTAGAAACCTTTGACGAAATTGTCACTCCTCAGATAAACCCCAGTGAAATTTCTATCTTACCCACCATTCCCGACTCCTTATCATGTGTGGAAAAACACCAGATGCAACAATTGCTACATGAATTTTGTGATGTATTTGCCCAGACTCCCACAGAAATAGGACAAACAACCATGGAGCAACACACTATACAGTATACATACCACGGGACCTCCACTGCGACAACCATCCCGCAGGAAAAATCCACTCCAGCGCCAAGAGGATGACCAACAGGTGCAAGATATGTTGGACGCCGGAATTGCCACGCCCTCCGTCAGTCCCTGGTCATCGCCCGTAGTACTCGTGAAGAAGAAAGATGGCTCCACCAGATTCTGTGTCGACTACCGTAGATTAAACGACGCCACTATTAAAGATGCTACGCCATTACCCAGGATCGACGATTCCCTCGACTCCATTCATGGATCAAAATGGTTCACCACGTTAGATCTACAAGCAGGATACTGGCAAGTCCCTATTAAACCCGAACATCAACAGAAGACAGCCTTCTCCACCAGCGGGGGACATTTATATGAATTTAATGTCTTACCTTTTGGCTTATGCAACGGTCCGGCCACTTTCTCCCGCCTCATGGAATCTGTGTTAAAAGAACTAACTTGGGAAACCTGTCTTGCCTATTTGGACGATGTCATAGTATACTCCGCAACCTGGCCTGAACACCTCCACCGACTATGCCAGGTATTACAAAGAATCAGAAATGCAGGATTAAAACTCAAACCCTCTAAATGAGAGATGGCCAGAAATACCGTAGGTTTTTTGGGCCATGTGATTTCCACCCAAGGCATCTCTCCGGACCCCAAGAAACTCTCTGCAATCCAGAATCAACAACCCCCCACTACCGTCAAAGGAGTACGCTCTTTCCTGGGACTAGCCACATACTACAGACGTTTCGTCCCACATTTTGCCGAAATAGCCAGACCCCTGAACTGCTCACCCACAAGGACACCGAGTTTTCATGGACCCTGGAAAGACACTTAGCTTTCGAAAACCTAAAAGAGAAGTTAGTGCAAGCCCCCACAGTCTCTTTTCCAGACTGCAAACAACCTTCCATCTATACACTGACGTTTCTCTGTATGCCATTGGAGCTGTCCTAGCCCAAGTCCAGGACGGAAAGGGATATGTGATTGATTATGCTAGCTCCACATTAAATGCTGCACAACAGAATTACGCAGCCACAAAACGGTGAGTGCCTCGGAATAATTTGGGCCCTAATTCACTTTTCGATCCTTCGTACTGGGTGCCAAGTTGGATATCATCACAGACCACCAAAGCTGCAATGGATTAGAAGATGCGAAAACTAATTCAGCATTATTTGTGCGTTGGAGAGAAACCTTAGAAGAATACGACTTCGTCATCCACTACAGTCCAGGAAAACTCCACACCAACGCCGACGCTCTCTCTCGTCTCCCTGTACTAGAAAACATCCCCACTGATCTAGCAGCCTTGCAACAAATGGACCTCATCAATACCTCCATCCTCCAGGACTCCCCACCTTCCCAACCTACCCTACTACAGTCATGGCAGAGGAAACTCAAGCCAAAGTGGATCCCCAAACATATCTTCTCCCAACTAACTCGCTGGGGTGACCAATTAACCACTGACTCCGGACACATAGTCATCGAACCAACCGTTGGTCAAGAATACATGATTGCAATTCACGAGGGAAATGGCATTAATTTGGGCCAAAGCAAAATGCTAAATAATTTCCAAGACCAGTACTGGAACCCTTCCGGAATTGCAAAGAAAGTCACCGAATCTTGCAAACCATGTGCACTTGGCAAAGACGGGTGCCGCACCGCAGGACCCGCTGGCACCATTTCCGCCCAGAAACCATTCCAAACCCTTTCACTGAACGTCATGGGACCTTTTCCCGTTAGCAGCAACAAACGGTACATCGTCACATTCGTCGACGTATATTCAAAATTCCTGGTAGCCTGTCCCACTCAAGATCATACGGCATCCACAATTGCTACATTATTAGCCACCGAGATATTGCCCGTATTCGGATTACCCATTTCGCTCTTATCCGATAACGCCCCAGAATTCAGAGGACAAGTCTGGGAAGAATTTTCCAAACAATGTGGCATAAAGATCAAGCACTCATCCCCCTACTGGCCCCAGGGCAGCGCAGGTTGCGAAAGAAGTCATCGCGCCATCAACAACCAATTGGTTACCAGAATGATAGCCTTAAACACCTCAGATTGGCCATCCCAAGTCAAAATGATACAATGGGGAATGAACACTTGTCCAAAAGAAGATGGTATTTCCCCTCACGAAAGAGTCTATGGCGTAGCTCCACTTTTACTACCTTTTTATCACCAGGCCCAACCTTCCACCACCCACTTCAACCTCGATCCCTTGCAACAATTAAAAAACACCCTTCATACCGCCCAAGTTTGCCAAGACACCAAACATGACGCCATAGATGACATAAATCCCTTCGCCATTCACGACACCGTAATGGTGGCCAAACTTCCGGTCATAAATAAGCTAGGTCCGCGTTATGTAGGACCATATACAGTATCCCATGTCCCGAATCCCTATCAAACCTCTATCAACTATCACGGAGAAACCCGGACGTATAGAAACCGTTTCATGCGAATATATAAACCCATTAGAAATCTATCCCCACCACTCATGCAGAGCCCCAAACACAAAATTGCAGTACCTTTTTCATCACCCCCAACCCCAATCGCCACCCCCGAACCTAAACAGTTCCTGCTCAATTAAAACCTTACCTTTCCGCCGAGCCCCCCACTGCCCCACAACCATCCCCCCCCCCGCCCTAACTTTTCGCCAACACACACCTAGGACGCCCCACCCATCCGTTATCTCCCCCGGAATCACCCAACCCACCCCAATACCCACTGGCAAGACACCAAGACACTCAGACACCACCTCCAACACCACCTTGTCCAAAATTCAAACAGTTTCCAGTGCTTCATGCCGTTACGCATTACGATCATAAACTTCATCCAAGTCAAAACTTCCAACAGCACGCCAAATTAAAAGACTAAAAAAAAAAAAAAAAAAAAATCATAATCACCTTCACCAGCCAGCTCTCTCCTCATTCGTCAAAAATCCCTTCCCCGACCAATATCAACATCCCCAAACGTTTCCTCTCCAACCTCTACTTCACCTCCAAACTCCACCCCCAGCCCCCAAACTACCTCAGAAACCTCACCATCTCCAACTTCGTCCGGTCCCAAACAAAACCCCCCCCCCACCCCTCCTCCTATTGACCAGGATTACGCTACCAAGGAACCAAGTAAAAAAAAAACCCCACCATCAAAGAATGCAAAACCACCTTCCAATATCCCAATACCTAGTACCTCCAAAATCAAAACTAACATCATCCCCTTTGTTCTGCCTACCCGTCTTGCCCCCCCGACATAATCTCCATTCCCCTCCACACTACCCCCCCCCCACAACTCCCCTATTACAACCAGGACACTCCTCCACCACAACCACCAACCCCCCATAACCCCAATATCAACGCCACCCCCGACCCCTAACCCCCAACCCCCCCACTATAAGCCCTCCTCCCGAGTCTAGCCCAGACCCCCCCATTGGGCGAACGTAAGAACTCAATCTGGTCGTCTAATCACCAGACCCGAACGGTTTTCACCTATCCTTGACACAACTAACACCACCAACATGGTAAATGATCAAGAACCCTCAACAAACCAACCAACACACACAACCAACATTCATACATGTAGAACAGCCGGAATAACCAGCCCTATATACCCCCCAGCCAATCACCCGGTCAACACTAATCCCTGCTACACCTACGTCCGCACAAAGGTATGACCTCCCACCACAACCAGGTCAAAACAACACTTG
>CM064492.1:24235044-24345838 GCA_032716605.1 Paralithodes platypus | reverse complement strand
TCTTACTTAGTTAGGTAGCCTAGTTTTTAGGGGGGTTTTTAAAAGCCCCGTTGTGTGGTGGTGGTCTACATCTTATGTCTTGGCTAGCCTAGTTTTTAGGGCATCTAAATTTCGTTTTATGTGTCTACCATACAAGGCCAGTTCACTACTTTAGTGTACAATCTCAGAAAATTATTGTTAACCCTTTAGCGGGCAAACGACTCACCAATCCGAATGTGGTAAAGGTCAGGCCGCTTCGGGGTTATATACGACCCTTTTTTATTTAGAGCCGTACTACTCACACCTCCATCACGTGTGTGTGCACGGTGTAATAAATATAATATGAGGAGCACTTTATTGACAATATTTTGACCCGAAGAAGTTATCTGCGAAACGTTTTCAATATAGTGCTCCTCCTTATATGGTGTTTATATTCATTATATAACCATACAGGAAGCATCATTATGACCGGCAGAGACCACCTGTGTTTGTGTTCTGGAGGTGGGATTCCTAAGCAGGCCTTGGTCCTCCTGCAACTGCTGCTGACCCTGCTGGTTCCGTGTGCTGGCCAGACGTGTCCCACCTTCTTCCCAAGGGACAGTCTCGAAACCCCACTACCGCTGCCAATCACCGTGCAGTTGGAGCTGAGTAATTACCCAAAGTGGACGACCTATTGGGAGCTGTTGACAGCGGAGGGCGAGCCAGCTGCTTGTTTGGTCATGGAGGCATCTGACACCACCACCATCCGTTCAGCTTGTGGCGGCTGTCTCAATGTCACCAGCTGGGAACACGCGGCTGTCTGGCCGCCATTTGTCCGACGGGGAGAGAAGTGGTACAATCTCTTCACTTTTTTTCTGACAGCTTCTAACAACAGCTTCACTGCCCAGCTGAATCAAAAGGAGTCTGGCGAACTGACCCAAGAAACCATTTTGCGAGTAACTGTGGTAGACCGGGTGAACACGACCTCTTGGGGACCAAAGATTAGGTTCCCCAACCTTGAGGTCATGGATGATGGGTGCCTAGCTCTGACAGAGTGTGACAATGGGTGGAGCTACCTCAGCCTGGCGCCCTCTGACCTCATCCGACTCTCCCCCGAAACCGTTGAGGAAATTGTAATAAAAGTGACGCTCTCCACCTGTTTCCCCAAATACAATATAGCCGTGTACAGCACGCGTGGAACCCGAGAGGCACTTCACTTCAACGTAACTTACTCCCGAGGTGATCGCTACCACACTCTCACGGCCGATCTTAACTCCAACACCATTCTCTCCGTCACGAGGGAACACCACGGACGGGACTGCTCTGGAGATTGGTACTTGTTGGGTGTCAATGGTGCGAAGGTCGTTCCTAAATGTGTTTCTAGTAAAGCTGCTATTACGGGTAATTCGCTTTCCATTATGCTGCTCTCATCCCCAATTAGCATACTAAGTTCAATTGTTATATTCTAGTACAATTATTATAACTAGTGTTATTTATTTTTGTAATTCCTGATTGTTTACATGTTTTAGAAAATTATCTATTTTAGCTCTGCAAAACCCTTTAGCGGGCAATAAAGGACCTTATGGGGATATTTGCGGTATGCCCGGTGCCGGTGAAACTACCCTTTAGCGGGCACCGATCCTCCCCAGGGTTAATATTGTTTGGCCGCTTTGGGGTTATTATTATACAGAATACGGCCCTTTTTTTTTTTATTTAGAGCCGTACTCACACCTCCAATCACACATGTGTGCACTGTGTGGTATCATTTTTTTACAATAAACTGTATTTAACCAGAAAATTCGTTTAATTTCCACCTCTATATTTTTGGAGAAACCAGGCTATACCGCTTTATATCTTTGTGTGAAATCTCAGAAAATATTTTTCGTGAAAATATTATTTTGGTCGAGTCAATCTTCTTAGCTAGCTAGCCAACCTGGTTTTTAGGGGAATTTAAGAAGCCCCGTTGTGTGGTATGTCTCAGAAAATACCCCGTTATATGTCTTCATCTTATGTCTTTAGCTAGGGGCTCTAAACCCCTCCCCCCCCGTTTTATGTGTGTCTCAAGGCCAGCAGTTCACTTTATGTAAAATACCCCGTTATATGTCTACATCTTATGTCTTAGCTAGCCGCCTAGTTCAAAACAAAAAATTGAGAGTTTATGTAAAGAGAGCTGGCGTGGGAAATGAAACAAATGTTCTGGTTAAATACAATTTATTGTAAAAAAAATCACACCACCACAGTGATGAGTGAGTAGTACGGCTCTAAATAACAAAATAAGGGCCGTATACTGACTGTATAAACCCCGGGAGGCTCGGTGCCCACTAAAGGTTTGTCAATCGGCCTCCTCCTCGATGGTGGCACCGTCGGGGGTAGTTTCGCCGGCACCGGGGGGTATCATACCACCGGCCGCCGCGTACATCTTTGTGATGATAGGGTTGCAGATCTGTTCAATTTCCACCTGCTTGTGTTTATATTCTTCCTTTTCGACCACCCGTTTGGTATCCAACCACTTGATGGTATCGTTACAGGCTTCCATTATCTTATTACGGTCCTCCTCCTCCTCGAACTTAACCGTAGCACGCATCATGTTGAAGCAATAGGATTCCAGCGTATTCTTGGCACATACGCGATCCCTCTTCTTCTCATCCTCATACTTGTACTTCTCGGCATTCTGCACCATGCGCTCGATCTCCCCCTTGCTGAGACGTCCCCTGTCATTGGTGATCGTAATCTTGCTCTCTTTACCCGTCGACTCGATCCCAGCAGACACATTGAGCATACCGTTAGCATCAATATCGTAGGTCACTTCAATCTTTGGAACACCATGGGGGGCGGGGGGGATATCACTAAGGTTAAACTTACCCAGGAGATGGTTATCCTTAGTCAGGGCACGTTCACCCTCATACACCTGGATTAACACACAGGGTTGGTTGTCTGCCCAGGTGGTGAAGGTCTGGGTCTGTTTGATGGGAATGGGGGTATTACGCTTGATAATGGGAATCATCATTCCACCAGCCGCGTTAACACCCAAAGACAGAGGGGTTACATCCAACAGTAGAAGATCCTGGAGGACCTCAGACTTATCGCCGCAGAGGATGGCAGCTTGGACGGCAGCACCGTAAGCAACAGCCTCATCGGGGTTGATCGACTTGTTCAGCTCTTGGCCGTTGAAAAAGTCCCGCAGAAGTTTCTGGGTCTTGGGAATTCGAGTTGAGCCACCAACCAACACAATGTCGTGAATTTGAACCTTGGCCATCTTGGCATCGCGCAGGGACTTCTCCACATGCTCAAGGGTGCCACGGAAAAGATCGAAACACAGCTCCTCAAAACGGGCACGAGTGATTGAGGTGTAGAAATCAATACCTCCATACAAGGAATCAATCTCGATACTGGCCTGAGTAGAGGCGGAGAGTATGCGCTTTGCTCGTTCACAAGCAGTACGTAGGCGGCGCAGGGAACGCTTGTTCTGGGTGGGGTCTTTCTTGTGCTTGCGCTTGAACTCTTGCTGGAAGTGGCTGACCATCAGGTTGTCAAAGTCTTCACCTCCCAAGTGAGTGTCACCTGTAGTGGACCTTACTTCGAAAATATCCTCTTCGATGGTAAGAATGGACACATCGAAAGTACCGCCACCCAGATCGTAGATGAGAATATTACGATCACCGCCCACCACTTTCTTATCGAGACCGTAGGCGATGGCAGCGGCGGTGGGCTCATTGATGATACGCAGCACATTGAGCCCAGAGATGACCCCAGCATCTCTGGTGGCTTGACGCTGGGAGTTGTTGAAGTGGGCTGTGACAGTGATAACAGCATCTTTGACTGTGGACCCCAGGTAGGCCTCTGCAATTTCTTTCATCTTGTTTAGCACCATGGATGAGATTTCCTCTGGGTAAAATTATTTCTTCTCCCCCTTGTACTCTACTTGAATCTTGGGTTTTGTACCGTCATCGATTACATCAAAAGGCCAGTGCTTCATGTCACTCTGAACGTGGGGGTCCTCAAAATTGCGACCAATAAGTCTCTTGGCATCAAAGAAAATGGCTACTTGATTTTTGGCAGCATCTCCAACGAGACGCTCTGTGTCTGTGAAGGCCACACAGGAAGGAGTGATACGGTCTCCCTGGTCATTGGCGATGATTTCCACCTTCCCATACTGGAACACTCCGACACAGGAGTAGGTTGTCCCCAAGTCGATACCTATAGCTGTAGTTTTAGCCATTTTCTGGTATCTACGCCTACTACTTACTGTCAGCAGTGTTACGACTGAGGTTTAAATATATCAGGGCTCTTATTCATTGGACTAGTAATGGCATAAATGCTACAACGGAAAGCGCTAGATCCAACCACTGATGTATATTCCCAGTGAACAAAGAACACAAATACTCTACAGAGTTCTATATGTAATAATAGGTTATTAAACTCTCAATAAATGTGCGTCTACTCTAGGCTTAAAGTTATGTGAAAACAGCCTATTACTACCTATAACCAAAGGTGCTTGGTTATGGTATGCAAAGTAAGGTGGTAAGAGAAGTTACAGCTTACGTTACTTTAATCAATAAATGTCAGGCACTCCTGCATGAAAGAAAGTGCACTAAAGTCCTTCAACACCAACAAGGAATCTTCTTTAAATGTTAGATGCTATAAAGATGCTCGTATCGGAAATGGAACCCAAAAAGGCAGGCAGCGGAACAATGCTCGTGCAGGCTATGCACACAAAAAGGCAGAATATATAATGCCGTCGGAGCCAAGAATATCCTAAACACTACAACAATAATAATGATCGCCACAACAATGCAGTATTCCTATCAACAAAAAGAGCCTAAGTCGTTGGTGTCTCAATACATCAAACTAGGCTGCGAAATGCTTGTGTAATCATAAATGGGTATGCACAATAAGAGTACTTGGTTTAATATACTTAACCTCTGAAGTGCGCATGGGGGTAATTAGACACCTCTCCCTGTGCGCATGTATTTGAGGTGTTTCCGTCACTAAAATATTCATTGTACCATTAATAGCATTAATACTTATCCATATGCGCCTATTATGGGTTGATTATAAAGGTATTAACCTGAAACAACAATAAAACGAGTGAAAACAGCGTTTGGATGGTCAAAATCAGAGATATAGCCCGCGAGTTGTATAATGTATGGGTGAGGCAAGCTGCTTTCCCGCCAATTTCCCCCAAGGCCACTGAGACACAGTCGATCGATACTCTCTCTCTCTCTCTTGCATTCGCTTGCTATCAGTGATGACCACACCCTGCAACCGGATTTCTAATGTTAGCACGAAAATATACCTCAGAATAAGGGAATAACAGGGAAAATAGGTGATAACTGAAGGAGAGGAGGAAAGTGGGGAAGGAGGGGAGGTAGAGGACTGAGATTTTGCAAGGCCCAGGAGCCAAAAAAAAAAAAAAAAAAAAAAATTTGATGTCAAAAGTTGATTTTTTTTTCTCTGACTCTTAAGAGTCTCCCCGCAGTCCGCCGGGGGAACTCTTAAGAGTCTCCCTGCAGTTCCCGGGTTAATGTCTGCTATGATTGATAAAGTTTAGCAAGAGTCGAGATACGAGATACTGGTGCGCATGGCATGCCGCATAGCCTAGTGTAAATCTCAAGTCTGTGCGTCAAATATTACGTTATAGTGAAGGGCAGCTCTCTTGAGAAACCTTAATACCGAAGTATCAAGCGTTCTCCTGGCGTACCTCAAAGAAAACAACCGAGCTTAGAACAGTGCAGAATGGTATAGGCAAAAAGCCCTCATTCGTGCATGCTCTACTCTCAATGGCACACAGACTAGAATTTACTCAATCAACTCCAGTTCTCAGGTATGTCGTGCAGCTTTTAACTAAAGCCAACACTCATAGGAAACAATACCTTATAATATCAGACCCCCAGTCTAGCATTATCTAATCCAGCAGAACACTAATAATTATAGGAAGCGGTACTAAACAATATGAATGCCAACCAATGCTTCGTGATCAACTTATCTTAACAACTAAACATACATAGGTTATAATTATCAGACCTTAACGCACAATACAACTGGCCAGCATGAAGCTGATTTTGCAGAGTTAACCAGAGGGGGTATAATATTAATAAAAGGTGGTGAAAGATGTGGAAAATGAGAGGGATAGGCAGAGGAAAAGATTCTCAGGTGCAGTGCGGGGGACAGGTGTCAAGGGATAAGAGAGATGCGTTCTAGAAATCAGATCTGAGGGAGAAAGTGGCGAGGGAGTTGTATATATACTCGCACTAGCTCGAGCCGCGTGGGAAAAAAGCGGTAACAAGTCCTCTAACCACTACCAAAGTAGCTAGCAAAACATTACGTCACCAAGCATGGTAAAGAACTCCCTCAACCAATCCCCACGAGGCCAGCCAGCTATGACGTCATCGAGTATAGCAAAACACTACGCGCCCCCTCTCACTCTGTTCTACTCTCTCTCTCTCTCTGATCCTATCATTACTAGTTAAGGATAAAACATATACTTTACAATTAAATATATAAAGCCTTGACATGGGTGAAAACAAAGAGCCTTTCTGGACTGCCCATGACACGAGCTTTCATATGAAATAAAGCACACAACAATACACAAACTGTAGCCACATCCACTGTCCTGGCGATCCTAGCGAGTCACTGTAGGACAAGCCATGCGGTTCTAACGGAGTGGTTAACGTCACACCCCCCCCAAGATTTTTCTCAGAGGCCCAAGGCTCACAAAAATCTGATGGCTAGAACCCATGCTATATCTCTACTTCCCATCACCCAGCGGCAGTAAAATATCTGGCACAGTTCTTCAGCAAAACATTTTACAAAATTATAACCCTCCCCAACACAACAGGTTAAATTATATGTAGTTATGCTCCTCAAGAGCGAGCTTCTCTAGCCCAGCATTCTGAGAGGAGTGCAACTCAGAATTACTGCTATAACATACTGAAAAAATTCAACTATCAAAGAAAGAGTTTTGATTTGATTTTTATGTTTTTAATTTGTTTATTTTGGCTGCACTATAGGGGCAAGCCTAGTTTTTTCTTCTATACCAAACGCTCAACTCCTGCTTTACGACCCAATACGCTGGGCTACAACCGCGAGCCAACAAGCACCAGCGCAAAATACTATTCAAACTAAAGCAGGAGGCTACCCGTGTGTCAATCTACCCAGGATCATATACCCTTGAACGACCATCTGCAACCACGTTGTCACAACCGGCAATATGGCGTATGTCCAGGTTATATACCAGTAACCTTAGTGACCACCTGGTCAGCCTCATATTCCGATTGTGAAACTGGTCCAAGAACTTGAGAGGGTGATGATCTGGGTAAACTACAACGACCAGACCATAGGCGGGAACATAGATCTCGAAATGCCCCAGCGCAAGCACAACCGCCAGCAGCTCCTCCTCGACAACAGAGCAGCTCCCCTGGGCCGAATTGTACTTCTCCGAGCAGAAACTAACAGGATGCTCCAGCCCATAATCGTCCTTTTCCACAAGGACGGCACCAGCCCCCATACCACTAGCCTCCGTTGCTAGTTGGAAAGGTAGGCTAAAGTCAGGGGCCCTGAGGATCGGGTGAGTGCACAACAGGTGTTTTACTTCTCTAAACACCTTCTCACACTCAGGTGCCCATTTGAACTTCTTATCCTTCCAGTTATCCTCCACCTGAGCTTGACTGTCCCATTCTCCTTCTCCACCTTGACTGCTAAACGTCATCACAGGCACAGTGAGAGGCTCAGGGGGATGCCTCCCATACTCCTTCATGAGATTAACGTGACATAACTGATTGCGCTTCCGTCTGTCTGGAGTGGCTACCAAGTAATCCAGGTCTGATAGCTCCTCAACCACCCTATAAGGACCAGCGTACTTCGCGGATAAGGGGTGACCTACAAGGGGCAGTAGAATCAACACCTCCTGACCCACGTGAAACTCCCTGAGTTCAACCTTGAGGTCGTACCTGTCCTTCCTGAGGGCCTGAGAGCTAGTCAAATTACGGCCAGCCAACTCCAGAATGCGCAACATCCGTTCTCGACTGTTGAGGACACACTTGAGCATAGAACAAGGTTTTTCTGCGCCCTCCCATACTTCTTCAACCATATGGAGAGGCCCTCTGACACGGTGTCCAAAGACGAGCTCATTAGGGCTGAATCCCAAACTCTCCCCAGGTACCTCCCGCACAGCAAACAAAACACATGGCAGGCCAAGATCCCAATCCTTCCCACTCTCAAAGCAACAACAACGAAGCACAGATTTCAAGGCTGAGTGCCATCGCTCTAACACACCCTGGCTCTCCGGATGATACGCAGATGACACAACCCCAACAATCCTATGCTGCGGCATTGCTTGAACAAAGAGGCTAGAAGTGAAGTTGGGTCCCTGGACTGACTGAATCCCCTGCGGGTAACCATACCGGGAAAAATACAATAGCAAGCTTCGGACCACCGTCTTCGCCGACCCATTTCTCATAGGGTACGCGTCAGGGTACCTTGTTGCTACATCTCCCGACTGTGCATCACTGTCCTCCTTTAACTCTTTCGTCTTTTTAAGCCCATCCTCTGCCCCTTCAGGAACAGTTACTGGGTCCTCTCCAGACTCGAAATGTGGTCCTAATAATGAGTCCCCGAGAAGGTCCGTTGACACTAAACTCTCAACCGCATCAACTTTCAAACCCTTCTCGGTACCCTTCCTCCGCTGATCTAAAGACTGCTGATCAGAATGTGACTACCTGGATGCAAGATCTCCGGTGACAACACACGCCATAGGCTGCACCGGACACTTCTCAACCCACTCCTGCTCCTCCCTACTCACGTCGGCCGGCTTCTCGGCAACGACCAAGGGTGGAGCCTCAGAAGTAGGTCCCGCAAAGTCTTTGCCGAGAAGGAGGTCGACGCCCCCAACAGGTAACTTCTCCACAATTCCTACATCCAGGTCACGAGTCACACCATCAACTTCCATCTTCATTCTTACAAGCGGGTATGACCTTGTCGCATTAACTCCCTGAACCACAACCACCCGCGCCGTATTGACAGGTTTACCAGTGAAATTTCTCAACAGTGTTTGCGATGCCCCAGTGTCACGCAAAATTCTCACCTCATGTCTTCTACCCCCCACTCCACACAACCGAGTCCCCTTTGGTCACTAAAGGCATCACGGACAGGGAATAAGCCTTCCGGATCCTTCTGCACTGGCAGTGTATTTACCTCGGAAGAAATGCCTCTAACAAACTCCGATGTCCTCTTGAACACTCCAATGCCGTGAGCAAAAGACACGGCTGCCGGAGGAGGTCGACTAGGGCACTCATTTGCCTTATGACCCTCCTGGTGGCAACTAAAACCCATAAATTTCGGTTTCGGCTTATACTGTGATGTAAAAGGCCCCTGACTTTTCACATACGGTGTGGTGTAAGGTTTGGATTCAGTTTTAGTTTCATGGCTCTTCTGTTTAAATGTGTCATTGCTACGGGGAGGGGGAGGATAACGGTCCTTAGCACTTACATCGTACTTCTGCGAGGACCCGCAACCCCGAATCAACGACAGCCGTCGATCAGCCATTTCTGCTGCTTCGACTAGAGTTCTTGGGTTTTTCTCCTTTAAGTTCAAAGTTAGATCACCGCCCGTGCTCTTAAAGAACTGCTCCAACATCATCAACTGCTTAACTCCATCAAACGTTGTTACCTTCTCAGATCGGAGCCAGTTCCCCATAGCATCGGACAAGTCCCGGGCGTGTTCCAAAAAGGTGCTATCTCTTCCCTTAGTTACACCCCGGAACTTCAAACGGTACGTTTCTGGTTACATTTCGTAAGCCCTCAGGACAGCCTCCTTGAGATCCTCATACACAATACATTACTCCAAAGGTAATGCATCGTAGGCTTTAAGACCCTTGCCTATTAATCTAGAGGATACAAGTGCTGCCCATTTATTCTCTGGCCACTGGTGTTCCTGGCACTTCTTCTCAAAGCATGCGAAAAATTCTGTTACACCACTCTCATCAAACACCGGAACCAGTTTCAATAAGTGCGAGAGAGATTGATCAGGAGCACGGTTACCAGCCCCAAGTCGCTGTCCCGTTGTCTCTACTCGCGACTTCTCTACGTCCCTGTCGGCACAGTACCTAGTCGACTCAGCTTGGATTTGTGTTAGTTCTATTTGCTGCTGAAGCTGAAGCTCACATGCCCTTTGTTGCTGTTTAATCTTAGCTAATTCGAGCTGATACAATAATTCTGGGGTTAACCCTGGAGGAGGTGAAGGTGCTACAATGTTTGAAATTACCAGTGGTCCCCCCAGGGGCAACCCACCCTGCCAGTCACCACCCAACTGTGGACGCGTACTCGGGGTCGGCAAACTACTGGGATGGCTGGGAGTCGAGTGTAGGGGAAGCATGGCCGAAGGGCTCTGAGCACTCAACCCCTCTCGCTCACCAGTCACCCTGCCCAGTACACACGTTATCAAGTTATCCCTGGTCATGCTGCTAGTACCCGCATGACCGATTACTGTGGCCAGGCATTGAAGGCCGTACCGATCCATACCCTTCAACCGCTCGGCAGTAACAGGCCATTGCAAAAATATCCTAGCATCCTCCTCACAGTTCACCCGATTAACCCTTTCATCATGCTGCTGTTCCTCAGTTTCGACATTACGTACTGTGTCTCCATTCTCCTCTGATCCGGTATAAGACATGATGCTCACAAAAATTTCCCACCTCAATATTCAGAAAAGAAGCACCCCAAACTCTTATACCTCAATATACACACAAAAATTATCGGAAATACTCAAGAGCTATACTATGTTGCAAAAAAAAAATATTCTTGCTGATCCCCGCAAAATATTCTCCAAAACAACAAATGTTCCCTGCTAATAAATGTAGGTTCACCAAATCCTAGGTAAGGTCGCCATTTGTTACGACTGAGGTTTAAATATATCAGGGCTCTTATTCATTGGACTAGTAATGGCATAAATGCTACAACGGAAATCGGTAGATCCAACCTCTAATGCATATTCCCAGTGAACAAAGAACACAAATACTCTACAGAGTTCTATATGTAATAATAGGTTATTAAACTCTCAATAAATGTGTGTCTACTCTAGGCTTAATGTTATGTGAAAACAGCCTATTACTACCTATAACCGAAGGTGCTTGGTTATGGTATGCAAAGTAAGGTGGTAAGAGAAGTTACAGCTTACGTTACTTTAATCAATAAATGTCAGGCACTCCTGCATGAAAGAAAGTGCACTAAAGTCCTTCAACACCAACAAGGAATCTTCTTTAAATGTTAGATGCTATAAAGATGCTCGTATCGGAAATGGAACCCAAAAAGGCAGGCAGCGGAACAATGCTCGTGCAGGCTATGCACACAAAAAGGCAAAATATATAATGCCGTCGGAGCCAAGAATATCCTAAACACTACAACAATAATAATGATCGCCACAACAATGCAGTATTCCTATCAACAAAAAGAGCCTAAGTCGTTGGTGTCTCAATACATCAAACTAGGCTGCGAAATGCTTGTGTAATCATAAATGGGTATGCACAATAAGAGTACTTGGTTTAATATACTTAATGTCTGCTATGATTGATAAAGTCTAGCTAGAGTCAATGATACGAGATACTGGTGCGCATGGCATGCCGCATAGCCTAGTGTAAATCTCAAGTCTGTGTGTCAAATATTACGTTATAGTGAAGGGTAGCTCTCTTGAGAAACCTTAATACCGAAGTATCAAGCGTTCTCCTGGCGTACCTCAAAGAAAACAACCGAGCTTAGAACAGTGCAGAATGGTATAGGCAAAAAGCCCTCATTCGTGCATGCTCTACTCTCAATGGCACACAGACTAGAATTTACTCAATCAACTCCAGTTCTCAGGTATGTCGTGCAGCTTTTAACTAAAGCCAGCACTCATAGGAAACAATACCTTATAATATCAGACCCCCAGTCTAGCATTATCTAATCCAGCAGAACACTAATAATTATAGGAAGCGGTACTAAACAATATGAATGCCAACCAATGCTTCGTGATCAACTTATCTTAAAAACTAAACATACATAGGTTATAATTATCAGACCTTAACGCACAATACAACTGGCCAGCATGAGGCTGATTTTGCAGAGTTAACCAGAGGGGGTATAATATTAATAAAAGGTGGTGAAAGATATGGAAAATGAGAGGGATAGGCAGAGGAAAAGATTCTCAGGTGCAGTGCGGGGGACAGGTGTCAAGGGATAAGAGAGATGCGTTCTAGAAACCAGATCTGAGGGAGAAAGTGGCGAGGGAGTTGTATATATACTCGCACTAGCTCGAGCCGCGTGGGAAAAAAGTGGTAACAAGTCCTCTAACCACTACCAAAGTAGCTAGCAAAACATTACGTCACCAAGCATGGTAAAGAACTCCCTCAACCAATCCCCACAAGGCCAGCCAGCTATGACGTCATCGAGTATAGCAAAACACTACGCGCCCCCTCTCACTCTGTTCTACTCTCTCTCTCTCTGATCCTATCATTACTAGTTAAGGATAAAGCATATACTTTACAATTAAATATATAAAGCCTTGACATGGGTGAAAACAAGGAGCATTTCTGGACTGCCCATGACACGAGCTTTCATATGAAATAAAGCACACAACAATACACAAACTGTAGCCACATCCACTGTCCTGGCGATCCTAGCGAGTCACTGTAGGACAAGCCCTGCGGTTCTAACGGAGTGGTTAACGTCACAGCAGTGACTTGTAAACACTAACCTTTCCAGATAGAGCTATTGCCTTGTTGGGGCCGCCCATTATTGATAGGTGGAAAAACGTAAAAGGGGTGGAGCTTCCAAATAAACGTGGGCGTTTCACGGTCTCGGCGAGCGAGAGGGGTCGACAAGCGCTCAGGTCTCACACACACACATATACGAGTCGGCCAGGTTCTCGTCCCACGGGTAAGGGGGAGCCCTACTCATCCCCCAACTGGAAGCTGGCCAAACTGAGCCGGCGTCGGGGAATTTCACCACCGTGGACGAGTGGAACATCATGATGACCGGCAGAGACCTATGTTTGTGTTCTGGAGGTGGGATACCTTATCAGTCCTTGGTCCTGCTGCTACTGACCCTGGTGGTTCCGTGTGCTGGCCAGGCGTGTCTCGTCCTCTCATCAAGGGACAGTCTCAAAGCCCCCCTACCGCTGCCAATCGCCATACAGTTGGAGCCTCTGTACCCAAAATGGACGACCTATTGGGAGCTGTTGACGGCGGAGGGCGTCGAGCCAGCTGCCTGTTTGGTCATGGAGGCATCTTCTGACACCAACAACACCATCCGTTCAGCTGGTGTCGGCTGTCTAAATGTCACCAGCTGGGAAAACGAGGCTGTCTGGCCTACATTTGTCCGAGTCACTTTCTTTCTGAAAGCTTCTGACAACAACTTCACTGTCCAGCTGAATCAAAAGGAGTCTGGCGAACTGACCCAAGAAACCATTTTGTGAGTAACTGTGGTAGACCGGGTGAACACGACCTTTGGGGGACCAAAGATTAAGTTCCCCAACTTTGAGGTCATGGATGATGGGTGCCTAGCTCAGACAGAGTTGTGTGGCAATGGGTGGAGTTACCTCAATCTGGCGCCCTCTACTGATCTCATCCGACTCTCCCCGGAAGCCGTTGAGGAAATTACAGTCGCAGTGGCGCTCTCCTCCTGTTTTCCCGACTACCATTATGCCATGTACAGCAAGCATGGAACCCGAGAGGTACTTCACTTCAACGTAACTTACTCCCGAGATTATACCTACGACACTCTCACGGCCGATCTCCACTCCAACACCATTCTCTCCATCATGACGGCACACCACGGACAGCCTAACTGCTCTGGGGATTGGTGCTTGTTGATTGTCAATGGTGCGAGGGTCATTCCTAATTGTGTTTCTAGTAAAGGCAATTCGCTTTCCGCTATTCTGCTCTCATCCCCAATTAGCATACTAAGTATAGCTAGTGTTATTCGATTATTGTAATTCCTGATTGTGTTTACATGTTCTAAAAAATTATCCATTTTAGCTCATCTCAGTAGGGCCCTTTTTTTATTTAGAGCCGCCGTACTACTACTCACTCACACCTCCATCACATGTGTGCACTATGTGGTATGATTTTTTGTTTACAATAAACTGTATTTAACCAGAAAATTCGTTTCATTTCCACCTTGACTCACTCTCTTTACGTAAACTCTCAGAAAAATATTTTCGGAGAAACCAGGCTATACCGCTGTATGTCTTCTACTCTGAAACGCTAAGATTGACTTGACCAAAAATAATATTTTCTCCAAAAATATTGTCTACATCTTATGTCTTAGTTTCCTCCACCTTGACTGACTCTCTTCACGTAAACTCTCAGAAAAATATTTTTGGAGAAACCAGGCTATAACCGAAAATTTAGCTAGCTAGCATTTCCTCCACCTTGACTCTTTTTACGTAAACTCTCAGAAAAATATTTTTGGAGAAACTTAGCTATACCGCTTTATATCTACTCTGAAACGCTAAGGACCAGCTAAGATTGACTTGACCAAAAATAATATTTTCTCCAAAATATTGTCTACATCTTATGTCTTAGCTAGCCTAGTTTTAGAAGCTCTAAACCCCCGTGAAATGTCTCTACTATATACAAGGCCACTTTGTGTCATGTTGAACGAATTGGAGATGAAAGGCTTACAAAGAGAATATGTGAGTCAGGTACAAGGGGAGATAGAAGGGCAGGAAGACCCCCATTGAGATGGATAGACTGTGTAAGAAAGGCTTTGGATGATAGAGGAATGACTATAGATCAGGCAGGGGAAGTGGTGGTGGACAGGAGTGAATGGAGAATGCTTGTGAATAGTTGAGTGAACACGTGGTCATTTGGAGTAAGGGGTCGGGCGCAAGTTCGACTAGATAATAGTCCATCAGGCGCCTGGCCCGGGGGTACGATTAATATGAAGGGTGTGCCTGGAAGTGTGGTGGGAGGGCTTGTGGCTTTGGCTCCGCTGCATGTCTGCCTGCCGAGATCGGAACCTCTCCGGGTGGTCAGGGGCCGGGGGAGTGCTGGAGCGACCTTGGTAACCCTGGTCTCTGGGTCTTCTCCTGGGTGACCTGGATGTGTGAGTTTGTTTGTGTTTTTTATCTGTGTTTATTTTTTGTTTTATGTTGTTTTTGTGTTTTCCCTGTTCTTGCTCTGTCTTGAGTCGGCTACTCCCAAAATGGGGATTGGGCCTGAGCATATAGATAGATAGATAGACTTTGTGTAAAATCTCAGAAAATATTTTGCGAGAAAATATTATTTTGGTCAAGTCAATCTTAGCTAGCTAGCTAGCCAGCCTAGTTTTTATGGGGATTTAAGGATATAAATGAAACGAAGAAATTAAACTTTTATATTTTTATTTTCACACACTCAGGAACGGCGAAGAAATCTACAGATACTTTCCATATCAGGCTTTACATAGTTACTGTCATCTCGATCGGCGCGGATTTTGGGGCACGCGGGCAGGTAACAGCCATCGCCGTAGTTGCAGGTGTCTATGTGGGGGCGAAGGGCCTTTCTGTAAATGTCTAGCACGGTGCACCGATGACCGGAATTTATCACGTGATTACGTACCCGACGCCACATGAGGCACAAGGAATTGCAAACCTTTTTGGGACACTTAGCACTGCACGCATATAATTATATCCAACAGCTTCTGCACCTCTCCTTCCTATACCATGTAGTCTATTAGCATCTGAAGGGTATATAACCGGCTTCCTCACACTCACAGATAGTTCCAATATTTAACTTTATTAACCCTTTAACGGGCAACGATCAGGGCCAATAAATATTGTTTGGCCGCTTCGGGGTTATATACGACCCTTTTTTTTTTTTTTTTTTTTTTTTAGAACCCCGCTGAAAACTTGTTTCTTTTCCACGACTTTACTCCTCTTTGTAGTGTCATTAGTTCATTTTTCTATTTTTTTCTGAGGATGTAAATGAAATGAAAAAATTAAACATATATTTATTTTCACAAACTCAGGAACGGCAAAGATACCTACAGACACTTTCCATGTCTGGCTTTCTATACTTGTCACCTAGCTGGGTGCGGAATTTGGGGCACACGGACAGGTGACAGCGGTCGCCGTAGTTGCAGGTGTCTATGTGGGAGCGAAGGGCCTTTCTGTAAATGTCTAGCACGACGCACTTATGACCGGAATTTATCACGTGATTACGTACCCGACGCCACATGAGGCACAAGGAATTGCAAACCTTTTTGGGACACGTAGCACTGCACGCATATATATCCAACAGCTTCTGCACCTCTCCTTCCTGTACCATGTAGTCTATTAGCATCTGAAGAGTATAACCGGCTTCCTCACACTCACAGATATTTTCCATATTTAACTTTATTAACCTTTTAAATGTGCCCAGATTACAAGTATCCTTCTCTAGTACTTAGCTGCTAGTGTTTGTGTGTGAGGTATATGTGTGTATGGCATCAAGGTACGTGACCACGAGTCAGAGCGGGTGGTGGTGGATGGAATTTTATTCCAAATTAAGCCACTACTTTTAAGCTCCTCGGTGGCCTAGTGGTTAAGGTGTTGGAGTGCTACACTACTGGCCTGAATTCGAGCCCTGGCTGGGTCATATCACAAAAGTATTAAATGACACTATGAGGCCTTCATACTCCACTGTCTCATATTGCTTATTGACCCCCTTGTTAAATTAACATTTACCGAAATAATGGCTCTTAATTGTTTTACGAAGAAGTGAATGATTCTTTTGCTTGAAATAATCGAAACACAATCACAACTGCATATTAGTATAGTTCTAAATTTAAAAACAAAAATCGTTAAGTAACCTGGGCCTCTGTAATTTCCATATTCATCTTTATCTTAATGAAAAGAAACTATTTTACACCCACTAACAGAGAAAACGGTTCCATACCTAATTGCATTAATGTTACATAGAACTTTTATGCGTAGTCAAATGTATTCATAGGGTTAACTCTGACTCTAGTAAGGATGACTAAAGATGTCGATGTCCTTAGGAGTTAATATATATATATATATGTTTTAGTTATAGGTTGATTGTAAATGTTGATCTCAGCTTTCAGTTCTCTCTGCTTGTAGTTTGATAGATTAATTAGGTAGATATGTAGTAATAATAATGCTGCCACCATTTATGTCCTTTTAAACCTAATAAATATAATATTGATACTTATAGGTAAAAGGGTAAATTATAGAATGTTTGGTATCCAGAACCAACTTTGATATTTATTCAAGTAACAACTGAAATAGTATACAGATGTACAGAGGATTTCCTATATGGAGAGGAATCTCTGAGCTATGTTCTCTCGCTCGGGGCTAATGTCTATCTAACCTCTCAATACCTCTCCACACCTCTCACCTGCTTTGGCAACCTCGAAACACCTCACAGCCACGTGACCGTCATTTATCGTACGATCAGATGCTTGGGCGACATCAAGGTGCCATAGTAGGCTTAATAGTGTGGAAAAGGAACCTGAGTCATTGGTTTTAGTAGGGGGAAGTTACAAAGAGTTACAATGATTATGTATAGTTGTTTACATAATATCATTCATAGTAAGTAGATTATCTTAAAATTATATGAAAGATGGTTATAATGATTTTATAGTAATGGTATAATCTTGAGATGTAATACGCCCTCACTAAAGTCTTGCGTATCCACCGCAAGGCAGATACTTAAAATGATGTGAGAGTAAAAGAATTAAGTTAAAGATAAAAACAAATTCAGTTAAAAAAAAATCAAAGTGGAATGGAAATTTTCTAAGTATTTTGTTAATCAAATATAAAGGTTATAGTAAAATTATAAAGAACGGATTAAACATTGAACAAAGCAAACACAAAATGTTTAGAACAAAAACAAAAGTTGTAAAAAGAAAAATACTATAGGTATTATCTTCAAACAAAATTCCAATAAGAAAACTAAAAACAAAGACACATTATAATAGTGATATCTTTTTTTGTTTTCGTTTTTTTGATTGAGAGAGGCAAAAGGCAGAACTGGCTATAGCGAGTGCCTTCCCCATAGTTGAAAGAGTGACAGGGCCGAAATCAAGGGACGTTCGAGCCAAAATGCCTGGACACACGGAGTTTGAAGCAATTTAAGTCATAGGAAGAGGGAAAGACTTATTCTGGGAGAGAGTTCCAGAGCTCAGCTGTTGAGTAGAAGAAAGTTTGAGAGTAACGTTTCACTCTTGGGTTGGAGAGTTGCACAGAGTAGGGGTGGGATTGAGTTGCAAGAGTGGTACCACGTGCCCTACGGAAAGGAGGTGGTATACACTGGGAAAGCTCTGAGGAACACTGATTATTATAGTAGCGATAGAATAGCGAGAGAGATGCAACATAGCGGCGGAGAGAGAGATTGCAGAGAGTTGGTGAGTGGACGGGAGTTAATGATACGAAAGGCCTTCCTTTCAACTTTGTCTAGGAGAGTGGTGTGAGAGGAACCTCACCACACATGTGAACAATACTCAATACAAGGACGCACTATGCCCCTGTACAGAGCAAGAAGCTGTGCAGGGGAAAAGAACCCCCTAAGGCGGTTGAGCACACCCAGCTTCTGGGAGGCTGCCTTAGCAAGACTGGTAATAATTATGGTCCTTCCAACTGAGAGAGGAAGAAAAAGAGACACCAAGAATATTGAGAGAAGATGAAGGATTGATTTTTGTATTGTTGAAGAATTGTTGTAAATCGATTAACAACGCAAAGGTATACAGATTAATAAAACAAGGTAAAAACTAAAATATACAGCTGCAAGTAAAAACAAAAAAATCAAATCCTAGGTAAATAATAAAATACTGCAGGAAAAAAAATTAAGTCCTACTGAATAGGATAAAACAAAACAAAACACAAAAGTCCACTTAGGTTAAACCCATGGTGTGAAAATAAATAATATCCAAGTTTATAATAACAAAAAAACATATTAAAACCTTCCAAGGTTGATAAAACCGAATTAAAAGAGAAAAAAAACATAGTTAAAACCTGATGTACAAATAAAAGGAAGAAACATCCTATCTATAGGAACATGATATATATCAATATTAAACACAGCAATTCCACATCCCGTGGAGTGTAATATAATACCTTCCTAATCTGAAAACAAATTCAATCCGCAAATACAAATTACATAAATAGTTCGAATAAAATAGTAATACATTTTTTCAACCGGGAGCTACCCGTTTTCCAAAATAATGCATTTGCTATGGTCAAATCCTAAAATATATAATAAAATCACACACTCGTTGAAGCAAAACCTGTTTCAACTTAGTGTACAATTAATTCAAAATAAGTACATTAAACAAAATCCAAAAATAAAAAGCTTAGAAGTCAATTCAAGTACCGTACATACAGACATTAATAAACTAACTCCTTCATTTAATTCAAGTACCGTACATACAGACATTAATAAACTAACTCCTACATTTAATTCAAGTACCGTACATACAGACATTAATAAACTAACTCCTACATTTAATTCAAGTACCGTACATACAGACATTAATAAACTAACTCCTACATTTAATTCAAGTACCGTACATACAGACATTAATAAACTAACTCCTACATTTAATTCAAGTACCGTACATACAGACATTAATAAACTAACTCCTACATTTAATTCAAGTACCGTACATACAGACATTAATAAACTAACTCCTACATTTAATTCAAGTACCGTACATACAGACATTAATAAACTAACTCCTACATTTAATTCAAGTACCGTACATACAGACATTAATAAACTAACTCCTACATTTAATTCAAGTACCGTACATACAGACATTAATAAACTAACTCCTACATTTAATTCAAGTACCGTACATACAGACATTAATAAACTAATTCCTACATTTAATTCAAGTACCGTACATACAGACATTAATAAACTAACTCCTACATTTTATATTATCATAAAATCATAAAATTCCACACAACACATATATTGTAAATGTTGAGAACAAAAATCATTTTCAAAGACAGTCTCAATAGGATATACTTAATATTTCCTTTCACCTCTATGGGCGTTCTTTCAATTAAGACCACGAAAATAGAAATTATCTGTATAGCCGGGAAATTTATTTCAGTTTCCAAACATACTCCAAAATTATTTTCCAAAAATTATTTCTTTTCAATGATATAAGCCAACAAGTGAAATTCAAACATTTATATTAGAAAAACTATAGCCAATGTTTCATGCAAAAATACTAAATAATAGATTGTTTTAATCTCACTGGGCCCAACAAAAAATGAACATAAAACTCACGTTTTCAATGAAACTCCAACGAGAATTCTACGGAAATTAAACGTATGAATTCAACTCGAGAAATTCTGTCAAACTTAAAGAATTAAAGATTACTGAACCGAACGAAAAAAGTTATAATTTGAACGATTCCCAAAAGAATAATCCATGAAAATATCAATTAATCAAACTTCCAAAATTCAATTCAAAAGAAACTCGAAAACATTTCTTGAACGAGTGTATTTCGGTAGAGTCCACAATTTGGGCAGAATGATGTTAATTAAAACCCGAAAATTAATCTTTACAAAACTCGCACTCAAATAAAAGCAAAATGGTATCGACCAATATGTTAATAAAATAAACAATATAGGCCTACCAGCGAGTGAAAACAAAATTGAATATGGAATCTCAAACTCGTTAGAAATCCAAAAAAGATGTTAAGAAAAACACAATTACACTGTACGTACAATAAAGATGTTAAAATGACGCACTTATAAGAAAAACAAATAAAACACTATTCAATTACCTTGGCTGCCGCGAGCGAGTCGAAATCGAAACGACATGGGCCTAAGCCACTCGCGCACTTATAAAAAAAAGATAAAAAAAGTGTTTAATTGATGAACATATGACTTTTATGAGTAGTCAAATGTATTTATAGGGTTAACTCTGACTCTAGTAAGGATGACTAAAGGTGTCGACGTCCTTAGGAGTTAATATATATGCTTTAGTTATAGGTTGATGTAGATGTTGATCTCAGCTTTCAGTTCTCTCTGCTTGTAGTTTGATAGATTAATTAGGTAGATATGTAGTAATAATAATGCTGCCACCATTTATGTCCTTTTAAACCTAATAAATATAATATTGATACTTATAGGTAAAAGGGTAAATTATGGAATGTTTGGTATCCAGAACCAACTTTGATAATTATTCAAGTAACAACTGAAATAGTATACAGATGTACTAAATATAAGTAAAAGAGGATTTCCTATATGGAGAGGAATCTCTGAGCTATGTTCTCTCGCTCGTGGCTAATGTCTATCTAACCTCTCAATTCATAGTGTGCATGGGGTTAGTTCCGATTTCTCCACCAGATGGCGTGGGGCATCATTGGCCCGCTACTCCCAAGTAAATAAACACGTTGAACTCTATGCGATTGAATCGGTTTCTACTTTATATGCTCGTAATGCCGTGTCTAACATGAACACTATGGAAATTGAGTTATCGCCATACATTCTTCGTATTCTGAAGGGGGAGGGGCCCTAGGGTAAAATAGAGGGAAATTACGACAATGAAGACTTATTACTGCCTTGTGATAAAAGCAGGGTGTATGAAGAGTGAACAAAACCGACTATATCTCCTTATATACTGGGCTAACTTAAATACTGTATTATCGTTAATACATGTCGATTTTATAATTTTACACCATACAGTAGTATGTTGATATTTATCCGTTTTCCGTATATTTTTTTAATGATTACTTTGCGAGCAAAGGCGAAGCAGAAAACAAAAGTTTGTTATAAGACACCAACATTCCATTATTCACTTCCTTTCTGTAATATATGTTTTTTATTGTTTATATATATATATATATATATATATATATATATATATATATATATATATATATATATATAGAGAGAGAGAGAGAGAGAGAAAGAGAGAGAGATCAAATAATGTCTATGTTTTGGAAATTAGATATACTATTTAGATTATAATCCTTGTTACAACAGCAGAACTGCGCATGAATACCGTACAGAAATCTTTGAGAACAGAATATTAACCCCTTCTTTACCGGTAACGTCTTTTTGTATTTGATTTCAGCTACATTTAGACGATTTTGTTTAAGCTTGGGAAGGATATATGATATCTAAAAGGATTAATTGAGATAGGCTGTAGCCTTGTAGGCTAATGAGTAGACGTCCTTCCTAAGCTTCCTATCGTCTAATAGTTTTTTTTTTTTTTTTTTTCTATGTGATTGAGGGAGGCAAAAGGCATAACTGCCTATAGCGAGTGCCTCCCCCATAGTTGAAAGAGTGACAGGGCCAAAATCAAGGGACGTTCGAGCCAAAATGCCTGGACACACGGAGTTTGAAGCAATTTAAGTCATAGGAAGAGGGAAAGACTGATTCTGGGAGAGAGTTCCAGAGCTCAGATGTTGAGTAGAAGAAAGTTTGAGAGTAACGTTTCACTCTTGGGTTGGAGAGTTGCACAGAGTAGGGGTGGGATTGAGTTGCAAGACGGGTACCACGTGTCCTACGTAAAGGAGGTGGTATGCACTGGGATAGCTCTGAGGAACACTGATTATTATAGTAGCGATAGAATAGCGAGAGAGATGCAACATTGCGGCGGAGAGAGAGAGAGATTGCAGAGAGTTGGTGAGTGGACGGGAGTTAATGATACGAAAGGCCTTCCTTTCAACTTTGTCTAGGAGAGCGGTGTGAGAGGAACCTCCCCACACATGTGAACAATACTCAATACAAGGGCGCACTATGCCCCTGTACAGAGCAAGAAGCTGTGCAGGGGAAAAGAACCCCCTAAGGCGGTTGAGCACACCCAGCTTCTGGGAGGCTGCCTTAGCAAGACTGGTAATATGGTCCTTCCAAATGAGAGCAGAAGAAAAAGAGACACCAAGAATATTGAGAGAAGATGAAGGGTTGATTTTTGTATTGTTGAAGAATAAGGGATAGTCCGCTGGGAGATCCTGACGGGTAGATAGATGGAGAAATTGGGTTTTGGAAGCATTAAAGTTAACAAGGTTTTCTCTGCCCCAATTGGAAATAGTATTTAGATCAGAATTTAAGAGTTCTATGACTTCATTACGTTTGTCGTTGAGGGATTGCTGGCTGGGGCGTTCTGAAAAACTAATGGAGTAGTGTAAGGTTGAGTCGTCTGCGTATGAATGGATGGGAATTAAGGTACAGTTAAGGAGATCATTTATAAAAATTAGAAAGAGAATAGGAGATAGGACAGAGCCCTGAGGAACACCGGAGTTTATAGGGTGAGGAAGTGAACAATGGCCGTCCACAACCGCAGCTATGGAACGGCCAGAATATAATGAAAAGTACATCACCGGTACAGAAAGGGTTAAACAATCTACCGGTACATAGGCTAGGCATACTTATAATTGCAGTGATGCATAATACAGGTTTAGTTAATTAATATGGTCAAATCTCCGATGTATTTAGCTTATTGTAATACCCTCTACCCGCAAAAATCCCGCAACCATAGAAATACCCGAGTTGACAAAATATAACCGATCGAGTTTGGATTTTAATCAACATTTGATGTCAAACAAGTTCAAAAGTTAAAATCTACACCAAATATCACCTTATATATGGACTAGACTTAAAAGTACTAACTGTAAATTGATGAATTTTACACAAGGTAACAAGGTAACAGGGATCTGCCTTGCTTAGGCCAATCGGCTTTCTGCAGACTCCCATTTTCTTATGTTCTTATGTTCTTATGTTCTTAAGGTAGTGTTTGTGTGGGTGGATGAGGTTAAATAAAGGAAATTGTTCCTGTGTTTTCGACCATTCCATCCTTACAAAGCTGTTTATATCGATCCTTTGCACAATCCATTTATCCATTTACCTTCCACTGTTAGATAACATATGATTCATCACGAAGTGTAGCCTACCTGCGGAGATGAAACGCACTTATATATCATAAACTATATGAGAAGACAAGAATTTTAGACCAATCCACATGGATCATAATGTAGGTAAGGTATGTCCATAAACGGTACCGGTACCAGGTAGGCTATATAGTATTGCTTCAACCGACAAACTTCATGATAAATCGTATATTCTCCTATTATGGAAGGTAACATATATTTATACAATGGACTTAGCTTAAACCTCCTCAAATAAACCGTTAGTTAAGTTAATTCTTAGGTAGGTTTGATGGGTTTGATATTGTTGCACGCCAATGGTTGGTAAAAGAGCCAAGTTCAGATTTATATAATTATGCTGCATTAAAATGGTAAAACTATGATGGATTTTGCTTATATTGCCAACGAGACTACTTAATTTAGTCTAAATTTCCCTGCATATATAGACGCAATTTATCCGACACGTAAGCATATTATATAAATTATCTATTCACAAAATTGGCATATGCTGGGGTGAAATTAATAAAATATAGATTATAAAATATGTATATTTTCAGTTGATAGATACCGGTAATGTTGGGCATAGCCTAATCAACTCTTTTTCATATGTTTCGTTTTATTACCGGTACTTACTTTACATCTAGCAGCTTTGCCATTGTACCAAGATCAATGCCTTACATTGTGCTTTGTTCCTTATGCTATTTATCATGGAATTTGTCTGTTGAAGCAAACGATATAGGCCTACTTGTACCGTATATGTATAAATTTTAATCTATATGAAGAGGTCTAAAGACACACGATTATTCCTTATCTCTTCATTTAGTATATAATATATACGTGTGTTATATATCAGCTGGTAGGCTACACTTCGTGATGAATCGTATTGTCTCTCATTATGGAAGGTAAAATAGATTGATATAAACATATCTTGTGTAAGAATGGAATGGTCGAAAACACATGAAAAATCTCCCCTACCCTCACCCATCACCATAACAGACATTTCATATACATCATTAATGTGGTTAATAGATTGTTGGTGTCCTATTAATCTTTTGTTTTCAGTTGGCTTTGCATAGGATACGGTAATCTAGTGTAGGCTAATGGTATACGCTTTGCCGTGAATTGCGGTTACCTCCCTAATATATCGATAAACATAAATGTGTATACAAATATATTGTGTAAAATGAGACAATAAATATCAGTACAGATAATTGTTAAGCCTAGTCCTTATACAAGAAGATATTAGACAGTTTCCAGACGGCGATGGATTATAAAGAGCTTTGCGCTTTATATACAAAATAATAATAAAACTTTACTCTTATTGACCGTTGCCGTCTGATACGTACTGTATACATCTGTAGTTTTATGAATGAACTAGGCCTATATATATGTGGGTAAAATTACTTAAGATATGTTCATAATAATCCAAACATCCACACATATTAAAGGAGAGCTCAATATTCAGTCGTATCATCTATTCATCATATTGTTTTATGTTACTGCTTTGAAGCTTGTTATTGTTTCCTTAATATATTTTCCTTACATCTTTGATTGTTTGAAATCAATACAAAAGCACATTGTCTTGTCAGTGTGTGCTAAAACAGCCTGGTACAACACAAACTTGACCAGTCTCTTTGTGTACAAGCGCGCGGCAGCCCCGTACCAAAGGGCCAGGTACTGGTTTGTTTATTATTGTCACGTGACCTGACACATGCTTAGACAAATATTACAGAATACATGCCAATATACTTTACACCACTTGGCCGAGTTGTGTGGACAAAGTGTAAAATATAATATACGCTGAAATACAACGGTATTTCAGAGTAAATGTCTGATGGATATCTTCCATGTTGAACATTCCCGAAATGTGTACAATATACACAAATTTACTAGGAGTTACAAACAAATAGTCAGTATCTCAAAGACCTTGCGGTCCATGCTGAGGAAATACTATAAGTGCAAGGAGAGAGATTGTTTAGTGCACTACACATTACAGAGGGGTGCAAAATACTATCTACTCTCTTCTTGAACTTCTCTGCTGAAGAACTGTTTACAAATTCTGAGTGAAGATTGTTTCAGGTAGAACAGATCTTATATTATGTGAACAAGTTTCCACAAATACTAGTGCTGAACCTTTTCAATTCTAACTTCCAGCCATGGTTGTGTGCTGTATTCCTATGAAAGATCACGTGTCACTATCAACTTTGCTTCATAGGTATCTGACGTTGGCTAAGCCACGATAGCATTCTCGGGTCCATCCAGCCATTCCACAATAGACCCGTAATTGTGTTCCATCCACTTTACATTGAGTCGGGTCGATTCCAGGGCCTGATCTACCGCTCTTGAGGCGGACCCAAGACGGTCAATGTTGTTCTCCTTAAACCTCTCCAACTGCAAAGAAAGAAATGTTTGGGTATACTCGTTGGCTATGCATGGACAAATTACACCAGCTTATTTGACGTCTTGATGGGGATATTACGATATGTGTGTTGTATCAACTCTGCGTAAGCAGAGTTTAGTATCGCACCCCCGTATAGTGGGTACCACCAGAAAAGAAAAAAAAAATCGTAGTCGTCCGTCTGTCCCGAAACTCCTCCAAGACCGTTGGACGGATTTTCACCAAATTTCACACGAACATTTGTTGGGTGAATGCGAACGTCGGTAAACAATTTTTTTTTTAATATATGCAATAGTTATGATTTTAGGCCCGAAATATGGTTTTACCTCCCCCCACCCCCACCCAGCAATGATGGCATTCATAGTGTGTGTGCCCCGAAGGGGCTCACACACAGAAGGCATTCATTCTGGGGCCGAAAACATCTCGCCCCGCATCTGTTAGGTTAAGTTAGTTTAGTTGACATTAGAAGTGATGATAGTAATATTGGGTATGATGATTATAGTAGTGATGATGGTGATAATAGTCATGATGATGGTTGTAGTTGTAGTGATGATGATGACAGTAGTAATGATGATGGTAGTGATGATGATGACAGTAGTAGATATTGTTACGACCGGCACAACGAAATAAACAAGGGCACTTAATATTGGACTACAAGATAGGCTAGATCTGCAACAACGGTACGCTAATTCCAAACCCTCGAACTATTAAGCCGGTGAACAAAACACTTAAACCCTCCAGAGTTAATCTACTTAATAACGGGGTATCAATTAACTGGGTTAAGTGTACTTCTACAAAGGCTTTCCGGTGACGGCAAAGCCTACTCACAACAAGAGTAATTACGTTAATAAAAAGCTCTCAAGTAATAACAATGCTTAAATAAACTATGACAAGATTTAATAAAAGATTATATGCTTACGTTATCTTTAGGGTGAGGCTGAACTCAACACTAAAACTCTTCAATGTTCTATGAAAACACTTGAAGTCTAGTCCTACAGCAAACAGATATGGAATCTTCTGAAAACGTCTGATGCTCTAAGATGCTCGTCGAATATAGAACAGGAATAATCTAAGGGGCCAGGACACCAAAGCCTGTATCTTAAATACACCAAAAAGTAGGATACATATACAGTATATGGAAACAAGAGAGTGCAACAACTCTGTGACAGCACTAACAACAGCAACTCAAAAACAGTACTTCCTTAGCCAAAGTAACAGCCATACTGGGTTGTGCACTATGCATCAACCTAGGCTAAAACAATACGTGAATAATTGCTAAAGCATACGCGGTTAAAGTTAATGAACAAAATGCTGTCTTTCTTACTAATAAAGTCAAGCAGCACCATAAAGGTACAGGGAGCCTAGGCAGAGCTCAAACATGCTCGCAGCCTACTGTCACCCCTGAACAGATTTCCCTTATCTTACGTTAAGTGACTAGGAGGCTCTCTTGGTAAGTCCAGATCTCAAGTATCTGGTCTTACCCTGGCGCTCCTCAAAGGTCAACAAAATGAGTTAGCAAGTATACAAGCAAGAGTAGGCAAAAGCCCTTCGCTTGTATACTGCTAAGCTCGCAAAGGAAAATATGCACAAGGTTGTACTACAGGCTAACTAGCTCCGTCGAAATCGTACAGGCTCTGACTTGCCATATACATAACACAGACAACGACCAAAGATACCCTCCACTGTCTAGCATTAAATAGTAATAAAGAACAACCAAATAATTAGAAGCACCCAACAATATGAATCCATTCTAATAAACTCTAGAGCTAGTGCAAAACATATATTTATTAGTGGCCCCTCCATCATTGACGAACATGCCTATTACATAAGGCATCCTCTTCAAACACTAATCCGCCGTAGTTTTGAATCTACCGCGCAGAGCATTTAAAAACTGAGGAGCCTTCATCATGAGCGCACGCGACCTCACTCATGGCTTCAGTCATTATGAATTGGGTTCTCACTACGAAAAAACTTCGTAAAAAATAAAAACAAAAAGAAAATAAGAACAACTATCTAATAAGCTTTCCATCATATCGTGGATGTACTTGTGTGGATCTCTGACCAGACGCTGATTCAGGCGTCATTCCTCCTTCTCTGCTCTGCGTTCAGCCTGCCCGGACGTGCCTCCCCACGCTCCGCTAGTTCCGCATTCGTTGCGTCCCTAGTGAGTTTTTTCTCATTTGTTTACTCCAGGATGTATCGAGTAAGGTTAGGATAGGCGTAGCAGGAGTGTCCTGGGCTGGTTGCCCGCAGTGCAGTGTATTTTGGGTCGAGTGTATGGGGCATCTATTTCGGATGTACCCTCGTGGTCCCGTTGTGGACATGTGAACTTTTTCACAGTTGAGTTAGTTTGTGATGCAGGCGGCTTTCACTACGCGTTATTTAGTGCTGCCTTTTATCTTTCTGATGAGGTAAGCTTTGTTTTCTGACGTTCCCAGCGTATTTTTCTTCACTTGGTGAAGTTTTTTCTGGGTCCCGAGTCAGTCTTCCCTTGGTCGGAAGTATTTGCTACGGTGGTGTGTTGGCGGTGGTTCCTGTTGTGATATTTCCAGTGTTTGTGTATATTTCAACTTTTATTATGCCGTCTACCTAGGCCTAGCCAGCCGCTCGTAGCTTTGCCACATGTACTAGTGTTATTGTTTATTATTTATAAATATGCCCTACTGTGTCATGTGTATCCGGGTTTTAGTTGTGTATTGGCTAATTCCTCGGACTATAATTGTTTCCTGGTTTAGTTGTGTATTGGCTAATTCCACGGATTATTGAGTGACCTTGGGTTTGTCGTGCGTGGCTCTCCTCGTGTCTCTTGTTTGTTCAGATGGTGTCTGTTCAGGGTGGGTTGCCTTCCGGCGGGTTTTTTCTCGGTTTCACCATGAAAATCCCGGCCGCGAGCCGTGTTGGGCCACACGTGGTTGTTAACACTGGCTTGTTTCCCCGGCGTTGGGGTGTCTGTGGCTCTCCAGGACTGCGTCTCTGTGGGTGCCTGGTTTCAGGCCTCCTTTGATTCCTGGCGGGATGGCTGTTCCCATCTATAAAACGTTGTTCATGCGGACATACGTTATGTAGTTTTTCTACCCGGTTTTACAAAAACCACATGAAAAACCTAGCTGTTGTTTTAGGCTTTCCTCCCCGGCGATCTTTTACAAAGAAGTGGGGACAGGAACTTATGGGGTTAACGTTTGGACATCTCACCCGGCGGGTGTACCTGGGTAGGGTGGGATGAACGACTTATGTCTTTCAGTTAGTTAACCAATCCATTTTAAGTGATACTATGTGTATCGCCGCCTTTACTCTTACGGCGATTGAAGGTTCAATTAGGTTATATATCGATTCTTCTCACCCGGCGGGTGCTCCTAGGTGGAGGAACTAAGGAATTTACAAAATTCGATTTCGATTTAACCACTTAATTTAGTGATACAATTAGGTATCGCCGCCTTCAAACTTACGGCGATCTTTTGTGACAATTCGTTAGACATCAGATCTCGTATCATCCTGCCCTGTGCTATTCTACTAAAATATTTCAAGGGCCGGCGTCTTTATGGGGGGTTGCTTTGTTACAAAATTGAATCTTGAGACAGTCACCACCACCAAGAGACTATAAGCGCCATGCTGGACCGTTATATTATATCAGAGGGTATTCTTCACTTTCTTTAACAAAAGATTTGTTTAGATATTCTGAACCCCGCCGCGTAGCGAGCTGTGTTCGTTGTGTCATTACATCTCGTTACCCGGCGGGTTATTAACACTTGTGTGCGAACATGTTGGGTTAACCTTATGAGCATTAATTCCTGGAAATTTTCTTTTTTTCCAGAGCTGAGCTCCGGCGGACCAATACAGATCCGGCGGTAGTTTTCTCCCACCAGTCTCTGTCATGGCTACCGTGGCCCCAGTTTTTGCTTTGTGCACTACCCCTGCTTGTGCTGGTATCCCTATTTTTGCGCATACCCGTTGCATAAGGTGTGTTAAATGTCTAGACCGTTCAAGGGGTCTCTGGGTTATGCGTAATTGTTCTTTTTGCTCCCAATTAGCTATAAAGGTCCTTTGTGATAATGATAAGACCGCGGCGGTAGCGTTGAGAGAGGTTAGGCAACAGATGTCAGCCTACACTACCATTGTTGCGCATAAATCACTTCAATGTGACAACGTCCCACTTTGGGATAGATTGCTCTCCGAACACCCTCCCCCTAAACGTTCCTCTAGAGTCACGAGTATTAAGCCGGCGGAGACTGGTCAGGGTTCTGTATCTTCTGCGGCTACACCTAAACGCCCAAGAGAGCCTACACCCCTGGTATCCGCCTCCTCGTCTCGGGCGAGATCCCGGTCTAGGTCTCCTCTTAGACACCAGTCATCTAGTCGTGCCTCTTCACCGGCGAGTAAGAAGAGTAGGACGGAAGGTTCCACCAGTGGTCACGGCGAGGATTCCTCCAGATCTAAGAATAGTTCGCGGTCACACCGTAGCCATAAATCCTCCAAAAAGGATTCACATAAACGGAAGTCCTCTCGACATTCACCAACTTCTAGTGCATCTCATCGTACCTCTACCCCAGACAGAGTTTGTGTTAAGGCCCAAGAGTCCAGTGCAGCGCCTGTCCCAAAAGAGGATTTGCCACTTAATATTTTAACCCTGGAATTGGAAAGTTCAGGGGGTTCAGTAATTGAGAATGTTTCAGACTCTCAAGAGAGCGTAGGCCAGGGCCTCGGTGTTTGGCGGTTTGCTCAACCAGGGTCTGACCACCCACGTCCGACTCAAACGAGTCACACAGTAGCCGATGTCCACAGGGACGCGGCGATCCCATCCTCTATCCCAGACTTATCTTGGCGACAAGGTACCCCTGCCTCGGCGGGGTCTTCTCAGGAGGATCAGGAGGAGAAAGACGAAGTTTCAATAATTTCGGAGATGGAAGGACAAGGGTCAGGCTCAGGCTTGGACGCCGCACAGGATACTAATGATTCACCTGTAAGTTCTTCATCAAACCAGTTTGTTACGGCACAGGAAATTAATGGGCTGCTTACTCATGCTTTATCTAAATTTTTTGGCCAACAACAGGAAAACCCCACAATGGAATTGGGGGCTCCCACGACAAGTTCTACGGTACGGCCTCTGATGACTTCGATTGATTTATCTAAGATCCCTAACCCTCCCACTCTGTTAACCTCAGGGATCACTAGGCCTGCTACGGCGGCATTGACAACTTCAAATGTCAGGGTCATAACGGATGTCAATCCACCCCCTCTAGACAAAGCGCCTCTTAGAAAGGTAGCTATGCCCTTACTTTATGGGCCAGACGAGTCATGGGTTCTTTTGAACTCCTCTAAACCAGAGCTTGCCCAACCTACTTTGTCAGGGGAACTCCCGGTACCGCGTGAGTGGGTCATCCAGGGCAATAAGTCAAAGAAATTAAGGGCCGTGGATACTTTGGGTAATGTTCTGGACGTAAACATCAAGGCTATACCTAGTTATTATCACCAAGATTATTTTGTGTATGCTTCTAAGCCTGCTTTGTGCCTCAGCTTCAAAACTATTTTCAGACTGGTCTAAGCTGGATGGGTTTAATGATATTAAGACTCTGTCAGCTCTCACTCCTGAACTAGATTTACAGACCGGCACAGACGACGCAGCTAATCCAGTTTTGAAGGTGGGACAGTTGGGACCAGGACCTTGGGTAGATTGGGAGGTAGAGGCTCAAAACTTTGCAACCACTTTCACTTCTAAATCTTCCCACCAGATACCTCAGGATACTCATTCATGGTTCTCCATGCCGGTGGGTTCTGCCGGCGGAGTCCCGTCAGCTTTGTTTTCATTTCTAGCTGCCCCTAAGATTAATCTTTGTGAGCTGAAGGACCCGTTCACTACCCCTACCCCTACTCACCTAGACAGAGAATTTAGGCTACGGGGAAAAGCTTTTCGCCTGTTCTCGCAGTACATAGTATCTCAGCAGGTGGCTAAGTCTTTACTACGGTCCACTCAGGCAATCGCAGATGCGGATGCTCGAAGATCGGTTGAGTTATCCCGGCGACTGATTCTTCAGTCGTCAATCCAATCCTTGGGTGACATACGTACCGCCTTGCTTGAGGCGGTACGAGCACGACAAGATCTTCGGATGTCGTTAGTTCGCAAGCTACCTGATCGCATTGCTAATCAGGTGGTTATGTCACCAGTGCTTACTCCCTCTTTAATGACCCCTGAAGTGTGGCGAACAGTGTTCAATATGGCACAGGCCGTTAAGCACAGTCCCACCCCTTCTAAGAAACCTGCATTTAACTTCCCCAAACCCAGGCCTACTACTAAAGCTCAGCCAGGGGGATCTAAACCTTTTCTTCCGCCTAAGTCCTCCCACTCCCCCCAGGGTCAGTACAGGCATAGACAGAGTAGGTTTTCAGGTCAGAGAGGACGCGGCCAAAATAAACCAGGTCAGGGCCAGTCTTCGGCCAACACCAGCCAGCCGGCAAAGCGTCCAGCACCAACCCCGCCATCAAAAAACTAAAGTCTCTCTCACTCCCGGTGCCTACCTTAAGGCCGGAGGAACCGAGGGTAGTACAGCCGGCGAACCCTTGTCTGCTAACTGGGTCGTTCCGAACGTGTCACCAAGCATGGCCGTTAAACACTTGGGCACGGATGGTGGCACGCAAAGGCATCACTTGGCAGTGGCTCCGGCGACCTCGATTACGTCAGCCGACAACGGCGAATTTTGTTTCTTTAGAGGTGGAGTCACTAGCCCAGGAAATGATTGCCAAGAATGTCATCATCCCGGTCCCACCAAATTACCCTGTATTCACATCCAAACTATTTTTGGTTCCCAAAAGGGACAGTGTTCAGATGAGGCCGGTCGTAGACCTGTCTTATCTGAATCTTCACATTCACAACGAATCTTTCAGAATGTTAACAGTACACCAAATCAGGCTAACACTTCCACCGGGAGGTTGGATGTGTTCACTAGACCTGACAGACGCCTATTGGCACGTATCGGTCAACAAAAGATTTCAAAGGTTTTTGGCCTTATGGATCAGGCACCAAAATTTTGTTTTTCAGAGGATGCCGTTCGGCTTGAACCTGGCACCTCGATTATTCACAAAACTAGTCCGGCAAGCCCTGATGCCATTGTTAAAACAAGGGATCAGAGTGTTGTGGTATCTGGACGACTGGCTGGTGGTGGCAGAGACACAACAATTATGCATAAAACATGTCAATATAATTTTAAATCATGTCAAAACTCTAGGCTTCAAGGTAAATCTGGTAAAGTCAAACCTTGTTCCCTCACGAGTAATTCAGTGGATAGGGCTGGTCTGGGACACCGCCGCTCTCACTCTGAGTCAGAGTGTGGACAATCGCAACAGGTTTCGCAGGAAACTGTTCAGGTTTCTTCACAGTCTGACTACGACGCGAAGGGTCTGGGAGTCTCTGGTCGGCTCTCTCAACTGGATTCAACTAACTGTCAAGTTGGGCCGGTTGAAAGTAAAACGATTAATATTGGAAGGCAACAAATATTTCCCGCTCTTACCGGCGGGAAAATTATGGCCCATCCCGAAATTAATCCACACCTTACTAGCGGTCTGGGCGAAGAGGGAAACATTGCACTCAATAATGTCATGGACCTCTCCTCCACCAACGGTATGGGTAGACACGGATGCGTCAGGCACAATAGGGTGGGGATTTCAGTCAAATCAGGGGCACCAGGGTCAGGGGCTTTGGTCCCACTTAGAAATCTCTCACATCAATGTCAAAGAATTACTAGTCCCCTTGTATTTCCTTCAGGCTCACGGCCCGGCGTTACGGGGCAAGTCGGTGGCCTTCAGAATGGACAATCTGAATGCAGTCCACTGTATTCAGAAACAAGGGTCAACGAGGTCAAGGAAGTTGCTAAACGTGTCGGAAGAGATTTTTGCTCTAGCCAACAGTCTAGATATTTATCTTCACGCATCTTATCTCCCAGGCGTAGCGAACGTCTGGGCAGACGCTCTGTCCCGGAGACAGAGCACGACAGTAGAATGGGAGCTCAAGCAACCCATTTTCAACCTAATGATTGCAGAGCTCTCCCATCCACAAGTGGATCTTTTTGCGTCCGAGGAGACTCACAAACTCCCTCTATACCTCACCCGCCGGGCGAAAACGCCGGCAGGGGGGCCAGACGCCCTAGTGACAGACTGGAACAGATGGAGCTCCATCTATCTGTTTCCACCGCCAGATGCGTCACTAATGTGCCACATAGTGAACAAACTACGAGATTATCGAGGCTTAGTCTCGCTAATCGCGCCACTGTGGCCGGCGCAGTTGTGGTACCAGCAATTGAAAATGTGTTGCCCGGACCCGGTATCGCTCCCGGTCGGGTATTTCCACTTAGACACGATTGGCAACCTAGCGACCTCGCTGACTTTTGCATTATGGACATTCAGGAGGCCAAGTGGCTAGCACCATACGGTAGAGATGTGACCAATAAATTACTCAATCAATATACTCAGTCTACAAAACGACAGTATCAATCACATTGGCAAGCCTTTACTTCTTGGATCGTTAGGACAGAACAAACTGTACCCTCAGTGGCATTAGTTTTTAATTATTTGAATTATCTGTTTGAGCAGAAACGTTTATCTGTGGTAACATTAAAAAATCACTTAACTGCGATTAGAGTGCCCTTTTTAGACCTTACGGGTCTTTCCATACCGGTAGCGGAGGAAACAGGTTTTATGAGAGCATGTTTTAAACTCCGCCCACCTCCCCGTCAGCTCATGCCTACTTGGTCTCTGGACAAAGCTTTGTCTTTGCTTCACTCTCGTCTGTACCAAAATACTGCAGACTTTGCATTACTCTTAAAAAAGGCGGTTTTCCTTTTGGCTTTGGCCACCGGAAACAGAGTGTCTGAGCTGGCGGCGATGAGCAACACACCTAATTGTCTTAGGTTTGGTAGACTTAATGAATGTATTTCCATTGCACCCTCCCCAGGTTTTGTAGCCAAGAATGAGCATAGTGCACACGTGTTTTCTGAGTTCACGGTGCGGCGTTAAAAAGGGGAAAGGTGCATCATAATCTATGTCCAGTGCAAGCTCTAACCAAATATTTGAGAGTAGCTCCTCGAAACCCCCAAGGTGCTTTATGGGTAGCAAGTACGGGTAAACGCTTACTTAAACGGCGATTAGCCTCTCTTCTGGTAGAAGTCATTAAAGAAAGTAATCCCGGCGTTGTGGGTCGGGCCCACGATTTACGCAAATGGGCAGCCTCTTTACGTTTCCTGAAAAATTGTTCAGTCGAAGACATCGCGTCCACGCAGTTGTGGGCGTCTAATCATACGTTTCAGTCTAGATACTTGTCAGTTGCTCTAGACAAACCTTCCTTACCATGTATAGCTTTAAGGCAGAGGGTCTAGGTGGCCCGGCAGTCACTTTTGTTTACTTTCACGGGAAAGGGGGGGGGGGGGGGGGTGCAGTCAGTTGACATAGGACACCCTAGACCCCGCCGGAGTATGAGAGCTGTGATACAATTTAAGGTTAAAATGTGATATGAAAATTTCTCAGCGAGAAATTGTGCTAGTACAATGTTAAGTACAAAACAACGGTGTTGTTATAGTAGTTTTAGCTGCGAAAGCAATTTAATATTAGAACAATGGAGTTCCTTTGCAATTTATCTCCAAGTTTATGTTGGGGTTTATTATGTGCACATATAAACTTATAACTTGTTATTTTTTGTCACCACTCGTTGAGTGGGGTGCCTTTGTAACTACAGATCTGTGTTCAGAATCTTCAGGGTTACCCATTTTTTGTCAGGCAGGCTTCTTTGAAGCACGCACCTGCCTGAACCCCCTTTTTCTTGTATTTTTTCGGCCTACGCCGTTGTTAAATATATTTTCAAAAGTAAGAATACTATGTGGTTGTTTTTATTATCTGCTTTTCTAGAGTTATGATATGATTACGAATGTCCCCCTCCAGTCTTAGAAATCAGGCATGTTCGTCAATGATGGAGGGGCCACTAATAAATTATAGGTTTGACTCCTGTAAGGAGATAAAGAAAACCTAATATTTAGTAGTGGCCCCGTAATCATTGACGACTGGGGCCCTCCCGACCGTCCCCTTCCCATTCGTTGATGTATTGAGGATTTTGGTTTACTTGATATGTCAGTGAAGGAGGAATGACGCCTGAATCAGCGTCTGGTCAGAGATCCACACAAGTACATCCACGATATGATGGAAAGCTTATTAGATAGTTATTCTTATTTTCTTTTTGTTTTTATTTTTTACGAAGTTTTTTCGTAGTGAGAACCCAATTCATAATGACTGAAGCCATGAGTGAAGTCGCGTGCGCTCATGATGAAGGCTCCTCAGTTTTTAAATGCTCTGCGCGGTAGATTCAAAACTACGGCGGATTAGTGTTTGAAGAGGATGCCTTATGTAATAGGCATGTTCGTCAATGATTACGGGGCCATTACTAAATATTAGGTTTTCTTTATCTCCTTACAGGAGTCAAACCTATAATGTGAGAACAGGCGCTGGTAATACGACTGGCCGACTATGGAAGTCGTAGGCGAGAACCAGAAGGGATGGGTAATTGAATAAAGATAAGAAGTATTGGAAAGAAGGAGTTCAGAGAGAGGCACACCAGTAAAGGGGGTTAGATGTGGGACAGAATGCGAGGGACTTGTAGGGCCGAGCGCGCGATACCATGTTCTGATGAGAGAGAAGGAGAGAAGTACTGAGTCTGGCCACGAGATGGCTCTGCGACCAATCACAGGCCGCTACGTCACATGACAAGCAGACGTCATATGCCATGCCAGGCCCGCCGTCCAATAGCGAGCGGGCGGGCCCACCGAGCGAGGAATGCACACGTACATACGCACACACACTGCCTCTTCGCTCTCCCCTCCGACTCTCTCTCTCTCTCTCACGCGCTGCATGTTATAATCACTACCATGGATATAAAATACTTCTAAGTGTCACAGACAAGAATAAAGGCAAACACTGATCTGTCTGTGACAACATGAATACAAGAAAGAAAGAATATCGTTCTACGATTATTATAGCCCATTTCACTGCCGTGGCGAGTGCTAGCGAGTCACGAGTACATTCTGGCAAGCTGGCCAGCGTAACAATATGATGGTTATAGTACTAGGTAGTAGTGATGATGGTGACAAGTAATAATGATTGTAAGATGATGGTGATAGTTGTAGTGATAATGATGAGAGTAGTGACAATGGTGACAATATTAGTGAAGATGGTGAGAATAGTAGTGATTGTAATAGTAGTAGTGATGATGGTGACAGTTGTGATGATGAAGATGATGACAGTAGTAGTAGTAGTGATGATGGTCATAATAGTAGTGGTGATGGTGACAAACAATGATGATAGTTGTAGTGATAATGATGCCAGTAGTGCTGATGGTAGCAGTATTAGTGATGATGGAGAGTAGTAGTTATTATGGTGAAAGTTGTAGTGAAGACAGTAGTAGTGATGATGGTAAGTGATGACTATAATAGTAGTAGTGCTGATGATAGTAATGGTGATAGTGACTAGTAGTGATGATGGTGACCCATCGCAGAGTTGGGTATGCCGTTTTGTTTTTGGGCAAAACGGCACGTCTACTATATCAACTCTGCGTAAGCAGAATGGTATTGCCCCCCGTATAGTGGTACATGCCGGCCGAAATGTCTGTCTGTCTGTCTATCCGATTACTCCTAGACCGTTCGATGGATTTTGACCAAACTTCACACGAACATTCGGTGCGTGAATGCGACGGCAATTAAAACATAATTAATTTGTGCAATAGTTATGATTTTAGGTCCAAAATATGGTTTTGCCCCCCACCAGCCCTCCCCCCCCCCCCCCCCCCCCTACTCAGAACCCCAACCCCCCACCCTGTACCTATTCCCAAGCAATGATGATGGCGTTCTGTGTGTGTGTGCCCCATAGGGGCACACTCACACAACGCCATCGTTCAGTGGGCGAGAAAAAAAACTTGCCCGCATTTGTTAGGTTAAGTTAGTTTAGTTAACATTAGAAGTGATGGTAGCGGTAGCAATAGTGGGGATAATGTTGATAGTAGTGATGATGGTGATAATAGCAGTGATGATGGTTGTAGTAGTAATGATGGTGACAATTGTAGTGATGATGATATTAGTAGTAATAATGGTGGTAATATTAGTGATGATGGTAGCCCTTTCCAGAGTTGGGTATGCCGTTTTTATTTTGCGCAAAACAGCACGTCTACTTTATCAACTCTGCGTAAGCAGACCTTGGTATCGCCCCACCCCCCACCCAGTATGGTGGATACCACCGGAAAAACATGTCTGTCGTCGTCGTCGTCATTTGTTCGGTGAATGCGAACGTCAGTCAACATTTGTTTTCTTAATTTGTGCAATAGTTATGATTTTAGATCCAAAATATGGTTCCCCCCCCCCCCCCCCCTTGCAATGATGGTGTTCTGTGTGTGTGCCCCATAGGGGCTCACACACAGAACGCCTTCGTTCTGGGGGCGAAAACATCTCGCCCACATTTGTTGGGTTAAGTTAGTTTAGTTGACACTAGAAGTGATGGTAGTAATAGTGGGGATGATGGTAATTGTAGTGATAATGGGGATAATAGTAGTGATGATGGTAATTGTAGTGATAATGGTGATAATAGTAGTGATGATGATGACATTAGTAGATGTGATGGTGACAGTACTAGTAGTAGTGATGATGGTCATAATACTAGTGATGATGGTGACAAGCAATGATGATAGTTGTAGTGATCAACTCTGCGTAAGAGAGTTTGGTATCGCCCCCCCCCCCCCCCCCCCCGTATAGTGGGTACCACCCAAAAAAATTGTCGTCGTCGTCGTCGTCCGTCTGTCCCGAAACTCCTCCTAGACGACGGATTTGCACCAAATTTCACGCAAACATTTGTTGCGTGAATGCGAACGTCAGACATTTTTTTTTTAATTTATGCAATAGTTATGATTTCAGGTCCAAAATATGGTTTTACACCCCCCCTCCCCCCTCCCAGACCCCCCCCCCCCCCCCCCCCTCAGCAATGATGGCGTTTTGGGGGCGAAAACATCTCCCTCCGCATTTGATAGGTTAATTTAGTTTAGTTGGCATTAGAAGTGATGGTAGTAATAGTGGGACTGATGGTGATAGTAGTGATGATGGTGATAATAGTAGTGATGATGGTTGTAGTTGTATTGATGATGATGACAGTAGTGAAGATGATGTCAGTAGTAGATATGATGGTGACAGTACTAGTAGTCGTGATGATGGTCATAATAGTAGTGATGATGGTGACAAGCAATGATGATAGTTGTAGTGATAATGATGACAGTGATGATGGTAGTGACGATGGTGTGAGTATTAGTGATGATGGTGAGTAGTAGTGATGATGGTGAAAGTTGTAGTGATGATGACAATAGTTGTGATGATGAAGATCACAGTAATAGTGATGGTGACAGCAGGATACATGATGGTAATACTTGTAACAGTAGTAATGATGATGGTTATAGTAGTAGTGATGATGTTAACAGTAGTAATGATGATTGTAAGATGGTGGTGATGCGTTCTTAGAACGCATTCGTTCTGGGGGCGAAAACATTTCGCTCTGGATTTGCTAGGTTAAGTTAGTTCAGTTGGCATTAGAAGTGATGGTAGTAATATTTGGATTGATGGTGATAGTAGTGATGATGGTGATAATAGTAGTGATGATGGTTGTAGTTGTATTGATAATGATGACAGTAGTGATGATGATGTCAGTAGTAGATATGATGGTGACAGTAGTAGATATGATGATGACAGTACTAGTAGTAGTGATGATGGTCATAATAGTAGTGATGATGGTAACAAGTAATGATGATAGCTGTAGTGATAATGATGATGGTAGTGACAATGGTGTGAGTATTAGTGATGATGGTGAGTAGTACTGATGATGGTGAAAGTTGTAGTGATGATTACAATAGTTGTGATGATAAAGATCATAGTAATGGTGATGATGGCAGTAGTAGTGATGATGGTGACAGTAGGATACATGATGGTAATACTTGTGACAGTAGTAATGATGATGGTTATAGTAGACGTGATGATGTTAACAGTAGTAATGATGATTGTAAGATGGTGGTGATGATAGTAGTAATGATGGTTGATAGTTGTAGTATCAATGATGATAGTAGTGATTAAGATGGTAGTGACAATGGTGACAGTAGTAGTGATGATGGTGAGAGTCTGTCGTCGTCGTCCGTCTGTCTCTAAACTCCTCCTAGACCGTTGGACGGATTTTCACCAAATTTCACACGAACATTTGTTGGGTGAATGCAAACGTCAGTCAAAAAAGATTTTTTGAATTTGTGCAATAGTTAAGATTTTAGGTCCAAAATATGGTTTTACCCCCCCCCCCCCCCTGCAATGAAGGCGTTCTGTGTGTGTGTGCCCCATAGGGGCACACACACAGAACGCCTTCGTTCTGGGGGTGAAAACATCTCGCCCCGCATTTGTTAGGTTAAGTAAGTTTAGTTGGAATTAGAAGTGATGGTTGTAATAGTGGGGATGATGGTAATTGTAGAGATAATGGTGATAATGTTGGTGATGATGTTAATCAACTCTGCGTAAGCAGAGTTTGGTATCGACCCCCCCCCCCCCCCCCGTATATAGTGGGTACCACCAGAAAAAAAAATCTGTCGTCCGTCTGTCCCGAAACTCCTCCTAGACCGTTGGACGGATTTTCACCAAATTTCACACGAACATTTGTTGGGTGAATGCGAATGTCAGTCAAAAAAGATCTTTTGAATTTAGGCAATAGTTATGATTTTAGGTCCAAAATATGGTTTCCCCCCCTCCCCCCCACCCAGCAATGATGGTGTTCTTAGTGTGTGAGCCCCGAAGGCGAAGGGGCTCACACACTAAGAACGCATTCGTTCTGGGGGCGAAAACATCTCGCTACGCACTTGCTAGGTTAAGATAGTTTAGTTGGCATTAGAAGTGATGGTAGTAATATTTGGATTTATGGTGATAGTAGTGATGATGGTGATAATAATAGTGATGATGGTTGTAGTTTTATTGATGATGATGGCAGTAGTAGATATGATGGTGACAGTACTAGTAGTAGTGATGATGGTGACAAGTAATGATGATAGTTGTAGTGATAATAATGACAGTAGTCATGATGATAGTTGTAGTGATAATAATGACAGTAGTGATGATGGTGTGAGTATTAGTGATTATGGTGAGTAGTAGTGAGGATGGTGAAAGTTGTAGTGATGATGACAATAGTTGTGATGATGAAGATCATAGTAATGGTGATGATGGCAGTAGTAGTGATGATGGTGACAGTAGGATACATGATGGCAATACTTGTGACAGTAGTAATGATGATGGTTATAGTAGACATGATGATAGTTAACAGTAGTAATGATGATTGTAAGATGGTGGTGATGATAGTAGTAATGATGGTTGATAGTTGTAGTATCAATGATGATAGTAGTGATTAACCCCTTCAGACTCATACGACACAGAGGTTGCCAGATTAGCAATAAGAAATAGAGTTTTCTCACTCTTATAATACCCTCTCCAAAATTAGTTTTCTGCCCACAGCTAACTCAAAGACAACTGCAGAGGTTGAAGTAACTAAACTAAAGGTTTGTAAATACCCCTGATGGTAATAAAGGCTTTAAAGTATCCCTAATTGGCTCAAAATTACATCATATGTCGGAGAGGGTTAAGATGGTAGTGACAATGGTGACAGTAGTAGTGATGATGGTGAGAGTAGTAGCGATGATTGTAATTGTAGTAGTGATGATGATCATAATATAGATGACAGTAGTTGTGATGATTGTGGCAATTGTAGTGATGATGGCAGTAGTGATGATGGTGATTGTGATTGATGATGGTATTAGTAGTGATGATGGTAACCCATTGCAGAGTTGGGTATGCCGTTTTAATTCTGGGCAAAACGGCACGTCTACTTTATTATTATTATCAACTATGCGTTAGCAGTTTGGTATCCCCCCCCCCCCGTATAGTGGGTGTCGTGTCACCGAAAAAAATGTCTGTCATTGTCGTCCGTCTGTCGCTGAACTCCTGCTAGACCGTTGGACGGATTTTCACCAAATTTCACACGAACATTTGTTGGGTGAATGCGAACGTCAGTCAAAAAAGATTTTTTGAATTTATGCAATAGTTATGAGTTTAGGTCCAAAATATGGTTTTACCCACCCCACCCACCCAGCAATGATGGCGTTCTTAGTGCGTGTGCCCCGAAGGGGCTCACACACAGAACGCATTTGTTCTGGGGCCGAAAACATCTCGCCCTGCATCTGTTAGGTTAATTTAGTTTAGTTAACATTAGAAGTGATGATAGTAATAGTGGGGATGATGGTAATAGTAGTGATGATGGTGATAATAGTAGTGATGATGGTTGTAGTTGTAGTGATGATGATGACAGTAGTAGATATGATGGTTATAGTACTAGTAGTATTGATGATGGTTATAATAGTAGTGATGATGGTGACAAGTAATTATGATTGTAAGATGATGGCGATAGTTGTAGTGATAATGATGAGAGTAGTGATGATGGTGACAGTATTAGTGAATATGGTGAGAGTAGTAGTGATGATTGTAATAGTAGTAGTGATGATAGTAATGGTGATGATGATAGTAGTACTGATGATGGTGACAGTTGTAGTGATGATGATAGTAGTAGTGATGATGGTAAGCCATATCACAGAGTTGGGTATGCCATTTTGATTTTGGGTAAAACGGCACGTCTACTTTATTATCAACTCTGCGTAAGCAGAGTGGTATCGCCCTACGTATAGTAGTACATGCCGGCCGAAATGTCTGTCTGTCTTAAAACTACTCCTAGACCGTTCGACGGATTTTTACCAAACTTCACATGAACATTCGGTGCGTGAATGCAGCGGTAATTATTATTATTATTTTTTTAATTTGTGCAATAGTTATGTTTTTAGGTAAAACAATTTGTTTTGCCCCCCCCCCCCTCCCCCCCAACCCACCCAGCAATGATGGTGTGTTTTGTGTGTGCCCCATAGGGGCTCACACACACAACGCCCCGCATTTGATAGGTTAAGTTAGTTTAGTTGTCATTAGAAGTGATGGTAGTAATAGTGGAGATGATGGTGATAGTAGTGATGATGGTGATAATAGTAGTGATGATGGTTGTAGTTGTAGTAATGATGATGACATTGATAGATATGATGGTGACAGTACTAGTAGTAGTGATGATGGTCATAATAGTGATGATGGTGTAAAGTAATGACGATAGTTGTAGTGAAAACGGTGACAGTAGTGATAATGGTGACAGTATTAGTGATGATGGTGAAAGTTGTAGTGATGATGACAGTAGTAGTGATGATGGTGAGAGTAGTAGTGATGATTATAATAGTAGTAGTGCTTATGATAGTAATGGTGATAGTGATTAGTAGTGAAGGTGACCCCTCACAGAGTTGGGTATGCCGTTTTGATTTTGGGCAAAACGGCACGTCTACTTTATCAACTCTGCGTAAGCAGAGTGATATCACCTTCCGTATAGTGGTACATGCCGGCCGAAATGTCTGTGTCTGTCCGAGAACTCCTAGACCGTTCGACGGATTTTCACCAAACTTCACACGAACTCTCGGTGCGTGAATGCGACAGTAATTTAAAAAAAAAATGAATTTGTGCAATAGTTATGATTTTAGGTAAAAAATATGGTTCCCCCCCCCCGAAGAATACCCCCCTCTAACATTCTTCTGTGGTAGCAATGATGATGGCTTTCTGTGTGTCACACATCACAGAACGGCACACATCACACACACGTCTCGGATGTGATGATAATGGTGATTATAGTATTTGTAGGGATGGTGTTGGTAATTTTGATAGTATTTGTCATGTTGGTGATGATCTGTAGTGGTGACTATATTGTGTCTGAGTGTAGTAGTGATAGTTGTGGTGATTATGGTAGCAGTTAGGATATTGCCAGTAGTCATGATGATGGTTATTATGGTAGTGAGGGCAGTCGTTATTGTGAAAGTAGTTGTAATAGTGGTGGTGATAGTAGCAGTGATGATGGGGATAGTAGTAGTGCTGAAGTTGAAAGTATTGGTGATGTTGGTGATGGTTACTGAAGATGACGCCCCGAAAACAACTCGCCCTGCATTTGCTAGGTTAAGTTAGTTTAGTTGACATTAGAAGTGAAGGTAGTAACAGTGCAGATGATGGTGATAGTAGTGATGATGGTTGTAGTTGTGTGATAATTATGACAGTAGTGATGATGATGACAGTAGTAGATATGATGGTGACAGTACTAGTAGTAGTAATGACGGTCATAATAGTAGTGATGATGGTGACAGTAGTAATGATGATTGTAAGATGATAGTGATAATAGTAATGATGATGGTGATAGTTGTAGTGATAATGATGACAGTAGTGATGGTGACAGTATTAGTGATGTTGGTGAGTTGTAGTGATGAAGGTGAAAGTTGTAGTGATGATGACAGTAGTAGTGATGATGGTGAGAGAGTAGTAGTAATGATAGTAATGGTGATAGTGACTAGTAGTAATGATGGTGACCCATCTCAGAGTTGGGTATGCCGTTTTGATTCTGGGCAAAACGTCACGTCTACTTTATCAACTCTCCGTAAGGAGAGTATGGTATCGCCCCCCCCCCCCCCATATAGTAGTACCATGCCGGCCGAAATGCTGTCTGTCTGTCCGAATACTTGAATTTGTGCAATAATTTTGATTTTAGGTTAAACAAATTGTTGTGCCTCCCCCCCCCCCGCCCCCCACATCATTTCTGGGGAAAACAATTCACCCCTCATTTGATAGGTTAAGTTAGCTTAGTTGACATTAGAAGTGATAGTAGTAATAGTGGGGATGATGGTGATAGTACTGATGATGATGATAATAGTAGTGATGATGTAGTTGCAGTAATGATGATGACAGTAATATATATGATGGTGACAGTACTAGTAGTAGTGATGATGGTCATAATAATATTGATGATGGTGTCAAGTAATGACGATAGTTGTAGTGATAATGATGACAGTAATGATGATGGTGACAGTATTAGTGAAGATGGTGAGTAGTAGTGATGATGGTGAAAGTTGTAGTGATGACAGTAGTAGTGATTATGAGAGAAGTAGTGATGATGTTGAGAGTAGTAGTGATGATTATAATAGTAGTAGTGCTGATTAATGGTGATAGTATTACTAGTGATAATGGTAACCCATCGCAGAGTTGGGTATGCCGTTTTGATTTTGGGCAAAACGGCACGTCTACTTTATCAACTCTGTGTAAGCAGAGTGGTATCGCCCCCCGTATAGTGGTACATGCTAACCGAAATGTATGTCTGTCTGTCTGTCTGGTGGTAATGATTGTTGATAGTTGTAGTATCAATGATGATGGTAGTGACAAGACAATGGTGACTAGTAGTGATGATGGTGAGAATAGTACTGATGATTGTAATTGTAGTAGTGATGATGATCATAGTAATGGTGATGATGACAGTAGTCGTGATGATTGTGGCAGTAGTAGTGATGATTGTGATTGATGATGGTATTAGTAGTGATGATGGTAACCCATCGCAGAGTTGGGTATGCCGTTTTGATTTTGGGCGAAACGGCACGTCTACTTTATTATTATCAATTCTGCGTAAGCAGAGTGGCATCGCCACCCGTATAGTGGTACATGCCGGCCAAAATGTCTGTCTGTCTGTCCGTCCGAGAACTCCTCGTAGACCGTTTGACGGATTTTCACCAAACTTCACACGAACCTTCGGTGCGTGAATGCGACGGTAATTAAAAAAAGATGTTTTGAATTTGTGAAATAGTTATGATCTTAGGCCCTAAAAAAAAAAAAAATGCCCCCCCCCCCCCCCCCCGCCCGCACCCCTTCAGGACCCCCACCGCCCACCCTGTACCTATTCCCTGTGTGGCATTCTGTGATGATGGTGTGAGTATTAGTGATGATGGTGAGTAGTAGTGATGATGGTGAAAGTTGTAGTGATGATGACAATAGTTGTGATGATGATCATAGTAATGGTGATGATGGCAGTAGTAGTGATGATGGTGACAGTAGTAATGATGATTGTAAGATGGTGGTAATGATTGTTGATAGTTGTAGTATCAATGATGATGGGAGTGACAAGACAATGGTGACTAGTAGTGATGATGGTGAGAATAGTACTGATGATTGTAATTGTAGTAGTGATGATGATCATAGTAATAGTGATGATGACAATAGTCGTGATGATTGTGGCAGTAGTAGTGATGATTGTGATTGATGATGGTATTAGTAGTGATGATGGTAACCCATCGCAGAGTTGGGTATGCCGTTTTGATTTTGGGCGAAACGGCACGTCTACTTTATTATTATCAATTCTGCGTAAGCAGAGTGGCATCGCCCCCCGTATAGTGGTACATGCCGGCCAAAATGTCTGTCTGTCTGTCTGTCCGATAACTCCTCCTAGACCGTTCGACGGATTTTCACCAAACTTCACACGAACATTCGGTGCGTGAACGCGACGGTAATTAAAAGAAGAAAATTTGAATTTGTTCAATACTTATGATTTTAGGTCCAAAATATAGTTTTGCCCCCACAAGCCCCCCCCCCCCCCCTCCCCTCAACCAGCCCCCCTCTCCCTCAGGACCCCCACTCCCCACCCTGTACCTATTCCCAAGCAATGATGATGGCGTTCTGTGTGTGTGTGCCCCGTAGGGGCACACAGAATGCCATCGTTCTGGGGGAGAAAAAAACTTGGCCTGTATTTGATAGGTTAAGTTAGTTTAGTTGACATTGGAAGCGATGGTAGTAATAGTAGGTGACCCATCGCAGAGTTGGGTATGCTGTTTTGATTTTGGGTAAAACGGCACGTCAACTTTATCAACTCTGCGTAAGCAGAGTGGTATCGCCCCCCGTATAGTGGTACATGCCGGCCGAAATGTCTGTACAAAGTACAAAGGAGTACAAAGGAAATCAAGCAACAACAGATCTAGTGACCCTTCTAGGCTGCTTGTCCTCCAAAACACTGAGGATCAAGTGTCCAAACAGTGGTTTAGAGTGGGTAAGGGAACATTGGAAAGGGAACTACTGCCTTGCCACTAACGTGGCAGGACTAGGAAGTTAGTAGGGGACATATGGGTTAGTAACTGAGGGGAGGATAAAATAAAGTTATTCATTTACAAACGCAGTCAGTCGCGGGTTTGATGCGAGATATTTGTTTAGGCGGAATTTAAATGAATCAACGGTGCTACAGTCTATAACGTCTCGGGGAAGCCCATTCCACAAGTTGACAACTCGATTGAAGAAGAAATTCTTAGATTCGTGTGAGTTAAAAGATTTACCAATAATTTTGCAACCGTTTCCCCGCGTGTAATTAGATTGGTCGATAGTGAAGTACTTACTACAGTTCATATTGTCGATGCCTTTGATGATTTGAACACTTGAATTAAGTCACCTCTTAATCTGCGCTGGGTTAAAGGAAATAGATTTAATTCTCTAAGACGCTCTTCGTATGGTTTTTTCTTTAGGCTAGGTATCATTTTGGTAACTCTACGTTGAACTCGTTCTAGCTTGTTTATGTCTTTTTGGTAATAAGGGCACCAGCATTGAACGCAGTATTCCAGAAGAGGGCGGACTAAGGAATTGTAAAGGGTTAGGATTACGTCTTTGGATTTATGCTCAAATGATCTGCCTATAAAGCCAATTATTTTGTTTGATTGATGATGGTATTAGTAGTGATGATGGTAACCCATCGCAGAGTAGGGTATGCCGTTTTGATTTTGGGCAAAACGGCACATCTACTTTATTATTTATACTCGTAAGCTATAATATACATGGACAGACAACACCCACTTATCCGATGTCTTGATGGGGATTTTATATGTGTGTTCTATTATTATCATCATCATCATCATTTGTACTATTATCAATTCTGCGTAAGCAAAGTGGTATCGGCCCCCCGTATAGTGGTACTTGCCGGCCGAAATGTCTGTCTGTCTGTCTGTCTGAAAACTCTTCCTAGACCGTTCAACGGATTTTCATCAAACTTCACACGAACATTCGGTGCGTCAATGCGACGGTAATTAAAAGAAGAATTTTTTTGAATTTGTGCAATAATTTTGATTTTAGGTTAAACAATTGTTTTTCCCCCCCCCCCCTCCCTCCCTCGGCCCTCCACCAGCTTCTCCCCCCCCCCCCCCATCAATGATGGCGTTCTGAGGGAGAAAACAACTCGCCCCGCAATTGATAGGTTAAGTTAGTTTAGTTGACATTAGAAGCGATGGTAGTAATAGTAGGTGACCCATCGCAGAGTTGGGTATGCCGTTTTGATTTTGGGCAAAACGGCACTTCTACTTTATCAGCTCTGCGTAAGCAGAGTGGTATCGCTCCCCGTATAGTGGTGGGCTACAAACATTAAATGGAGACAACTAGAAAACCAGTTAGTGGCAAATAACACCGGAGAAGCAAATACTAATACGAGAGAGCTTTTTGAACTTTGTGATTTTTTTAGTCTTACCCAACATATTGCTGAACCCACACGGGAAAACAATATCTTAGACCTGGTCTTCACTAACAACGACTCTCTAGTACACAGCATTAACATATCGGACACAACATACTCAGATCATAAATTAATTGAGATCAAAACAACCTTAGAAAGTGTACAGACAACCTCAGAATCGAGAACAAAAACCGGCCCCTTCAGTAAATTTAACTTCAATAACAAAAACATTAGGTGGGAAGAGGTAAATCAAGAAATGGAGGAAATAGACTGGGAAGATTTAATGGATAACCTGACACCAGCAGAATGTCTAGTCTTAATAACAGAAACCATGACCCAAATATGTAGCCACCATATACCTGCAAGACAAACAAAACGAAGAAGAAGCAAACAAGATCGGGAAAGGAGGAGGCTGTACAGAAGAAGAAAATTACTCACACAAAGACGCACACATCAAAATCTACAGGATAGGCAAAAGGTCGAAATAGATAGAAAAATTGTGGAAATTGAACAAAGGCTAAGAATATCATATGAACTACAACATATGGAAGAGGAGAGGAAAGCTATTGCAGGTATAAAGGAAAATTCCAAATACTTCTTTTCATACGCCAAACAAAAGGCTAAAACAACATCAAACATCGGCCCACTGAGCAAAGGGGACGGCTCTTTCACAGGGGACAAAAAGGAAATGAGCGAACTCTTAAGCAGGCAGTATGAAATGGCATTCAGTGAGCCTGATGAAACAAAAGTCATCAGAGACCAAAATATATTTTTCATGGAAACCTCCCCCACGGAAACCCCTCAGATGCTGGATATTGATTTCGGTCCAAAAGACATAGAAGAGGCCATTTCCAACATGCCATCCCACTCGGCACCAGGCCCGGACTCTTGGAATTCGATCCTAATGAAAAAATGTAAGGAAAACCTCTCAAAACCCCTGGCTATAATGTGGAGAAGGAGTCTAGACACTGGTGACATACCCGATAGCTTGAAAAACGCAATAATTGCCCCACTGCATAAAGGAGGGAGTAAAGCACTACCAAAAAACTACCGCCCGGTAGCTCTAACCTCTCACATCATTAAAGTTTTCGAGCGAGTCCTGCGAAGCAAAATTTCAACATTCATGGAGACAAATGAACTACACAACACCGGTCAACATGGGTTCAGAGCGGGAAGATCATGTCTCTCACAACTTTTGGAACACTATGACAAAATTCTTAAAGCGCTAGAAGAAAAGAAAAACGTGGATGTCATTTTCACCGATTTTGCTAAGGCATTTGATAAATGTGACCATGGTATAATAGCCCACAAACTGAAAGCAAAAGGTATAACTGGGAAAATCGGACGGTGGATATACAATTTCCTCGTAAACCGAAAACAATCGGTAGCAGTAAACCAAGTCACTTCTGAGCCTTCGGATGTCAAAAGCTCAGTGCCCCAAGGAACAGTGCTAGCGCCCCTTCTGTTCCTCATACTAATTTGCGACATAGATACCAACACCAGACACAGTACGGTGTCGTCTTTTGCTGATGACACAAAATTAAGCAAGATAGTAAACACACAAGAGGACACGGGCCGACTGCAGGAAGACATGAATGTAGTGTTCCAGTGGACCAGGGAAAACAACATGCAATTCAATGAGGAAAAATTCCAATTAATACGGTACAGAGATAATAATGGTGTTAAAGAAATTACAAATTACTTAACAGAATCTAACCACATAATAGAACGGAAAGACAGTGTGAAAGACCTTGGGGTATTAACACCTTACGAGCGGCCTATGCGGTTTATTTATGTGTACCGCACAGCGGGGTGTTTTTAGCCAAAATAGGGCTGTTTACGTGATCATTTTCATGCCTAAATAAGACCCAGAACGTAAAACAAGTACCTATCCCTGAAAGGGCATAAACAGAGCTTTCGAATGACACCATAACGATCCTTGTATGATGGATAGTTTTCTTGCAATAACCGTGCAACGCGAGTGCAAAAAGCAGGTAATTCGGTACTTTCAGTACATAATTGAGTATGTAGCGAGTGAGAGAGGGAGGAGGGAGCTGAGATTTGTGTCAGTAGGTTCGCCGCGGTGGTCTGGAGCAGTCATACGCTCGCTAGTCTCCTGCCACCACTTGTCTCTCTCTCTCAGCCACATTACGTGCTGAAATTGCCACTCGACCTATGTCGAGCGCCGCCACATAGTCCAGCTTTATTTAACTCGACTTATGTTGCTCGCCGCTAAATAAGGGTTAATGTCTGAAAATATGGGTTTCAAAGTACATAACCAGGTCAAAGTGGCGGCTGCGAAACGTCTAACGGGTTGGATTCTGCGTACTTTTAAAACACGCGGTGAATTGCCTATGATAACGCTCTTCAAATCTCTAGTGCTACCGCGGCTTGAATACTGTAGCGTATTAACATCCCCATACAAAGCAGGTGAAATAAATGACGTAGAGAGTGTACAAAGAAATTTCACTTCGCATATAAGTTCGATAAAACATCTATACTATTGGGAGCGTTTAAGAGCACTGAATCTGTACTCACTGGAACGTAGAAGAGAACGTTACCTAATAATATACACGTGGAAAATCGCAGAGGGTTTAGTACCAAACCTACATACTCCGATAGTCCTGAAATTCAGTGATAGGAGAGGCTGGGAATGCGAAATCCCCCGGATGAATAACAGGGGTGCTATGGGCTCTCTGCGAGAGGGCTGGTTATCACACAGAGGCCCACGTCTCTTCAACAAACTCCCACGGCGAGTAAGAGACATAAGGGACATCTCGTTAGACAACTTCAAGAGAGCCCTAGATGTCAAACTGCAAAAAGTGCCAGACGAGCCCATCCTCGCAAGGGAGCGAGCTGTCGCTTCAAACAGTCTACTGCACCAAATCACCACCCATAACGAGGGGCGTCGCGCTCCTTGGTGCCGCTAGAGGAGCGGCGAACACATCTAAAGGTATCCAAAGGTAAGGTATGCCGGCCGAAAAATCTGTCTGTCTGTCTGTCCGATAACTCCTAGACCGTTCGACGGATTTTCACCAAACTTCACACAAACCTTCAATGCGTGAATGCGACGGTAATTAAAAAGTGTTTTTGAATTTGTGCAATAGTTATGATTTTAGGTCCAAAATATGGTTTTGCCCTTCCCCCCCCAGCAATGATGATGGTATTCTGGGAGAGAAATCAACTCGGCCCGCATTTGATAGGTTAAGTTAGCTTAGTTGACATTAGAAGCAATGGTAGTAATAGTAGGTGACCCATCGCAGAGTTGGGTATGCCGTTTTGATTTTGGGCAAAACGGCACGTCTACTTTATTATTATTATTTTTTGTTTTATACCAGGTTTTTACTGGTGTTATATTGACTATTTAGGTAGGTTCTTACTCGGATGGAGAAGTTTAAACTACATGAACACATGCACAAAGGTAATTGAGGATAAATATAACACAGAGTACAAACATAGGTTATCTTATTCAAAGTAACTGAATAATAATATGTACAAAGTTACACTCAGACATGGATAGGTATGAAATTAAAGCACGATCGAGAATCCACAATATGTCTCGAGGGGAGGGCCTTGTGCAGGCTCTAATGATCAGTTGCAATTACGTGGCACTCCCAACGATGTCTTGGTCCGTGGTGGTGTTCCTGTAGTGGGGCGGTGACAACAGAATGGAAGACTTCTTTAAGAACTTTAGTAGAACTCCTAGGTTTGGGGCCTTGAATGAATACGATTATGTTCTACCAGTGTTATACATAATGTATCATCGAACTGACGTAAGAAGTAGTTATACCAGTGTTATACTATCTTTCTCAACTGTTCTGACCTCTATAAGAGTCTTTAAGAACCTTTTTAGTACTCTGGGGTTTGGGGTCTTGAATGAATACGAATCTGTTCTACCAATATTATGCATATCGTATCATCGGACTAACAAGGAGTTATTATGGCAGTGCTATATAATCTCCTTAACTGTAATGACCTTTATAAGAGTCTTTGAGGAACTTATGTTTTTTATTTTGCCTTTTACGTATACGCGCCGTGTCACCAGTGTCTAGGACAGCGTACCGTAAGGAATAATGTAAGATGCCATTATGCCAGTGCTATACGGTTTTCTGCTAGCCCTGACTTAGAAAGAAGCTAGGATGCCAGTGCTCTAACTTTTAACAAGTCTTACTAGGGGGTAGGTTTACTACTATTAGAGTGCACGTGAGTACAGCCTTTTCTAACAATAATAATTCCTTATATCAAGATGGGGAAAAGGTGTTGAGTTGCCACCATGGTGATCCAACACGTATGCCAGTAAAGCCAAGATATCTTCAATACGTGCGATCTTATAGCCAGTGCTTAGATTGTCACGTATTGGGGATTCGACCAAGTCTTCCAGCACTTAACTCTTCCAGTGAAGTAATTTATGTTTTCAACTGTCCTGATCTGGAGGTAGGCTGGCATAGTCTTACCAATTTGGCTGCTTCCCCCGGTGAGCTTTTTCACTGCTAGAAGGGTGGATGTGCTTGGAGGAGGGCCTGGGGCAGCTGGGGTAGCCCCTCTGGGAATCCGCACTACGGCAGTGGTGCGTCTTGGAGCGAGAAGGGCGCATGGTTGAGTAAGACTTATGCAAGGATTTGCTCGCCTTTGGTCTCTTCTGGTCCTCCTTGGTCCTGCTGTGTTTGGGGTTGTCCTCCTTGGTCCTGCTGAGTTTGGGGTTGGCTATGGTCACTGTGATGTTTTTCCGTGGTGTTGGAGGCAGTGTCTGAGAGATGGAGGCGACCCGGGCGATGTTGCTGGAAGGGGCACTTGTGTCCTCTTGCCTTGGTGGTGTGGTGGCAATGAGAGTAAATGGTGTTTCCCTATTCTCTTCCTCTTTTCTTTTCTCCCTTATCTCACTTCCCTCTTCGGGATAGTAGCCACGACCTCATGGCTGGATCTGGAAACAGCAGACATTATTGTGGCGAGAAAAAATCTTGTAGGCTTCCAAATATTCCCACCATTTACGTGATCGGCCGTCTGCAGGGCGTGAAGTATTAGCAAACACTGTTAGGTAAGAGTCTGCTTGAGTGTAAGATAACGCCTTGTCTAGCTCGTCCAAAAATATGAGGTTGTAGGAGGTGCCTTGATCTTTGCCCCCATATAATTTTCTTCATAAATGGGATCTCGATGGCGCTGGAGGTGCAGGAGTCGGACACTGGAGTTTTAGCTGGGGACGGCATGGCAAGGTAGGTTGATGGGCGTCACATGGAGGTATTGTGCTGGTGGTGGTTAAGGGGAGAATGATGGTACTGGCTTTGACCTGCCCTGTTTTAAGCCTGCATGAGGACGCAAAGGTACCTATTACTATTCAATAAATCCTTGCAGTCTGGAACTATGCCTGATCAGTGGAAGCTACCCAACGTAACACCGATATTCAAAAAAGGCAGCAAATCCCTACCCAGTAACTATCGTCCAATTAGCTTAACCTCAGTTGTATGTAAAATGCTAGAAACGGTCATACGAGACAGACTCGTAAATCACTTAGAGGAAAATAACATACTTAAAGATACTCAACACGGCTTTCGTAAAAAACGTTCCTGTTTAACAAACCTCTTAGACTTCTTCCACGATATCCTCAACCTCTACGATGAGAGTAAAGCTGTAGATATTATATACCTTGATTTTCAAAAGGCCTTTGACAAAGTTCCCCACAAACGTTTACTGCTAAAACTAAAAGCGCATGGAATACAAGACGGTGTGTTGAAATGGATAGAAAATTGGCTCAGCAACAGAAAGCAAAGGGTAGTCATAAACGGTAAGGCATATAAATGGACCAATGTAAGTAGCGGGGTACCCCAGGGATCGGTACTAGGACCAATTCTCTTTCTAATTTACATCAACGACATAGATGAGGGTCTCACCTGCACAATCTCAAAATTTGCTGACGATACAAAAATTGCAAATAGCGTACTCTCAAAAGAACAAGTTGACGATATGCAACACAATCTAGATAAATTGTCATGTTGGGCCCAAATTTGGCAAATGAGTTTCAATGCGGATAAATGTAAAGTACTACATGTCGGATACCTAAATGAGAAAGCAAACTATTCGATGAATGGCACTCAGCTTAAGAATGTAAACAGAGAAACTGATCTGGGAGTAACAATATCGAGTAACCTAAAACCGAGTCAACAATGTTCAGAAGTTGTTAAGAAGGCAAACAAAATAATTGGCTTTATAGGCAGGTCATTTGAGCATAAATCCAAAGAAGTTATCCTAACCCTTTACAATTCCTTAGTCCGCCCTCTTCTGGAATACTGCGTTCAATCCTGGTGCCCTTATTACCAAAAAGATATAAACAAGCTAGAACGAGTTCAACGTAGAGTTACCAAAATGATACCTAGCCTAAAGAACAAACCATACGAAGAGCGTCTTAGAGAATTAAATCTATTTCCTTTAACCCAGCGCAGATTAAGAGGCGACTTAATTCAAGTGTTCAAAATCATCAAAGGCATCGACAATATGAACTGTAGTAAGTACTTCACTATCGACCAATCTAATTACACGCGGGGAAACGGTTGCAAAATTATTGGTAAATCTTTTAACTCGCACGAATCTAAGAATTTCTTCTTCAATCGAGTTGTCAACTTGTGGAATGGGCTTCCCCGAGACGTTATAGACTGCAGCACCGTTGATTCATTTAAATTCCGCCTAGACAAATATCTCGCATCAAACCCGCGACTGACTGCGTTTGTAAATGAATAACTTTATCCTCCCCTCAGTTACTAACCCATATGTCCCCTACTAACTTCCTAGTCCTGCCACGTTAGTGGCAGGGCAGTAGTTCCCTTTCCAATGTTCCCTTACCCACTCTAAACCACTGTTTGGACACTTGATCCTCAGTGTTTTGGAGGACAAGCAACCTAGAAGGGTCACTAGACCTGTTGTTGCTTGATTTCCTTTGTACTCCTTTGTACTCCTTTGTACCATGTGACCTCACTGTGGTGTGAAACTGCTGGGTGGTGTTGACTTGGGTAGGCCGAGTTGTGTTTCTTGTACAAGCTATTCTCAATGCTGGGGCTCTTATGAGTGCATGTTTTGATTGCAAAGTATGCGAAAGAAGAGGGGAAGGTGGAGAGCTAGGAGTAGAAGGGGAATTTGGAGAGAAACGAGATGGAGGCTTAGAGAGACGGCCTGATCTAGTGCGAACAGGGGACGGGTTGTAAGAAGAGGAATGTGAAAAAGGCGATGGCGACAGGTGAGGGGGTGGTGCGGGGAAGAGGGAGTGGGGGTGTTTGGGGGAGGTCTAGGATTGGGGGTGCGGGGTGGTGGAGAAGGAGAGGGGGATGGTGTGAGGGTGATGGGGATAGAGATGGATGATTTAAGTACTCTGGGGGTTATGCTTGAGGGATAGGGGTGGAGACTAGATGGTGGGGCTAGTCGACGGGGAAGGGTAGATTGAGATTAGGACAGGGTAGAGATGGATGGAGAGGATGATGAGGGGAAAGGGGAAGCAGGAATTTGCCTGCGAGAGGAAGACGGGTTAGGGGGTGAAGGGGGAAGTAAAGGTGACAACAAGGTAGCTGACGAAGGGGGAGAGGACGAGGAAGAGGGGGGTCTGCATTTAACAGGAAGGGGAAGGCACTTAGGTTGAGGAGGGGGAGTGATGGAAGGGCGTCGAGCTATAGCTCGGCATGAGGGGGTGAGCTGAAGACGGGGGCGAAGAGAATATCGTGGGGGAATAGGGTGGGGAAGGAGGGGGTCTATTGAGAGGCTGGGAAGGTAAACAATGTGAGGAAGGTGAAGGGGTTTGCAATTCACGGTGTGGTGGATGGCGAGGCGTGTTGAGCTAGGGCGTGGTGGATGAAGCAGGTCTTGGCTGGGGCATGGCGTTGTCCCTATCCATAATCAGAGGACGATAAATCCTCACAAAGTGATTTCGGTAAACCCGAGACTCTCCGTGATAATTTATGATAATCTGATATGGGTTGGGGACTTTGGTGACCTTTTAAGGACCGACGTAGTTTATTCGAAATGGGTAATTTGGCCATCATTACAAAGTCGTTCACTGCATAGGGGCTCTGTGGGGGCGTGATGTCCTGGGCAACGTCCTGACATACTTGAGCAGTGTAAAGTACATTTTTAAGGTGCTGGAGAGGGCCAGTCGAGATAGTTGAAGTGGAGGGCTTTGCCAGGTTACGGAAGGGCAGCAGCAGGGGTGCCACACCATACAACCTTTCGTGGGCTGTGATTTCATCATTCCTTGGGCACGAGTACATACCCCACTGGTTCATCTTAACTTGTGCTGGCCGGTCCTGGGATTGCATGGATATTAATCTAGTCCGAAGTTAGTTATTGATGGTTTTATGACTCCTTTCACAGAGAGAGTTACCTTTAGGCCAGTATGGGGACGAATGTGACACCTGGATGCCACATAATCGTGAAAAGTGTTCCCATACTTGGCCAGAGAAATCGGGGGCGTTGTTGGACAGGAGCACAGCAGGTAAGCCGAAGTTGACAAAGACTTCAGTGGCTAAGACCTCTGCCACGGTTAGAGCGCTGTGTTCCTTGACGGGGCAGGCTACCAAGAAACGGGAGTACACATCGACGAAGGTGACGACGAATCTCTTACCCTGTTTCATGGGAAAAGGGCCCATCACGCCAAGGGACAGTAATTGCCAAGGTTTTATGGCAGTTAATTTTCTGGCTGGTCCTGGAGTTCTGGTTCTATCCTTGCCCAATTCACGCGGTCTGCACGCTTCAGCAACTTTCTTGGCACGGCTGGAAGGACTGGTTGTCCAATAAATTTGATGAAAAACTTGCAACATCTTGGTTTTTCCCAGGTGGATGCCATTACCTTCGTGGATGATGAGGAGAATTTCCTGGGCTATTTGGGGATCAATGGCTATGTGTCGGTGTAGATTTAATCTCCAACACGATGTAAATTGTAAAAAACATCTTTGGGAATCCATTTCGGTTTTAGTTTAGTTAGCTATGACTTGAGTAGGGTGGGGTTGACATTTTCCTTGTTTTGCTCCGGCCGTGTTTTCTTCGAAGGTGCGTTATTAGGGGGGGTAACAAACTTAGTTATTTGTGACATATTAGAGGGGGTAACTAAACTAGTTATTTGTGACAGGGCATTAATTTCGGCACTCGTAACAGGCAAGCGAGAGAAAGCATCAGCATTAGTATGGAGCTTTCCTGGACAATAGTGCATTTCAAAGTCGAATTCCTCCAGGGTTTCTCGCCAGCAAACTAGGAGGGCACAGTTTGTTTCCGATCGTCATAACCACTGAAGAGGCGAATGATCCTTAATGATATCAACTTGGGTAACCAGGTGCAAAGATCTAAAATGATTCAATGCCCAGATGACACCGAGGCACTCTCTTTTTATTACTGCATAATTCTGTTGGGCGGCGTTCATGGTGGCACTGGCGCATGCTATGATACGTTTGCGCCCTTCCTGTACTTGAAACAGAACAGTTCCAATGACGTACAGGGACACGTCCGTATACAAGCGAAATGGTTGCTTATAATCCGGAAATGCAACTGTAGGGGCTTGGATGAGGTGTTGCTTTAGGATGTTAAAAGCTTGGTCTCGTTCCGGAGTCCAATTGAAGGGTTCGTCTTTCTTGATCAATTCGTGAAGGAGGCGGGCGATAGCAGCGAAGTCCTTCACGAACCTCCTGTAGTAGGAGGTGGCGAGGCCCAGAAATGAGCGAATGGCTTTGATAGTGTTAGAGGGTGTCTGGGCTGCGATGGCGGAGAGCTTGCAAAGGTCTGGGGAGATGCCCTCGTCCGAGGAAACCTAAAGTAGTTCATGCAACTGAACACTTCGAAGGCTTCAATTTCAATGCAGCTTCTCATATCCTCTGTAGGACTTGAGATGGAGATGCAGTAGGTGTTCTTCCCATGTTTTCCCATACACAATGACTATCGTAAATACGATAGGTATTGACTCTTTTTGTGATCCCGTATGTCTCTGTGACGTCACGATCGCTCCTACAGCACGACGTAGGACGAGTAGATCGTATATTATAGGTTTGACTCCTGTAAGGAGATAAAGAAAACCTAATATTTAGTAGTGGCCCCGTAATCATTGACGAACATGCCTATTACATAAGGCATCCTCTTCAAACACTAATCCGCCGTAGTTTGAATCTACCGCGCAGAGCATTTAAAATCTGAGGAGCCTTCATCATGAGCGCACGCGACCTCACTCATGGCTTCAGTCATTATGAATTGGGTTCTCACTACGAAAAAACTTCGTAAAATATAAAAACAAAAAGAAAATAAGAATAACTATCCAATAAGCTTTCCATCATATCGTGGATGTACTTGTGTGGATCTTTGACCAGACGCTGATTCAGGCGTCATTCTTCCTTCACTGACATATCAAGTAAACCAAAATCCTTAATACATCAACGAATGGGAAGGGGATGGTCGGGAGGGCCCCAGTCGTCAATGATTACGGGGCCACTACTAAATATTAGGTTTTCTTTATCTCCTTACAGGAGTCAAACCTATAATTTATTAGTGGCCCCTCCATCATTGACGAACATGCCTGATTTCTAAGACTGGAGGGGACATTCGTAATCATATCATAACTCTAGAAAAGCAGATAATAAAAACAACCACATAGTATTCTTACTTTGAAAATATATTTAAATACGGCGCAGCCCATATATATACAAGAAAGGGGTTCAGGCAGGTGCGTGCTTCAAAGAAGCCTGCTTGACAAAAAAGGGTAACTCTGAAGATTCTGTGAACAGATCTGTAGTTACAAAGGCACCCCACTCAACGAGTGGTGACAAAAATAACAAGTTATAAGTTTACATGTGCACATAATAAACCCCAAAATAATCGTGGAGATAATTTGCAAAAGATCTTCACTGTTTAATATTAAATTGCTTTCGCAGCTAAAACTACTATAACAACCCCGTTGTTTTGTACTAACATTGTACTAGCACAATTTCTCGCAGAGAAATTTTCATATCACATTAACCATAAATTGTATCACAGCTCTTACACTCCGGCGGGGTCTAGGGTGTCCTATGTTAACTGACTGCACCCCCCCCCCCCCCCCTAATAGGCATGTTCGTCAATGATGGAGGGGCCACTAATAAATTATAAGATTGTAAATAAGTTAAGTTATAAAAGGCCTAATATGCTATTAAGCAATATTGCCATTGTCTTATGTAGTGTATATGAATTTATCGTATATATTAATATAATTTATCGTATAGAACAACCTAGATGCGGTACGATAATTTGGGCTCCTGGCGTTTTGCTAAGGCAGCAAGGTGTGCCTTCGAGGAACACCAGAGCCTTCACGAACACCAACCAGTTAACATCTATTTTCCGCCCTTAGTTGATCGTGCTTTTGAGCCTCTAATCACAATACACTGACAGCAATACATACAGCTACACCATCACGACGCTCTCATCGACGCCATGACTGACAGACAGATAAGCATAATAATAATGTCCATTCCCATGTAATCATTTATTCTTTCTTTAACTTGACTCATGTCTCGGGACCGAAGTCTCGTTCCCCATTGTCCACCGCCATATTGGGTAAAACGTTCTCCCTTGCCTTATTGCCACGTGGAACTATTGGTGAGTTAATTCCTGGCTAATATTAACCCTTATAACCTTACCCTATATATAAATTTATTATGTGAGACCTTTGGATATAAATTAGCTTGTTTCAGATTGAATTCAATTTAGATATGGAGTAGTTTTCATTTAGATTGATTTTATTTGATTCATTATAGCTTAGTAATATTAAACTTCCATTGATAGTTTACCACAATGACGTAATCTAAGTAAGCCAAGTATATCTCCCAGGTGAGACCCTTGAGGACGGATTCCAATAGACGTGAGAATGTGGCACGGCCGTTGCATAGACCTAAAGGGAGTACGTTGAATTCGTGCAAGTGTCCCCCACTGGTGGAAAAGGCGGTCTTCTGCTGATGATTTTTGGTATGGGAACTTGCCAGTATCCAGCTTGCAGGTCTAACGTGATAAACCATGTGGGACCGTGCAATGAATCAAGGGAGTCGTCGATCCTGGGTAGGTGGGTGGCGTCTTGATTGTGGTGTCATTGAGTCATCGATAGTCCACACAGAACCTAGTGGACCCGTCCTTTTTATTCACTAAGACGACGGAAGATGACCATGAGCTGACTGAGGGGGTGGCTATCCCTGTGTCTAGCATCTCTTGTACTTGACGGAATTCCTCCTGACGCTGCAGAGGATTTTTCCTCCGGGAAGGATGACGGATGGGGGGCCCTGTGGTGTGGATGAGATGCTCGACAACTCTAGTCTGTCTGATCTCTGTGGACGTCTGGGCGAACACATCAGCGAAGTCGTGGAGGACTTCTAGTAGTTGTTGGTGCTGTCTGATCGTTAATTTCTTCGGAATGGAGGGGAGGATGAGTGGGGCTGCAGTGGCAGGAGCTGAAGGTGTGGCATCGTCGAATGTCTCCAAGTCGCCAATGATGAGGCCCTTGGGTAGGGTGAGGGGCTCGTCGGAGATATTAGCAATGAGGGCGGCATTTTTGTAACGGGGTACGATGGCAGGTTGAACTCTGCATCTGTCAGCTAGAGGTTGATCAAGTTGGGGCATGAAGATCATGGCCACGTCTGCAGTGTGACGCAAGGGCACCAATTGTTGATGTTGTGCAGGTATCAATATACGCTGCGATGTCACTGCGGGAGCCACTACGGTGATGGAGGCTGATGGTGAGGGCTTTGGTGGTTTCGGGCACGGGGGCCTTGTTGAGGTAGGTGGTCGAGGTTGTGGTGTCTTGGAGGCGGTTGTAGTTTTGTGGGTTGGAGCACTTGGATGATTTTAAGGGCTCCTTGTTTTCTTCAGTGCCTTGTTCCTCGGGATGTTTTTAGGAGAGGTCACAGGAAGCTGAAGTTTTTTTGTTTAAGTTAGACGTCTCTGGCCGCAATCTAGTTGGGCTTACAGCCGTTGCAGCACATCTAGACCCATATAGCCATCATACTGTGTGCACTCAGAATAAAACACAACGAAAGGATGATGGCAGGAGGCTTCTGGGTCTGGTATGGTGATGTGCAGGGGCGTGGTCTCCCCTCTGATGAGTAGGGGCGTGTCGCCTGCACTGATGAAATTGATGGTAGTGGCATTCAACATACCGAATCTGCGGCGATGCTTGTCGTAAAAGGTGTTAAATAGGCAAGATCTTGCAGCTCCGGTATCTATCAGAAGGCGGACGGGTATGCGTTCAATTTTTGCCAGATGGTAAATGGGGAGTGGTTTGGTAATAGTGGACTCCCCAGCAGATGCCATAATGGGCGGGGGAGGCTTTAAAAAACCTGAGGAAGATCTTCTTCCTCTTTGATGTCATCTTCTTCTTCGATCACATGAATTGGATTAGAGTCTGCAGGGGAATATTTGTCATCTTGGTACTCCTCTTCTAATTCCAATTCCCGGGATTCTTCTTCTGCTACGAGGACTCGGGTGTGTGGACGTCTTTGCTTCACCTGGTTCCTTATATAATGAAGGGGGCAAGCTGAATTGCAAGCCTTAAAATTGAAAGGGTTGATGGTTACAATTGGGCCATCCCGGCTTCTAGGTGGGGAAGTACTTCGTAGATGGCCTCTGCTGGGATGACTGGTAGGTGGGAACACTCGACTAGGAGTGTTGTGGGTGGGCTACATCCTGTTACCCGAATGTGGGCAGCCCTGTTGATATGGTTGTGGGCAGCCAAGTTGCATATAAGGATGTCTTGACCCATAGCTGCTGGAGTGACCGGATTTTCTGCCTCTTGTGGGTGTGTGGGGAACCTCTTGATGGCTCCCACTGTGGAGGTCTTGGGGCGGGTGGCTAACAGCTTACGGATTGTGATGAGATCCCAGTTGTAATTAACGGGATCATGGATGGTGAAATGCTCCTTACTGAAGGCAGTAACACACTAAACACATGTTGTTGATGTTGCACAGGGGTCTGGAGAGGGTACGCAGATCTCACTTGCTGTGTCAGAAGTCCGAGCGTGGTGTCCAGATCTCCCTCGTATTTGATGTCAATTTTGCTTAGGACGACAACAGAGCCCAATGGAGGTTGCACCGCATTAATTACGATGTCCCGGAACTGGTCCCATGTAAGTTCAGGGGTCAATTGTCCGGCTACCAGGGACACGGCCTTTGCCAGGTGAGTTATTAAGACCGCAATCTTTTCACGATCTGTTTGATATGCCAGGCTGAGAACTGGCTTAACCATATCCAGATATGTACGGATATCATAAGTGTCTGCCTCATACTTAGGTATGGGAAAGTGCGAACGAGTAGCCATGATGACTTATGTTATACAACGCTCTATTTCCTTTGATTTTGTGTCGAATGGCCTCTTCTTCCCGAATCAAGAACCACCGTCTGCCGCCAATGTTGTACCAGGTTTTTACTGGGGTTATATTGACTATTTAGGTAGGTTCTTACTCAACTGGAGAAGTTGAAACTACATGAATGCATGCACAAAGGTAATAGAGGATAAATATAACACAGAGTACAAACATAGGTTATCTTATTCAAAGTAACCTAATAATATTATGTACAAAGTTACACACAGACATGGATAGGTATAAAATTACAGCACAATCAAGGATCCACAATATGTCTCAAGGGGAGGGCCTTCTGCAGGCTTTAGTTATCAGTTGCAATTACGTGGCACTCTCAACGATGTCTTGGTCCGTGGTAGTGATCCTGTTGTGTGACGGTGACAGCAGAATGGAAGACTTCTTCAAGAACTTTAGTAGAACTCCTGGGTTTGGGGCCTTGAATGAATGCGATTATGTTCTACCAGTGTTATACATACTGTATCATCGAACTGACGTAAGAAGTAGTTCTACCAGTGTTATACTATCTTTCTCAACTGTTCTGACCTGTATAAGAGTCTTTAAGAACCTTTTTAGTACTCTTGGGTTTGGAGTCTTGAATACGAATCTGTTCTACCAGTGTATCATCATCGTATCATCGGACTAATGTAAGGAGTTATTATGCAAGTGCTATATAATCTCCTTAACTGTGCTGACCTTTATAAAAGTCTGCAAGGAACTTAATTCCTTATGTCAAGGCGGGGAAACGGTGTTGAGTTGCCACCATGGTGATCCAACACGTATGCCAGTAAAACCAAGATATCTTCAATATGTGCGACCTTATAGCCAGTGCCTAGATTGTCACATATTGGGGATTCGACCAAGTCTTTCCAGCACTTAACTCTCCCAGTGAAGTAATTAAGGTTTTTCAACTGTCCTGATCTGGAGGTAGGCTGGCATAGTCTTACCAATTTGGCTACTTCTCCCGGTGAGCCTTTTCACTGCTAGAAGGGCGGATGTGCTTGGAGGAGGGCCTGGGGCAGCTCGGGTAGCCCCTCTGGGAATCCGGGTCACGGCGGTGGTGCGTCTTGGAGCAAGAAGGGCGCGTGGTGGAGTAAGACTTATGCAAGGATGTGCTTGCCTTTGGTACCTTCTGGTCATCCTTGGGCTTGCTGTGTTTGGGGTTGGTTATGGTCACTGTGATGTTTTTCCCTGGTGTTGGAGGCAGTGTCTGAGAGATGGAGGCGACCCGGGCGATGTTGCTGGAAGGGGCGCTTGTGTCCTCTTTTCTTAGTGGTGTGGTGGCAGTGATGGTAAATGGTGTTTCCCTATTCTTCTCCTCTTTTTTTCTTTTCTCCCTTATCTCAATTATTATTATTATTATTATTATTATTATTATTTATTGATGTTTGCTCCTTTCGAGCAATATACTTTTAGACTGCCCCCTAGATTCAACTAAAACTCACCTCCCCAGACCCCTTCAAGCTAAATATACACACCCCCTTTCAAACTAAATTTGTCATTTGTACGGTAGAAAATTGTCCAAAATTGCAGGCTAGCAATGGCACGCCCAGAAAATAGCTGCACCTTAATGGGTCGAAACGTCTTATGATCGACAAAATAATGAGGCAAAACGTTTAACATCGCCAAACAAATAAGGCGAAGCAGGGGAGGGGGGGGGGACCTTTGATTTAGGTAGGATTTACCCTTTAACTACGGAAGGCAATCGTCTACTGTTAACCCCTTCAAAGTACGGGGACGCTTTTCTTCCTTTTATACTGGATATCATTCGGCGATTGTATGCAGCTTGTGAAGTATCTTTAGGAATAACAAGTGAAAATTATCTTAATTAACTCTCTGACTTCCAAAATGTCTTCCTAAGCTATATAAAATCGTCTATAAATAGCCTGAATAAAGTGAAGAAAGGCGTTCTCGTATCCAGAGAGAGTTAACTAGAATACAAGAAATCAAGGCATAATTATATTGAAGGATTTACTCGAGCTAGTTTGAACCCTCTTGATTATGACATATCTTTCTTGACCCTTTCAGTATATGAGGACGCGTTTCTTCATTATATTTCGGCTTTTATTAGAATATTGTATTCAGTTAAGGAAGGACCTCTAGGATTCTAAGGGGTCAATAAACAACTCAATTATGCCTCCGATTCACAAATACCCTTCTTAAACTGAATTGTCTAATGATAGCCAGAATAAACAGCTGTATGCGTCATAATCCTCAAGGGTTTAATCTGAAGACATGTGTCAACTGTTTGCAAGAATGAAATCTATAAGACGTCATCCGCAATGATGGTTTAATATTAATTTATGTTTTGGATCTTCCTAATGAAATGCTTTTCTACAACAGCTTTCATAATACAGCACTTCCTTTCCTCAGACATCATACTAACTTACTTATTAATTAATGGGCCAAACCCCAAAATTTCACGAATTGGTACTGAGATAGGGAAGAAAAGCACCAAGGAGGGAAATCAAATAGATGAGGCCCCGCACACACCAGCAACCACCGCCACCAAGACAAGAGGGCACAAACGACTCTTCACCACGCTTCGCTCGGGTCGCCTGCATCACCCAGCCACTTCCCCCGACCCCAGGAAAGAACATACCTGTGAGGATGGCACCTGCTGATTATACACCAAGCAGAGATAACCCTCAAGACGTTGGGATGAGCAAACCGTGCATACAGACCAACGCACCACGCACCCTTCTTGCTCTGAGACGCACTACCGCCGTGGCGCGGATTCCCAGAAGGGATACCGCAGCCGACCCAGATCGTCCTCCACGCACAGCCGCCCCTCTAGCCGTGAAATGCCACACTGAAGAGAACGAGGAAAGTGGTAAGACCATCTCAGCCCACCTCATCATCAGAAGAGTTGGATAGATACTAATACCACACAGGTAGGATTAGTATCAGAAGACTTGGGACTATTAACTGAGAAATTGCCTTAAGGGAGTAAGACACTGGTGGAACTACTCGACGCATTTCTCGAAGATACCTTGGATTTGCTAGTATTCTTGTTGGACCACACTGGTGACCACCCAACATTTTTACATTGCCTTGGTACAGGATTTACTACAATTAGAGTATGCAGTACCGACAAGCGCTCAAGTTCTAGTAAACCTACAAAAAATAGTAAGGCTGGTTGGAAGAGCGTAAGACACTGGTGAAACGGCTTCCTTTTCAGTCAGGACTCGTAGTGGAGGGTGTAAGACACTAGGGAAATAACTCCCTACTTAAGTCCTACAATACGAGAGAGTAAGACACTGGTGAAACGGCTCGTACTCGTTTAAACCCAAGATCCAACATCAAAGTTCTTCCAGAGACTCCTGTAGGAAGTCTGGGTTAAAGACTCGTAGTGGAGGGTGTAAGACACTGGTGAAACAACTTCCTTCATAAAGTCATACGATACGAGAGCGTAAGACACTGGTGAAACGGCTCGTACACGTATAAACCCAAGATCCAACATCAAAGTTCTTCCAGAGATTCCTGTAGGAAGTCAAGGTCGAGGAATCGTAGTGGAGGGCATAAGACACTGGTGAAATGGCTCCCTACTTAAATCCTACGATACTAGAGCATAAGACACTGGTGAAACGGCTCGTATTCGTATAAGACCTCAACCACGCAGATCTTCAGAGGACCCTCAAGGAAGTCTTCGCCAACTCTGCAACCGTCACACGGCAGGACCACCACCACGGACCAGGACGTCATCAGGAATACAAAACAGCCGCATCTTCAAAGATCGTCGGAACCTGCCAAAGATCTTCCCCTATAGACGCCTAGTTGATCCTCGATTGTGCTGTTATAGAATTACCTATCCATGTCTGATGTAACATTGTACCTATAATCATATGTTACTATGGAATAAGAATAATCTATGTTTGTACTCTGTATTATATCATCTTCTATTGCCTTCGTGCTTGTGTTTGTGTTGGTCTCCTTTTCCCAAGTCAAGTAAGAACCTACCTAATTAGTCTATACAACCCCAGTAATAACCTGGTATTATTATGTTCTCTCCACCAACCAACTTTACTCCTAAACTCGATTACTGAAATTAACAAACACATGTGGCAGTCCGGGGATTCGAACCCAGGACACTCACACCGAAAATCAACACACAGGTAGGCTACCATCCATATGGAGATAAATTTCAGCATAAGGTTCAATAACCCGTTTCTAAATGTCATAGATTCCCATCGACAGAGTTTTTTGTTTGTTTTTTATCTAGGAATATAATCTGAGCAACATTAAGAAAGGTGTCCTCATATCCTGAATGGGCTAATTGGCCTTGGTTGATTGGGTACTGGTTAAGAGCCACTGAATGAAATTATCTACTGGTTGAGGCCCTATAGTTACAGAGATCGGCCAACCTACGCCATTTTGATGCCATTGGTGTCCATTCGCCTCCCTTTATATTCAAATACATCCATACCCCTTATAAACTTTCGGCACTACTGGCACAGGAGAGAGTATTATTGTTCATTGGACGTAAACAATCCTAAATTATCAAGAAATAAACTATCGGGGTTCGTTAATAATTATGGCACCAAAATGCCGTCCGAAAAAAAGCTGCCTGCCTTCTCTTACTACAGGATCTCTACTGAGAACCACTCATCACATACAGTATTGTTACGATCCAGGTTCTCAAAGACACAGGGCTCTTCAACATTGGACTAGATAATGGCAAAATGCAACAACGGTAACACTAGATCCAATCCCAGCCTTAACCCTTTAAACACTGGAAAACAAAACACCATTACCGCCCTGAGTCGTGCCTGGACAACGAGGTATCCTATGACTCGGTAACTGGTGCACACACACTAGGCTGACGCTCGATGAAACAGCCTATTCTCAAACAGTAAAAGATTACTCGATTAGGTTACACAAAGAAAAGATAGTTAACGTGATTAATTAACGTTACGGTAGATACTCAAATAACTGGCACTCCTGTATTAAAGAAAGTGCAATGCTAGTCCTGCAACATCAACTGGAAACTTCTGAAATAAGTCTGATGCTGGGAAGATGTTCGTAAAGAATCTTGAACAATTATAATGCAGAATACGGGTCACAATAAATACTAGGACATATAGTAATAATAGGCAGGCGAATAATAAAGACTGCGCAAAGGTAGTAATGCTCGACAACTAAAGAAATGCTTCGTGACACAACGCAACAGCCTACTAGGGTTGTGTAACTCAACAACAACCTCGGCTCAAAAGTGCAGTGAATAATAATGTTGCATACATATACTAATGGGGGCTTATCTCTAACCAGTGTCTGCTCAGTTAATAAAGTCTAGCTGGGGTATCAAGGCAGGGCAACAATGGGTGAGCATGCGGCTCGTAGCCTAACGTTGTCCGAAGGTGGTATAATGAAGATTACGTTATATGACGGGGATGCTCTCTTGATAAATCTAGGTCTCTAGTACCTAGTTCTATCCTGGCGATCCCTCAGAAGTCAACACAAAGAGGCAGCACTATGTTGTGAGGGATAGGCTATGGCCCTCTCACACCACAGCGCTGTGCTCGCAAAGTAAACCCACCCGAAGACAACTTAGGCTCCCACAGTACCTGTCGATGTCGTGCAGGGCTTAGCTAACACTGCACACATCGGAGACAACGACACAGTAACCTTACCCCCCAGTCTAGCTTTAGATAACCAAGCAGAATCACTCAACACCTTGCCAGGGAGACATATACCGGTCTACAACCTTCCCGAGAGAGGACACATACGGAAAAGTCCGTCTCTCCAAACCTCATTAAAGCCTAATACATGGAAATATCTGAGAGCTTCGCGTACAATACGACTGGCCGACGGTGAACGTCTATGCTGAAACCAGAAGGGATGTTGAGTTTAATAAAGATTAGAGAATGAGAAAGGAGAAGTCGAGAGAGAGAAATAGTATGCAAAGTGGCGAGTATGGGGGACAGAATTGCAAAGGATGTAGACGATACGCGTGTCAGGCAAGCTCTGAGCTGGTAAAAAACACGAGGCCGCGATGGGCAGGGACTAGTTGACCACCCGGCCGCCAACGCCGTCAGCGCCCAAGCGAGCCGCGTGATAGCTCACCCCGCTGCCAGGTGTACTCCCTCACCCTCTCTCGCTCGCCTCCCACACAAGCAACATTTATATTATAGCGAATATAAAATACAAGGCGCGGTCACAGACCAAAACAAAGACCATTTCTAGACTGTCTGTGGCAACACGACATTAATGAAATAAAGCAGATCATTCTAGGAAACTGTAGCCTATCCCCCCATCCTGGTGAGCGCTAGCGAGCTGCAATGCCCCACGCAACCATTCTGCTAACGCCGGGAGGCATCACACCCCCCCCCAAGATATGGGACACTCAACCATGAGCCCATATCTGAACAGGCAGAATGTCGCTAGAATCTGCCACTCTGCCACTCATGGAATGCAAGCTCAGTCTCCTCAAAAAAAAAATACAACAACATTTATATATAAAAAAATCTTATCACCCTTCCCAAATATAATACATTAATTCATAACATTGTGCTCCCAGAGCGAGCTTTAAGAAGCACAGCCTATTGAGAGAAAATCATCTGCACTCAGTACTCAGCTACAATATTATCTTAAAATTAATTATTAAAAAGAAAGAGTTATTTATTTAATTTTTCATATTTTATTTTAATGTTGTTTTTGGTGGCTACTATAGATGTAGCCTAATTTTCTTCTAATCAAAGCCAACAACTCCTGCCCTGCGACCCTACGCTGATGCTACACACGCGAGCCAACAAGCACCAGTGCAAAAATACACCGCGAGCCAAGACAGGAGGCTATACCAACATACTGTGGTAGCCTACCCCGGATCCTCCACCCACGACAGACACTGACTGAGCAGCGAGGGTTCTCCTGCAAACAAAGCCAAAACATTATCAGTGCCCTTAGCATGCCACACATCCAACTTGTGTTCCGGCAGCACAACAACACCTGACACTGATAAACTGTCCAGTTCATCGCAAGACTGGCACTTCTCTTCGCTCTTTCCGGCAACGGGGCCTGCCAATAACCCTTCACTAGTTCTACCTTCGTGATGAGCGAGGCAGCCCCGAAGCGGTCTATGGTGTCATCAACTCTGGGTAATGGATAGGCGTCTGTCAGGGATAATGCTTCCACACTCTTGCAATCAACATACACACGGACTCTGCCACCAAACTCAGGTTGCAAAGCCACTGGCAACGACCACTCACGATATCCCTCATCCCTCAGACCCGCTCTCCACATGCCGTCCAGCTCCGCCTTCACAACAGGCTGTCGAGCAGGATTCACACGGCAGGGAACCAACTCGAGCCTTGCACTGTCTCCAGTCTCCGTGTCGGATTCTACCCCGTACATCAGGCCTGGAGAAGCAACAAACATGCGGACGGACTGCCACAGCCTAGTAAACAACTCCTCTTGTCGCTCAGGAACAAGATGTTGCAACTTATCTCGCAGAACAATATGCCTAGTGCCCTCCCACATCTCCTTCACCATGTGGAGAGGACCCCTCACCTGATCCCCGAAAACAAGCTCATTCGGACTGAAACCGAGACTCTCTCCAGGTACTTCTCTTGCCGCGAACAAAACATACGGCAGACCAAGGTCCCAATCCTTTCCATTCTCTGCGCAGTAACATCGAAGCATGCTTTTCAGCGTGGCGTGCCACCTCTCCAACACCCCTTGACTCTCCGGGTGATACGCAGAAGAGACGACAGTGCTGATGCCATGCTGAATCATAGTTTGTTTGAACAGATTAGATGTAAAACTAGAACCTTGGTCCGATTGCACCTCTTGCGGGTAACCATACCGCGAGCAATACCAGAACAGGTTCCGGACAACAGTTTTCGCCGTGCCATTTCTCATTGGATATGCATCAGGATAACGAGTGGCCACATCCATGATAGTTACTAGAAATTTATTACCGGCACTAGTAGGGGTTAGGGGCCCGACCATATCAATGATGACCTTACTGAAGGGCGGTCCACTGACAGGAATGGGGTGCAACGGGGCTCTCGGAATTGTTTGGTTAGGTTTTCCAACCCTCTGGCACGTATGACACCTTGCTATCCAGGTTACCACCTGCCCCTTCAACCCCGGCCACCAAAACAATTTTTCTAAAGCCGCCACCGTTTTTCTCACCCCTAGATGTCCTGCCAGTGGTATGTCATGCGCCAACCTCAGTAGGCTATCCCTGCTCTCCCGTGGCACCACCAACTGGTCCACAACTCCGGACCCCTCTTGCCAACTACGTTTAGGGTCTTGAAAACGTCTATAGAGGATGCCTTCTAAATAAAAAAAATCTCCTGGCTGTGCATCGCCGTCCTCGTCGAGCTCTACAGCTCCATTAGCACACGTTTGGAGCTCAGGGTCCTCTAGTTGCAGCCGACGTATATCTGAGGGTGCCAAGCGATCTAACTGCTCCCGGAGCAATGCATGACCTTCCCCGATACTGGGCTGCTCCCTCTGTCTCTCTCGATGTACATAACGTTGCTGTGGTGGAGACTCGTCATGCCCAGCCTCGTCACTCTCGATGACAGGCCCAGGGGCTACTCCAGAATTAAGTAATGGTGCTAATACTGAATCACCCAGGAGAGCCGCCGAGTCAAAACTCTTAAAACCAACTCCAGCTTTAGCCTCCTCCTGTTGATCGTTCCTCCGCTGGTCTGAAGACGGAGGACTAGGCTGTGACACTTTAGCTGCCCGAGCTCGGGTGACAACACACGCCATGGGTTGTGTCTGGCACCGCTCGACCCACTCTTGCTCTTCCCTACTCACGTCGGCCGGCCTCTCGGCAACGACTATGGGTAGAACCTCAGAAGCGGGCATTGCAAAGTCGTTGCCGAGAAGAAGGTCGACGCCCTCCACTGGCAGTCTCTCCACAATCCCGACATCCAATTCACGTGCCACACCATCCACCTCCAACTCCAACCGCACCAGCGGGTATGACCGAGTTGCATTAATACCCTGCACCACCACCACCCGAGCCGCGTTTATAGGGTAGCCAGTCAAGTTTTTCATCAGAGTCTGGGAAGCACCTGTATCACGCAAGACCTCTACTCCATGCTTGCGCCCCGCCCACATCACGCAACCCCGCCCTCTATGGTCGCAAAAAACATCCTGAGCAGGGTTCGAGCCTCCCAGGTGCTTCTGCATTGGCTGTGCCTCAGCCTCTGACGAACTGCCCGGGCAAACTCAGATGACTTCGGAGACACACCAATGTTGCAGGCCAAAGACACAGCTGCTGTAGGTGGTTTGCTAGGACAGACTCTTGCAAAGTGCCCCTTTTTATGACAATGATAACACTCCAACTCCCCTTTGGGCTTCCCTTGGTACTGGGAAGGGCCCGGCCCCTTCTTAAATGGGACGGTGCTAGTCTTGTGGTCAGTCTTGGTATCATGGCTCTTGTACTTGTTTGCATAAGGTATATCACTAACTCGGGGGGGTGGGGCGTCACGCCCCTTGTTACCTGCCTCACTACGCTGGGCAGACCCGCACCCACGAATTAGTGATAGCCGGAGGTCAGCCATCTCAGCTGCCTCCTGTAGAGTTTTTGGTTGCTTTTCTTTAAGGTTTAACGTCAGGTCGCCGCCCGTGCATTTGAAAAACTGCTCTAAAAGCACCAACTGTTTAATGTCGTCAAACGTAGTAGCTTTCTCCGACTCAGCCAATTCCCAAAAGCATCGGACAGCTCCCGGGCATGCTCCAAAAAGGTGCTCTCCCGACCCTTGGTAACACCCCGGAACTTCAACCTGTACGTCTCTGGTTGTAGTTCGTATGCTCTCAGGACAGCCTCCTTGAGTTTCTCATAGATAATACACGACTCTATAGGCAACGCATCGTAGGCTTTAACACCTTACGAGCGGCCTATGCGGTTTATTTATGTGTACCGCACAGCGGGGTGTTTTTAGCCAAAATAGGGCTGTTTACGTGATCATTTTCATGCCTAAATAAGACCCAGAACGTAAAACAAGTACCTATCCCTGAAAGGGCATAAACAGAGCTTTCGAATGACACCATAACGATCCTTGTATGATGGATAGTTTTCTTGCAATAACCGTGCAACGCGAGTGCAAAAAGCAGGTAATTCGGTACTTTCAGTACATAATTGAGTATGTAGCGAGTGAGAGAGGGAGGAGGGAGCTGAGATTTGTGTCAGTAGGTTCGCCGCGGTGGTCTGGAGCAGTCATACGCTCGCTAGTCTCCTGCCACCACTTGTCTCTCTCTCTCAGCCACATTACGTGCTGAAATTGCCACTCGAGTTATGTCGAGCGCCGCCACATAGTCCAGCTTTATTTAACTCGACTTATGTTGCTCGCCGCTAAATAAGGGTTAAGACCCTTGCCTATTAATCTAGAGGATACAAGTGCTGCCCATTTATTCTCTGGCCACTGGTGTTCCTGGCACTTCTTCTCAAAGCGTGTGAAAAATTCTGTTACACCACTCTCATCAAACACCGGAACCAGTTTCAATAAGTGCGAGAGAGACTGCTCATGAACACGGTTACCAGCCCCAAGTCGCTGTCCCGTTGCCTCTACTCGCGACTTCTCTACGTCCATGTCGGCACAGTACCTAGTCGACTCAGCTTGGATTTTTGCTAGCTCTATTTGCTGCTCACCTGCCCTTTGTTGCTGCTGAATCTTAGCTAATTCGAGCTGAAACAATAATTCTGGAGTTAACCCTGGAGGAGGTGAAGGTGCTACAATGTTTGAAATTACCAGTGGTCCCCCCAGGGCCAACCCACCCTGCCAGTCACCACCCAACTGTGGATGCGTACTCGGGGTCGGCAAACTACTGGGATGGCTGGGAGTCGAGTGTAGGGGAAGCATGGCCGAAGGGCTCTGAGCACTCAACCCCTCTCGCTCACCAGTCACCCTGCCCAGTACACACGTTATCAAGTTATCCTTGGTCATGCTGCTAGTAACCGCATGACCGATAGCTGTGGCCAGGCATTGAAGACCGTACCGATCCATACCCTCCAACCGCTCGGCAGTAACAGGCCATTGCAAAAATATCCTAGCATCCTCCTCACAGTTCACCCGATTAACCCTTTGATCATGCTGCTGTTCCTCAGTTTCGACATTACGTACTGTGTCTCCATTCTCCTCTGACCCGGTATAAGACATGATGCTCACAAAAATTTCTCACCACAATATTCAGAAAAGAAGTATCCCAAACTCTTATGTAGCACTATTCACTTGCCAAAAATGTCTGAAGACTCTCAAGTGCTATACTACTTTGCCAAAAAAATTAACGTGCCCACTATATTCCTCAATAAAACAAATGACCACAACAATCCTGCAATTATCTCTTAGTTCACAAGATCCTGAGCTAGGTCGCCATTTGTTACGATCCAGGTTCTCAAAGACACAGGGCTCTTCAACATTGGACTAGATAATGGCAAAATGCAACAACGGTAACACTAGATCCAACCCCTGCCTTAAACACTGGAAAACAAAACACCATTACCGCCCTGAGTCGTGCCTGGACAACGAGGTATCCTATGATTCGGTAACTGGTGCACACACACTAGGCTGACGCTCGATGAAACAGCCTATTCTCAAACAGTAAAAGATTATTCGATTAGGTTACACAAAGAAAAGATAGTTAACGTGATTAATTAACGTTACGGTAGATACTCAAATAACTGGCACTCCTGTATTAAAGAAAGTGCAATGCTAGTCCTGCAACATCAACTGGAAACTTCTGAAATAAGTCTGATGCTGGGAAGATGTTCGTAAAGAATCTTGAACAATTATAATGCAGAATACGGGTCACAATAAATACTAGGACATATAGTAATAATAGGCAGGCGAATAATAAAGACTGCGCAAAGGTAGTAATGCTCGACAACTAAAGAAATGCTTCGTGACACAACGCAACAGCCTACTAGGGTTGTGCAACTCAACAACAACCTCGGCTCCAAAGTGCAGTGAATAATAATGTTGCATACATATACTAATGGGGGCTTATCTCTAACCAGTGTCTGCTCAGTTAATAAAGTCTAGCTGGGGTATCAAGGCAGGGCAACAATGGGTGAGCATGCGGCTCGTAGCCGAACGTTGTCCGAAGGTGGTATAATGAAGATTACGTTATATGACGGGGATGCTCTCTTGATAAATCTAGGTCTCTAGTACCTAGTTCTATCCTGGCGATCCCTCAGAAGTCAACACAAAGAGGCAGCACTATGTTGTGAGGGATAGGCTATGGCCCTCTAACACCACAGCGCTGTGCTCGCAAAGTAAACCCACCCGAAGACAACTTAGGCTCCCACAGTACCTGTCGATGTCGTGCAGGGCTTAGCTAACACTGCACACATCGGAGACAACGACACAGTAACCTTACCCCCCAGTCTAGTTTTAGATAACCAAGCAGAATCACTCAACACCTTGCCAGGGAGACATATACCGGTCTACAACCTTCCCGAGAGAGGACACATACGGAAAAGTCCGTCTCTCCAAACCTCATTAAAGCCTAATACATGGAAATATCTGAGAGCTTCGCGTACAATACGACTGGCCGACGGTGAACGTCTATGCTGAAACCAGAAGGGATGTTGAGTTTAATAAAGATTAGAGAATGAGAAAGGAGAAGTCGAGAGAGAGAAATAGTATGCAAAGTGGCGAGTATGGGGGACAGAATTGCAAAGGATGTAGACGATACGCGTGTCAGGCAAGCTCTGAGCTGGTAAAAAACACGAGGCCGCGATGGGCAGGGACTAGTTGACCACCCGGCCGCCAACGCCGTCAGCGCCCAAGCGAGCCGCGTGATAGCTCACCCCGCTGCCAGGTGTACTCCCTCACCCTCTTTCGCTCGCCTCCCACACAAGCAACATTTATATTATAGCGAATATAAAATACAAGGCGCGGTCACAGACCAAAACAAAGACCATTTCTAGACTGTCTGTGGCAACACGACACTAATGAAATAAAGCAGATCATTCTAGGACAACTGTAGCCTATCCCCCCATCCTGGCGAGCGCTAGCGAGCTGCAATGCCCCACGCAACCATTCTGCTAACGCCGGAAGGCGTCACAGTATACAGACATCTGCAGCTCCAAGTGGGATTTGAAGGTAGAAGTGGCAGCATTTATGATGATGCTCAGGAGGTGGGTGGATTTTATTTATTTTTTTATTTTTTTTGGGGGGGGAGAGCGTTAGTGATCGAATGGTATTAAACTAGCTATGTTTATATATATATATATACCGGTATATATATATATATATAGTATATATATACATACAGTATATATATACCGGTATATATATATTTTTTTTTTTCTATGTGATTGAGGGAGGCAAAAGGCAGAACTGCCTATAGCGAGTGCCTCCCCCATAGCTGAAAGAGTGACAGGGCCAAAATCAAGGGACGTTCGAGCCAAAATGCCTGGACACACGGAGTTTGAAGCAATTTAAGTCATAGGAAGAGGGAAAGACTGACTCTGGGAGAGAGTTCTAGAGCTTAGCTGTTGAGTAGAAGAAAGACTGAGAGTAACGTTTCACTCTCGGGTTGGAGAGTTGCACAGAGTAGGGGTGGGATTGAGTTGCAAGACGGGTACCACGTGCCCTACGTAAAGGAGGTGGTATACACTGGGAAAGCTCTGAGGAACACTGACTATTATAGTAGCGATAGAATAGCGAGAGAGATGCAACATTGTGGCGGAGAGAGAGAGATTGCAGAGAGTTGGTGAGTGGACGGGAGTTAATGATACGATAGGCCTTCCTTTCAACTTTGTCTAGGAGAGCGGTGTGAGAGAAACCTCCCCACACATGTGAACAATACTCAATTCAAGGACGCACTATGCCCCTGTACAGAGAAAGAAGCTGTGCAGGGGAAAAGAACCCCCTAAGGCGGTTGAGCACACCCAGCTTCTGGGAGGCTGCCTTAGCAAGACTGGTAATATGGTCCTTCCAACTGAGAGCAGAAGAAAAAGAGACACCAAGAATATTGAGAGAAGATGAAGGATTGATTTTTGTATGGTTGAAGAATAAGGGATAGTCCGCTGGGAGTTCCTTACGGGTAGATAGATGGAGAAATTGGGCTTCGGAAGCATTAAAGGTAACAAGGTTTTCTCTGCCCCAATTGGATAGTATTTAAGAGTTCTATGGCTTCATTACGTTTGTCGTTGAGGGATTGCTGGCTGGGGCGTTCTGAAAAACTAATGGAGTAGTGTAAGGTTGAGTCGTCTGCGTATGAATGGATGGGAATTGAGGTACAGTTGAGGAGATCATTTATAAAAATTATAAGTATATATATATATATCTTATGTTCTTTACACAAACCAACTTTACTTCTAAACTCAATTAATGAAATCAACAAACCCATGTGGCAGTCCGGGGATTCGAAGCCAGGACGCTCACACCGAAAATCAGTGCACTTATGCACTACGCCACGAAAACAGATAAAGAATGATGTACAAGCCTACGATTTATCATGCAGTTTCAAATTCTGCATAGTAATCTGAGCATGAAGGCTTCATACATTCCAACTGCGAATGTACATACATAGCCAAGTACTTTATGTGAATGGAAAGAGTAATTAATGGGGTGCTTAACCCTAGGGAATGCCTGTCTATAAATCACTCTAATTATATATATATATATATATATATATATATTATGCCCTGATTTGATACAGGATTAACGATTTATACAGGTGAGTTCTCCTAGACTGGGACTTCCGAGTTCATACAAGTAGGCTACATATACAAAAAACAACGGAGGATATATACAGTATATATCGCCAAAATATTGTTTAGAATACAGCTTTATTCCCTTAACCCTTTCACGCTTACGACGCAATTTTGAGGATACTTTAAAGCCTTCGTTACCATCAGGAGTATTTAGAAACCTTTAGTTTAGTTACTTCAACCTCTGCAGTTGTCTTTGAGTTAGCTGTGGGCAGAAAACTAATTTTGGAGAGGTAATTATAAGAGTGAGAGAACTCTATTTCTTATTGATAATCTGGCAACCTCTGCGTCATGAAAGCGTGAAAGAGTTAATCACTAAATGCTCAATGGAGTATGAATGTAAGTTTAGAAACACAACCAATGAATAGCACTTAAAATATTTTCTATCTCCGAGCACAGTCACGGATCTGGATAGATTTGATTTTGCCCCGAGGGGCGAGTTTATTGAGCAGCGCCCCCCATCCTGTGAGGAGACAACCACTAGTAAGGCGATACATACTGCTCAAAGAGCCATTATTCCACTGAAACAACAGCATCGTCGTCTGGTTACATTCATATTTGTGTTTATTAGTCAGGTTGGCATTATTCAGATGTGTTATTATAGTTTCCTCATTTAATTATCACATGGTCTGTATAATAAAAAAAAAAAAAAAAAAAAAAAAAAAAAAAAAAAAAAAAGCAAGCAAGCTTGTAGTGACTGAATTATTAATTGACAGGTTGTAAATAATAGCACTACAGAACTAGTGCAATCGTATGAGGAGACTATTCATATTTTCATTACATCAATGATTATTGAGATCATAGTTAGCTGAATACAATTATTACAAAAATAGGCAATGGTATAAATCAACATAATACATAATTTAATACAGGCGGACATAATCATGATCCGGTTCGTTGTGCACTGGGAGCTAAGGTGTCTTGAGATCGCCTCGTACCCATACACAACGAACGTATTATAGTCTGCATGGTTGGTATCTAATTGAATATACTTAGTGGGTATTTCAAGAATGTCAGGGGGTAAGGAAATGTGATTTGTATATTAGAAGACTGTGATTAACGAGACGTGTAACTTGTGGAGGGAGGTGGTAGAAAGAGAGGGATCTCGTTGGGGGTGGAAGTTTCGCTCCCAGGAATTTTCGTTCCTGTGGTATTTCAATAATAATAATAAAATAATAATAATAATAAGGGGACAACCACTGGTAAGGCAATACATACTGCTCAAAGAGCCATTATTCTACTGTAACAACAGTATCGTCGTCTGGTGTTATTATAGTTTCCTCATTTGATTGCCACATATGCTGTATATACGTGCTCATGAAAAAGAAAAAAAGAAAAAAAAAAAAAAAAAAAAAAAAAGTGACTGAATTATTAATTGACAGGTAAATAATAGCACTACAAAACTAGTGCAATCATATGAGGAGGCCATTCATGTTTTCTTACATCAATGGTTATTGAGATCATAGGTAGCTGAATACAATTATTACATACAAGATGTGACTAATATTTCGAACTACATTAATTATTATGCAATAATAGTACCACAAATATATTACAATCATATGAGGGACACTTCACATTCTTCATTACATCAACGGTTATTGAGGTCATAGTTAGCTGAATACAAGAGTCACATACATAATGTGACTAATATTACCAACTACCGAAGTTATAATGGAATTATAGTAATACAAATATTTTACAAAGATGAGTTACATGGTTCAAATTCTTATTACAATAATGGTTATTGAGGGGATAGTTAGCGCAATATGACCAGTGGAGAAGTTTACATGCCGATAGTAATATAATATTTAGTAGGGTGTGTGGTTATGGGAGAGAGGGAGGGGGGTTGTAGGAGGTAGAGGAATGGGTGGGAGAGGAGGAGGAGTAGGGGGGGGGGGGGGAGGAGGAGGAGGTAAGGTACTCCAGGGAGGAGGAAAGTGTGAGAGGGGAGGTGTGTGTGTGTGTATGTCCCTTCTTAAACATCCTAGAGGGACCCTACCCGTCGTGACCCAGTCACCAGACCCCAGCCAATGCCTTCTCTATACATAATTATGTATAGAGAAGGCATTGCCCCAGCACCCAAAACACACAGCCACACAGATTCAGATTCATATTCAAATTATTTTATTTCCATAAAATAATATTCGGAGGGAAGGTGCAAGTGGTCCTCCGGGAGGGACAGTGCCGCATATCCGGAGGTACTTGTACATCAAGCCATTAGCCGAGAATATTGAGGACAATACAGCAGTATGGTTAGGGGTTTTGTAGGAGGTAGAGGAATGGGTGGGAGAGGAGGAGGAGTAGGGGGGGGGGGGGGGAGGAGGAGGAGGTAAGGTACTCCAGGGAGGAGGAAAGTGTGAGAGGGGAGGTGTGTGTGTGTGTATGTGTTGGGGAGGGTGGGACATACTACATATAAATAAGTTGTTTAAGGCCAGCGATAGTACTGAAGATAAATATGGTAGTACCAAAAAAAAAAAAAAAAAAAAAAATCTTAAAAGGGAAAGTTTGAATTTCAACGCAAGTCTACAGATATCGGCAGTATCGCTTCATCGTGCCTGACACAACATATCAATAAGTAGGGAAGGAAACTGTATACGTGCAAAGATCAAGATTCAATTAAGTTTAGTAGCAAAACAATATTCAGAAGGAAGATACTAGTAGTCCTCCGGGATGGATATGCCGCATATCCGAAGGTACTTAATTGTAGATCAAACCATTAGCAAATAATATTGAGGACAATTATGTTGCTTACATATGCAAGGGTCATGTATATTGGCTTGCAAAAGGATATTAATTGGCACTTAACAGATTATTTAAATAAAAGCTGTGTTAGAGGCTCAGAGGGATATGTATATACTGTACATTGTCAATCTATTAAATGAGAATAGCAGTGATAAGTAAAGAAATACTGACTGATATTATAGGTGTGACATGATCAATGAAAATATGAAATCGTGTAGAGGGCGTTACAAAGGGTTTAAGTGTGACCTTGTAAGAAAGAAGAGATGTGTGGAGGGCAAGGGGTGCATACTTATAAGGTTCATGTTCATGTTTACAGTACATATTATTGTGGGGGGGGGCAAAGTTCTTGTGTTTTTTTAGTATGTTATTGATTACGTTATTCTTTAGCATGTATATTGCTTGATCCTCAATTGTGGTTAACTGATTATTCCTGTATTCCCTAATCATTGGGCATTCCAGGATATAGTGCTCGAGAGAGTGTTTGTTGGGAGCTCTGCAAACCCTACATTGCCTGTGCTCTTCTTCTACCTGCCAATTCAGCTGCCATGGATAACAATAGCCAAGCCTTATTCTTGCATGTACTGAGTCTACCCACCTACTCGTTGTACGTTTACCATAGGTGTATTTGGTCGTAAATGCTACTTTATTGTAGTAGTTTATAGATCGGCTGGTATTATGATGTCTAGCTCTGTCTTCATCCACTCTTTCTTCTTGTGTCTTTTTAATTATAGTTCTCATTTGTTTCAATGACAGTTCAAGAATATGATCAGGTTCTTCTTTATCTGAGGCCTCCTTGGCAAGCTTATCTGCCCTTTCATTGCCTGGGATGCCTACATGTGAAGGAATCCAGGCAAATTTGACCCCTAGCCCCTTCTCCCCTACACATTTTATCCCCCGTCTGATATCTTTTACAAGGAAAGGATAGGTGGGTTGGGGACTAGAGATAGCTTCCAAGGCCGCCCTGCTGTCAGATAGGATAAGAATATTCTTTCCCCTTCGAAAGATACTCCCAATTCCCATCGCTATTGCCACCAGCTCAGTTTGAGTGGAGGAGGCCCAGTCCTGTAGCCTGGATAGTTCATCGTCTTCCTGAGCAAAGTTGCCACCACTCATAATAGTGATGGCAGCTCCTGCCCTCCCAGTTACGGTGTTAAGTGAGCCGTCACAGTATACCTGATCAGTGTTCTCATCTGGATAGAGTTCAGGTATTCAGCACAGCTTAACTATATTCCTTTTATCTGGAATCGTATACACTACTGACTATCGAGGGTTATTACAAGTAATATTTTCAGCTATAATATTTCACTGTACTTGTAAAGAATTAGACTTGCGATGTTACATATGAAAGAGAGTTATTTATATCACTATACGTATCTTATGTTATCTACCATGCGCACTGGTACGAGAGTAAGTTCAAGGCCAACTGGGACTGGACTTTGTAATATATCCTTCGTGTTGGAATAATGGCAGAGTCGCTTGTGGACTCTGAAATATTTTCACTTGGTCGAAATAATGGCAGAGTCCCTTAGCATCAAAATCGGCTTAAATGGACTAAATTCGGAAATCACTTTTACTGATCGAGAACACTTCAATAGTTCATAAAACGTTGGTAACTGGAATTCATTTATCTAAATTCCCAGTATTAACACTATTATGGATTTATGATGTTTTTAACACTTTACGGGACTGTTTATTTTCACTTTGTCGAAATAATGGCAGAGTCGCTTAGCCTGAAAATTGGCTTAAATATGTTAAATTCGAAAATCACTTTTAATGGTTGGGAACACTTCAGTAGATTATGGAGCATTAGTACAAGTAATTTTTTTCTATAAATTCCGAATAATAGCACGATAATGGATTTATTATATATTTTTTACACTTGGTGGGACTCTGTTTATTTTACTCTCGAACTTGGATTTTTGGCAGAGTCGCTTGGGGGACTCTGTTTATTTTCGATCACTTGGTAGATTACGCTTAGGCACTTTCTCTCTTTTCTGGTCATCGACTTAGGTGTCTTTTCTATATTTTCTTTCCGACGATGATTATGGTGTTTGCTGGCTGTAGTCTTCTGCTCTTCCGTGGGCCATCCAGGTTGGCCGGCTGTGTGAAGATAGTTACAGATGGGTTGATGGGTTTGGGGTCTTAAGTATGGCTCCGTAACATATAGTAATCATCCGGCAATTACTGTTGGGCACCATACCGGACTAATGCGAGTACTTCAGAGGTTATGAGAAATACTCGACTATCCTGACCTGTATATCAACCGTTGATGAAGTCCTGTTAAGGTACTCTTGAAATAGGGTCTTGAATATCATGCCTCAGTAAGAACGTATATGGCACAAAATCGGACTAATGCAGGAAGATTGTACAAGTACTCTTCCTGACTGTCCTGACCGTTTTAAGAGGTTCGGGGGACCCAGAGCGGTGTTTAAACCTGTCAGTTACACAGTCTTATGGGATGCCACCGACTCAGTGCACCTAGGACTTGTATCTGCAGAGTGCCCTTGAGGGTATCTCGCCAAGCCCTTTCTCTCAGAGCGGTCTCAGATGTTTCGAGACTACCTGTGGTAAGTTTTTTTTAAGAGACAATGAACGGAGGAAGGAAACACACAGATAAAACAAAAAGGTCCATGTGCCTAAAGGCATCCTCCATTCATAAAATGTTTGTAACAACTGGATTTAAACTTTTGTAGATTGTAAGTTTGTGGAAAGCAACTCGAGGGAAGTGAATTCCAAAGAGTAGTAGTTCTAGGGATAAATGAATTTTGATAAGCAGAAGTTCTGCATTGTGGAGGAGAAAGTGTAAATTCATGGGCGCTCTCAGCTGCCCTAGTTCTACGGGGAAAGATGTGGAGAGGCGGCACAATTGAAGCAAGTTCCTCTGAACAATTGCTGTGAAAATATCTGTAAAATAATGCAAGGGATGCAACGTTTCTTCGTATGGATAATGTAGGAAGGTCCTGTGTGATTGCAGGGTTATTGATTAATCTAATAGCTTTATTTTGAATTTTGTCCAACTGCCTCAATGCAACCACTCCACTTCCACTCCACAGAGGTGAACAGTAATCCATCTGAGAACGCACATGACTTTTATATATTACGGCCAACTGCTCATCAGTGAAGAATTCTCGAACTCTGTACAGGAGTCCCAGTTTTTTAGAGGCATTCTTAGCAATGCTTCTAACATAATGTGTCCAGCTCAAGTTAGTAGTTAATGTTACACCGAGAATGTCAATACTAGGGGAAGTGGGAATATTTACATCATTAAAAAATATATGGGAGTCAGTGAGATTCTGTCGGTTAGAAAATTGAATGTACTTGGTTTTCTGTGCATTAAAGGAAACTAGATTCTTTTGTCCCCATTCATTAATTCTAGAAAGGTCCTGGTTCAGAGAAATTGCAGTGTTTATTTTTGAATTTATAAGATCGGGTTGGGTGAAAGAATTGGTAAATGTGAAGGAACTGTGGAGTGTTGAGTCATCTGCGTAGGAATGTATTGGATTATGAGTGGTGGATATGAGATCATTGATATGAATGAGGAACAGAGTTGGGGCCAAAACTGATCCCTGGGGAACACCAGCATTTATTGAGTGAAATTGAGAATAAAGGCCATCTACCATTACACGTATTTTTCTGTTATGAAGATAAGAAGAAATTAGTGGAACTAATGATGCAAGACCATAGTGTGACATCTTCGACAATAAGGATTGATGCCAGACTCTATCAAATGCCTTTGATATATCCAGTGCTATTGTATGTGTTTCACCATGTTGGTCTGTAGCTTGGTTGATTTGATGCGTAAGAAAGCAAAGAATGTCTGCAGTTGATCGACATCGTCTAAAACCATATTGCCTATCACTGATTCATTTATTATTCTCAAGATGCTTAATTATGTGATTATTTAATATAATTTCAAAGACTTTACCAAGAGTGGAAGTTATAGCTATTGGTCTGTAGTTTGATGGATCTGAAGAGGCACCTTTTTTAGGAACTGGATGGATGTTTGCGTCTTTCCAGGGTACTGGGAAGCATGAGGTATGAGTACACAGACGGAAAATATTTGCCAATACAGGAGCGAGCACCAAGGAGCAATTCTTAAGAACTATTGGAGGAATTTCATCTGGACCAGGAGCCTTATATACTGAGAGATTTTGCAAAATAGTTTTGACATGTCTGGTGTGGATCTTAAGTGAGGGAATTTCAGGCGAATTAAAATTAAGTACAGGGACATCTTGATTTATTTTATCTAAGGTTGAGTTGGTGGAGAAAATATCCGCAAGAAGGTTAGCTTTACCTCGTTGGTCACTTACAAGATTGCCAGTCGGAGATTTTAATGGTGGAATGGATGAAGCAGTAGTGAAGTTGGATTTGAATGAGTTAAGAGTAGACCAAAATATGTTGTTATCATTTGGATTATTTAGAAGTTTATTTGCCTGCTTGTGGAGAAAGTTTGATTTAGTTAGGTTTAATACAGTTTTGGCATGATTTCTGATGTTTCTAAAGTAATTAAAGGCTTCATGTGTTTTTGATCTTGTGTATGCATTGTAGGCTATTGCTTTTTGTTCAGTTACTCTAGCACAATTATGGTCAAACCATTTAGGTGAATTAGATCTTTTACTGTACTTTTGATGAGGAATAAAAGTTTCCATTCCAATTTTTACAAAATCATGTATGTGGCTCAAGGTGGAGTGTGCATCATTAGAAAAGAAAGAGGTCCAGGGAATATCAATAAAGAAACCTTGAAGACCCTCCCAGTCTGCCCTATCGTAATGCCATTTAGTCACCAAAACAGGTTCAGAGTGGGAAGGTGTGGTAGGTGATAGACAGGTGGCCTGTATCAGACAGTGATCAGAAGATCCAAGCGGGGACCTCACTGTAACATCATAATTTTCTGAATTGGTTGTTAAAAATAAGTCCAGTAGGTGGGAATTATGATTAGGATTATCTGGTACACGGGTGGGTTGGTTGACTAGTTGAGTGAGATTAAATGAGTCTGCAAATAGCTCACATTCAAGACCAGCATCATCAGTCCTGGCTGAATGAGTGAGCCATTCAACATTATGGACATTAAAATCACCCAACACAGTGATTTCAGAAGAAGCATTTAAGTTGAGGACACTGAGTTGTGAGGACAGAGAATCAAAAAGACTTTGCTCTGGAGGAGTGTTTGGGGAACGGTAGATGCAACATATGTATTTAAATTTACCAGCAGAAATTAATTTGTATATAGAATAATCAAAATAGGGACAATTGAAACTAGTAACCTCCTCCAGGGCAATTTCAGATTTTGCAAAGCAACATACACCTCCTTTAGGTCTGAAATTTTGGAGCAGTTGATAACCTGGAAAATTAAATCTAGACGTGTCAGATGTGGATGTTACTTGAGTCTCTGTCAAAAAAAGGAGAGTAGGGGATTCTGCTTGAAGAAATTGGTGTACAGAATTGATGTTAGAGTGAAGTCCCCTTATATTGCTAAAGAAAAAGCTGCACCAACGAGCAGCTTTGGGACGTTGCAATGCTCTTGACACAGTCGCATGATGACGACCGGGAGGGCCCTGTGTCAATGACCCAGGCGGGGCTGCCTACCCCTACTACCTACAAAGTGGTAGTGTTCACTTCCAATAGTAATAAGTAGAGAGGTCGGGATGCCGGAGTCTCTCAACTCTTACTAGGGAAAGTGTAACCTAGCAGAGGGGGCAATGTTAGGTACTGGGATGCCAGTAATAACAAAGTTCCTCTGAAAGGACACTTTTGGACAGTGTTCACTTCCAAGAGTAATAGTAGAGAGGTCGGGAGGCCGAAGTCTCTCTACTTGTACTAGGGAAAGTGAAACCTAACAAAAGGGACAATGTTAGATACTGGGATGCCAGTAGTAACAAAGTTCCTAGAGTCGGACTTAGCACTCCTCACTCTAGAGAATATTGAGGACGGGATGCCGTTCACCTCAACTTCTTTTAGAGAGGGTGCTAGCACTTTTCACTCTAGAGAATATTGAGGATGGGATGCCATTCACCTCAACTTCTTTTAGAGAGGGTGCTTGTGGACCTAACTTTAACTCGAAGGAAGAGGCGGGATGCCGTGACCCTTCTTCCTAAGTTAAGGAAAGCTTTATACCAGTAACAGAAGCTATGTTAATAACTGGGATGCCAGTTGTAACAAAGTTTCCTGTAACAGGCCACAGTTTCGGTAACTGAAGAATAGAAATGAAGTTCCGGGAGGCCGTTCATTTCACTACTATAAGTTAGTAGACACCGCCTATCAAGAGTCTCTATGTTAGCTGACAGGATGCCGCAACTAACAAAGATTCCTAAAATAGGATTTTGATCTCACAGACAGTATATTGAACTTTCGGGATGCCGTAGGTCCAACTGAATGGAGGTTTAATTCTAAGACTTCTAAATGTGGGATGCCAGTACTCAAGAAGCCTTAAAATTGCTTAACTGTCTTAGATTATCCTGACCTGGTATTGAGGATTACTGCGAGGGGTCCTTCCTAACCTATAGGATGGTAAGGGCATGAAGAGGTATCCCTAGAGAGGTCTATAGAACCTTCTTGTTCTGGTGGTCAAGATATTTTCTTTCTAAATCAATTTACTAAGTGATGTGGTGATGCTTATATCAAAATACATCTTAAAACTGTAAAGGTACTTTATCAATGGTTAAGTAAATAATTATATCATATATAGGTAAGCTCAATAAAGCCTTGGAAAACAATAACTTTGTTCAAGGAAGAAAGTTCCTTAACCCGGGAACTGCGGGGAGACTCTTAAGAGTTCCCCCGGCGGACTGCGGGGAGACTCTTAAGAGTGAGTGAAAAAAAAAATCAACTTTTGACATCGAAAAAAAATATATATATTTTTATTTTTTTATTTTTTTATTTTTTTTTGGCCCCTGGGCCATGCAAAATCTCAGTCCTCTACCTCCCCTCCTTCCCCACTTTCCTCCTCTCCTTCAGTTATCACCTATTTTCCCTGTTATTCCCTTATTCTGAGGTATATTTTCGTGCTAACATTAGAAATCCGGTTGGAGGGTGTGGTCATCACTGATAGCAAGCGAATGCAAGAGAGAGAGAGAGTATCGATCGACTGTGTCTCAGTGGCCTTGGGGGAAATTGGCGGGAAAGCAGCTTGCCACACCCATACATTAGACAACTCGCGGGCTATATCTCCGATTTTGACCATCCAAACGCTGTTTTCACTCGTTTTATTGTTGTTTCAGGTTAATACCTTTATAATCAACCCATAATAGGCGCATATGGATAAGTATTAATGCTATTAATGGTACAATGAATATTTTAGTGACGGAAACACCTCAAATACATGCGCACAGGGAGAGGTGTCTAATTACCCCCATGCGCACTTCAGAGGTTAAATCTTAACTTGAGCGGAATGCTTGGTGTCGTGTGCACAACAAAATAAAGAAATGCAGGATGTGCATCGAAGTATTTTATAGGTCATACTCCTTCATGGGGGTCTAGAATGAGGATCAATGCTAGTAGGATTTATGCGGACAATGATTCATAAAACATATCATTGTAAGTTAACTATTAATATAGTATTCACGTAGGCATCCTTCTCAGCATGTGTTGGTATTCCTGATGAGCTAGCGAGCGAGCCGCCCGCTTCCGGTGCGTGTTGGGGAACACCAGCGCCACTCGGCGTGGTGTCTACTTTGGTACTATCTGAGATGCATATAAACTTATGAGAAAGAAGAGCATGTGTTTTGTATAATTAGAAGAGATAATCAGAGGATAAAAAGAAGGCATATATATATATGTGTGTAGGAAACGATGTCCCAAAGATCTATTGAGGTACTACTTCATATTAATATTGCATAATCAGGTTTTAACAAAACATCATAACATATTCATTTCATACTGGTTGATTATATTCTTAATATTTATAATACATCTTATTATTAATCATACATGACACATATCATTATTCACTATACATGGTACATATATTATAGAGAGTAAGACAAAGGAAAACATATATTGTCTTAGGTTCTCTCAAAAGGGTTGACGGAACACTATTATCTTTTTAGGGGACGTTGTGGGGCGAATCGTCTTGCCCGGCGTGGGTGGATATTCCTTCTGTGTGTCCTTCTTCAGCATAGCGATTCGTCTATTCCTGAGCTTCGCTACTGCTGCAGATCCCTGTGGTGTTGTGGTGGCTCTTCTGTTTGGGGGTCTTTCCTTTTCCGGGGTATTTTAATATATATATATATATATATGTATATATATATATATATATATATATTGTGATAACGAGCAAATGGGATTGTATTACTGTAGATTGTGTTACGTGATTTTTGGAAGGTGTATTAAAATCCTTGGCCACATATACCCAAATTTTTAAAACTACTAAGCTTGTTTTGGCAATAACATTATGCTCGTCATGTTTATACAGACCTCCTGCAGCTCCAAGTTGGTATTGAAGGTGGACGTGGCGGCCCCAACGATGCTCCTCAAGTGAGATGATGTAGGTCCAAGGCTGAAATATAGGTGTTCAGTCATTTTTGTTTGCACAAAAAACAATGCATAAATGTAATAATTAAATAAATATATAAATAGAAGTAAAAATAGCATCGTTGTTAGTATTAGTATTGTAGTTTTATTTTTCAAATCAGAAAAAAAACGTTGACTAAATTAAAGAAGGATTCCGTTTAACGTAATTATTATTTTATTCTCACAATTACCAGCTCCAGTCGACTTCACTTCGGACTTAAACCAGGGATTGAATAAGTACTCCTAATTAATAACTTTAACCCTTATTTAGCGGCGAGCAACATAAGTCGAGTTAAAAAAAGCTGGACTATGTGGCGGCGCTCGACATAACTCGAGTGGCAATTTCAGCACGTAATGTGGCTGAGAGAGAGAGACAAGTGGTGGCAGGAGACTAGCGAGCGTATGACTGCTCCAGACCACCGCGGCGAACCTACTGACACAAATCTCAGCTCCCTCCTCCCTCTCTCACTCGCTACATACTCAATTATGTACTGAAAGTACCGAATTACCTGCTTTTTGCACTCGCGTTGCACGGTTATTGCAAGAAAACTATCCATCATACAAGGATCGTTATGGTGTCATTCGAAAGCTCTGTTTATGCCCTTTCAGGGATAGGTATTTGTTTTACGTTCTGGGTCTTATTTAGGCATGAAAATGATCACGTAAACAGCCCTATTTTGGCTAAAAACACCCCGCTGTGCGGTACACATAAATAAACCGCATAGGCCGCTCGTAAGGTGTTAATAATAACACTTGTCGCATTTTTTTTTTTTTTTTTTTTTTTAATGTGGAATTCTTTATATTTCTTTAGCTTAAAACATTGGTGTAATATTTTGTAACTGTTAGTCGAGGTCCGTAGATAGGTAGATAGCATATAGCAGGCCTATATGCATTATATATATATATATATATATATATATATGTTTCTAATCTCTCAGTGGGGTTCGAACCGCCGACCGTCAGGACGATAGCCGACGCTTTAATCAACTACATATGTTATATAGACTATGTATATATACTGTATATATATATATATATATATATATATATATATATATATATATATAAGTGAAAGTTTACATAAGAAATAAAACAAATAATTACATATGTATGTGAAATATCAAGCAGTAAGGTTCGTATGAATATGAACCGAGAAGAGCTAAACATAATAAAACAAAAACTATGTATTAAGAGAACAGCATTAAGCTAAACTTAAACAAATAATGCTAATAAGAGAGGGTATACAATAAAGTACGAAAAGAAAATGGAAGGATATTTACTGAGTGAAAAGAGGTGTTGCAGTGGCCGTGTTGTTCAGGCTAGGCTTTAATTTATTTACAGTATATAGATTGATTCTGAGGTGATAAGGTCACAGCGTGAATGGCATGTGGTTAGTATCTGGAAGTTTGTGGAAGAGAAAGGGTGATCAAACTGGTGAGAGTGATCGCGGATAGCAGAAGTGGAAGGCTTAGAAATCAACCTGCCTGTTCGAATGGATTTACTTTGGTGCTCCCGGATACGGTGAAGCAACCAACGTGAGGTGCAACCCACGTATCTAGCAGTACAGCTAGAACAGGTGAACTGGTAAACCACATTGGAATGGAGGTTCATAGGAAGAGAAGAAGTATGTTTGAGGAAATTTCCTATAGTGTTATTATTAGAAAAAAAACGAATTTGAAATTGATATGTGGGTAGCAGTTGCGAAGAGTTTTTTGGAGGGATTTCCTAATTTCATAGCTAAGTGGCCCTAAATATGGGAGTTTAAAATATCTAGTGTCTTTTTGTACGGTTTGAACTGGGGTGGGTGGGCAGAGCTTAGAGTTAAGAAAATGGTTCAGGAATTTGTTAAACATATGAGTGGGTATTTATTATTAGTAAAGAAGTTAAGAAGGAAACAGGTTTCAGAGTGAAACGAAAGCCAAGATGAACAGGAATGGTATGCTCTGTTAAGAAGAGTCATGATACTGTTGGTTTTATATTTAAGAGGTATGAAACTTAAGAAATTTGTACCTAGACCGGTAAAATTGATAAAGACCTCTCCTTCCTCACAACCTGTAAAGACTATGGCCAGATCCCTAAGTTCATTAGGTTCAAAGTCCATGCCCCTAAGTTTTATCACACTCCCACTTACAAATCCTGGCTTTTTCACCTTTTAGATATTGAAATTAGGAAACAAAGGAACAAATTGTCGAGACTTAAAAAGGATTTGAACGAATATAAATGTAACTTATGCCCCTTGGTTCGGTTCTTTGATTATAGATGTCTCATTGCCATCATTGATAATTTTGTTGAAGTTAAGATTAAAAAGGTTTCAATTACACACTCTCGTAAGCTTAAAGCCCTTGGCATACATACTAATGGCTCTGTCGATAAAGATAAAGTAATTTTCAATCTCTCCTCTAGATCCTTATCTGAGCGAGAGAAAGAAGTGTTATCTCTAGGTTTGAACTTTGCTCTCCCTCCCACTCGTATTAACTATGTCAAATTCTGTTTGCCCTTTGAAAAATTATGCTACTCTTTAAAGAACTGTAATATATATAATCCCCGTGGTTGTTTACTGTATATATGGATGGAGTTATGAAAGAAATACTATCAAGAGCAGTGGATGTTGGTGTATCGCTGAAAAGGGAGGGAATTGAGTGGAAGCTACCTATACTGCTGTTTGCGGATGATACAGTTCTGATGAGTGATAATGAATGGGAGTTGCAGGGTCTGGTAAATGAGTTTGGAACAGTGTGCGAAAAACGGAATTTGAAGGTAAATACGGGGAAGAGCAAGGTTATGGTCTTCGAAAGGGGTGAAGTCACAGAGTGTGAGGTGAAGCTGAACGGTCAGGCTATGGAGATCGTCAACTCTTTTAAGTATCTGGGCAGTGTGTTGAGTAAAGATGGGACTATGGATGAAGAGGTGCGGGAGAGGGTACAACAGGGGAAGAGGGTTGTAGGAACGCTAAAAGCAGTAACAAGAAATAGGGTGGTCAGTATGGAAGTGAAGAAGTCCTTGCATGACAGTGTGGTAATCCCGACACTGACTTACGGAAGCGAAGCATGGACGTTGGTTGAGAGACTCAGACCAAGAGTGAGAGCAGTGGAAATGAATTACTTAAGGAGTGCGTGCGGAGTTACATGGAGGGATAGACAGACTAATGAGGAAGTGAGAAGGAGGTGTGGTGTGGAGGTAGATGTGCTGGAAAGTGTGAAAAGGAACAACTTGAGATGGTTCGGCCATATGGAACGTATGGAAAGCGAGAGAATGACTAAGAGGGTGTACGAGAGCGAGGTGGAGGGACAGAGGGGGAGAGGTAGACCGAATATGAGGTGGAAGGATGGAGTGAGGAACTACATGAACGAAGGCGGTGCTGGTTGGGGGGAGGGGCGTCGACTGACTGGGGACAGAGGTGCATGGGGGCTGTTCGTTCGTGGCCACCCCTTCGGGGATCACGGCGTCAGGCAATAGATAGATAGATAGAATATATATAAGCAAAATTGGACTTATGTATGGCACAATATCTCAGCTCTAGCTAGAAATTATTTTAATCAATATTGTAAGCAGATTAACGACACGGACGATGGTAAGAATGACATTCACACGGTTTTAAAGTCCCTTAAAGAAGATGATACTATAGTGATTACTCGTCCTGACAAAGGTAGAGGAATAGTTATTCTTGATAAAGATGATTATGATTCTAAACTTAACCAAATTGTTACAGACCCCTTTAAGTTTAAGTTTATCAAGGGTGATTTACCCTCCTCCGTATTAAAACATGAAGACCGTCTCAACAGAACACTTCGCTCCCTTAAGGTCGACATTGGTATGGATAATTTTAATTATATGTACGCTTCAGGCTCTAAACCAGGTATCCTCTATGGGCTTCCAAAAGTTCATAAACCTAACACCCCTTTACGCCCTATCATTTCTGCTACAGGCTCTTTTAATCATAATACAGCGAAATTCTTGGTCCCTATAATTTCCCCACTCACCACCAATCACTTCACGGTTGCCAATTCCGCAGACTTTGTCAAAGATATCACGTCCTTCAACTTCGATCACCCAGTCACTCTTGCTAGCTTTGATATAGAATCTTTATTCACAAATGTCCCATTACATGACACAACTAATCTTATCACTAATAACATTCCCATCTCTACCCTCTCTTCATTTGGCCTTAAGCAATCATTCCATACCCTATTGGAAATCGCTGCCCACCAATCACTTTTCTCATACAATGACAAGTTGTTCACCCAAACCGATGGTGTGGCGATGGGGTCACCCTTGGGTCCCTCATACGCAAATGCTTTCCTTTGCCACCACGAGCAGATTTGGTTGAATAATTGCCCTCCAGATTTTAAACCCATATTCTACCGTAGGTACATGGATGACACATTCTTGATTTTTAAGCACCCCACTCAAATCGAACAGTTTCTGTTATACCTAAACTCACAACATCCCAGTATCAGATTCACACATGAAGTAGAAGATAATCATAAAACTCTCCTTCCTTGATACTCTTATCACCAAACACCCTACTTCCCTTTCCACTAGTGTTTATCGTAAGCCCACTTTTACCGGTCTAGGTACAAATTTCTTAAGTTTCATACCTCTTAAATATAAAACCAACAGTATCATGACTCTTCTTATCAGAGCATACAATTCCTGTTCATCTTAGCTTTCGTTTCACTCTGAAACCTGTTTCCTTCTTAACTTCTTTACTAATAATAAATACCCCACTCATATGTTTAACAAATTCCTGAACCATTTTCTTAACTCTAAGCTCTGCCCACCCACCCCAGTTCGAACCGTACAAAAAGACACTAGATATTTTAAACTCCCATATTTAGGGCCACTTAGCTATGAAATTAGGAAATCCCTCCAAAAAACTCTTCGCAACTGCTACCCACATATCAATTTCAAATTCGTTTTTTTCTAATAATAACACTATAGGAAATTTCCTCAAACATACTTCTTCTCTTCCTATGAACCTCCATTCCAATGTGGTTTACCAGTTCACCTGTTCTAGCTGTACTGCTAGATACGTGGGTTGCACCTCACGTTGGTTGCTTCACCGTATCCGGGAGCACCAAGGTAAATCCATTCGAACAGGCAGGTTGATTTCTAAGCCTTCCACTTCTGCTATCCGCGATCACTCTCACCAGTTTGATCACCCTTTCTCTTCCTCAGACTTCCAGATACTAACCACATGCCATTCACGCTGTGACCTTATCACCTCAGAATCAATCTATATAAATAAATTAAAGCCTAGCCTGAACAACACGACCACTGCAACACCTCTTTTCACTCAGTAAATATCCTTCCATTTTCTTTTCGTACTTTATTGTATACCCTCTCTTATTAGTATTATTTGTTTAAGTTTAGCTTAATGCTGTTCTCTTAATACATAGTTTTTGTTTTATTATGTTTAGCTCTTCTCGGTTCATATTCATACGAACCATACTGCTTGATATTTCACATACATATGTAATTATTTGTTTTATTTCTTATGTAAACTTTCATTTATTTTAGATTCACTGAAGATGGAGACTGTTTTCTCCGAAACGTTTGGTAACCAATAAAGATAAGATGTTCGCTACTACTGTACGCTGGTTCTCCTTTTCCTTGTGAGACTTCGATTCCCAAGAGGATGCTCCATTGCAGAAATTATATATATATATATATATACTGTATATACGGTATGTGTGCGCATGTGTGTGTGTGTGTATGAGTATCTGTGTATGTGTGAATCTTAAGCCAAAAAATTATATAATGGTGAAATAGGCATCATATTATTGAATGTGTTAAAATGTTTCTCCCAACAAACGTATAACTGGTCACTTGTGTAATACTCACTAATCGACTATGTATCCCCAACGATCTTGGATGAAATTCCAGGCCAAGTCTCGGCCCACTGGGTTGTTAGCCACGGCTGAGAACACCTTTCGGGTGTCCTGCTTCCTCACACCAGACCCGGGGCTGAACGCCATGGAGATATACCTGGGCATGACACAAAATATTAATAACACAATATTACACTACTCGATTTTTTTTTTTACCTGGCGAAAAATTGACTCCTTTAGTAGCTGATATTTTGAAAATTAATGGAGGAAAAAGAAACTGCTGTATTTGTATCACATGAACACCACATTTTCACACTTAACACCATGTTTGGCTAAATACTTGATTACAACACAATATTACAATACTCATATTCTTTACTTGGCGTAAAGATTACTTCGTTAGCAGCTAATTTTTCAATACCTATTGGATGAATAAGAGTCTGGTATGTCTTTGCATCATATTAATGCCATGTTTTCACAATTAACCTTTAAAGCGCGAAGCTATGGTATTTAAAACGTCCCGCCAGGCAAAGGCATATTGGTTCATTCCTGACAAAAATCTTCATATTTGCCATATAAATCATAATTGTTTATCCATATGTGCCTAATTTACTTTTAATATGAACATATGAACATTGAAAAGCAATGGAAGGACCACATTATCAGTCTTGCTAAGGCAGCCTCCCAGAAGCTGGGTGTGCTTAACCGTCTCAAGTGGTTCCTTACCCATGCGCAGCTTCTTGCTCTGTACAGGGACACAGTGCGTCCTTGTATTGAGTATTGTTCACATGTGTGGAGAGGATCCTCTCTCACTGCACTCCTAGACAAAGTAGAAAGGAAAGCCTTTCGTATCATTAACTCCCGTCCACTCACCAACTCTGCAATCTCTCTCCATTCGCCGCAATGTTGCATCTCTCTCGCTATTCTATCGCTACTACAATAATCAGTGTTCCTCGGAGCTTTCCCAGTGTATACCACCTCCTCTACGTAGTAGAGTACGTAGTACCTGTCTTGCAACACAATCCCACCCCTACTCTGTGCAACTCTCCAACCCAAGAGTGAAACGCTATTCTCAGACTTTCTTCTATTCAAATGCTGAGCTCTGGAACTCTCTCCAAGAATCAGTCTTTCCCTCTTCCTATGATTTAAATTGTTTCAAACTCTGTGTGTCCAGGCATTTTTGCTCGAACGTCCCTTGATTTTGGCCCTGTCACTCTTTCAACTTTGGGGGAGGCACTCGCTACAGGCAGTTCTGCCTTTTGTCTCCCTCATTCACATAGACAACAAAAATTAACTGGTGAAAATCTTATATTTTAGCCCCACGGTCATAATCTGACCCAGACCGGCGAGACAGACACACCCTCTCTCGTGTGGTTCGCATTGGTACTGAGAGACAAGGGGATGTCGCAGACTGGCTTAGAGGGTCGGAGATACACTCCCCCATCCTCCCCCCTGTCTCCCAGCCGTCCTCGCACGAAAATACTTGATAAATATCGGGAATAACAGGGAAAATACCGGATAATTGAGGAGGGAAGAAGGAGGGAAAGGGGGGGGGACACATGTGGAGGAGTAATAGAAGGTATGGAGGGGAATCATCTCACTTAATCACATATTGCTTTGTTTTGAGTGCCAGTGGGGTGTTTTGAAATATTTTTTGTATGCCTAAACTCTTAAGAGTCCCGGTTTCTTTACCCAGTAAAACCTCTTAAGATTCCTGGCTCCTTTCCCATGTCAACAACATATTGGTATAGGAAAACGTAATTTCTGAGAAATTAACACCTTAAGAGCGGGTGGTGGAGTACATTTCACCGAGCCGCCCAGCGGTTTTTTTTTTTACCATAAATGGGGTTGTTTCAGTGCTCTTTTTCATGCATAAACAAGAGCCAGAGTGTAATACAAGTATGTATCCTTGAAAGGTCATAAATTGAGCTTTCCAATGACACCCGAACCATCCTTCTACGATCACTGGTTGTCTTGCAACGATCGTGCAACCGAAGGGCAAAATCGCTAAAATACGGTAATTTCTTTATATAATTACGTATGTAGCGAGGGAGTGAGGGTGGATGTAAGTGGAGTACATCTCAGTCGGTCCACGGCGGCCGTGGCGAGCGGTCATGAGGTAACCCAGGCTCCTCCCATCGCTCGTCTCTCTCTCAGAGCCAATATTGCGCCAAAATTGCACACAGACTTAAGTCGGGCCCCGCCACATAGTCCAGGTTTTTAGATACGGACTTAAGTCGGGCCCCGATAGACAAGGGTTAAGATGATAAGTCAATTTCTTGCCAGTTTAAAACAGATAGACTATAATTATTACTAATACTAAAATTGTGTTATTATCTATAGCATGAACAGTGATATAGTTAAATACTGAAGATACATGCTCAATGTTTTTCATTATCATTTTAGTAAAACTAAATTGTATACTTATCGTGTGCCCATAGTTTAACCAAATATTAAGAATTTTTAGATTTTGTTTTTTCTATGTGGAAGAGGGAGACAAAAGGCAGAACTGCCTGTATCGAGTGCCTCCCCCAGTTGAAAGAGTAACAGGGCCAAAATCAAGGAACGTTCGAGCCAAAATGCCTGGACACACAGAGTTTGAAGCAATTTAAGTCATAGGATAAGGGGAAGATGGATTCAGGTAGAGAGTTCCAGAGCTCAGCTGTTGAATAGAAGAAGGTCTGACAATATCGTTTCACTCTTGGATTGGAGAGTTGCACAGAGTAGGGATGGGATTGTGTTGCAAGACGGGTGCTATGTACTCTACATAGAGGAGGTGGTATACACTGAGACAGCTCTGAGGAACATTGATTATTGTAATAGCGGTAGAATAGCGAGAGAGATGCAACATTGCGGCGAAGAGAGAGAGATATTGCATAGAGTCGGTGAGTGGACAGGAGTTAATGATACGAAAGGCTTTCCTTTCTACTTTATCTAGGAGTGCGGTGTGAGAGGATCCTCCCCACACATGCGAACAATACTCGATACATAGAAGCACTGTGCCCTTGTACAGAGCAAGAAGCTGTGCAGGGGTAAAGAACCCCCAGAGGCAGTTTAGCACACCAGCTTCTTGGAAGCTGTTTTAGCAAGGGTGGTAATATGATCTTTCAAAGTGAGATCAGTAGAGAAAGAGATTCCTAGAATACTGAGAGAAGATGAAGGATTGATTTTTGTATTGATGAAATATAAGGGATAGTCCTGTGGGAGTTCTTGACGGGTAGATAATTGGAGAAATTGGGTTTTGGAAGCATTGAAAGTAACAAGATTTTCTCTGCCCCACATGGAAATGGTTGATAGGTGAGAATTTAAATGTTTTATGGCATCACATGATTTTTTGAGTGCTTTTTTGTTGGGGGGTTCTGGAAAACTAGTTGAATAGTGTAAGGTAGAGTCATTAGCATTTGAATGGATTGGACTGGAGGTACAGTTGAGAAGATCATTTATCAATATTAGAAAGAGAATTGGAGATAGGACAGAACCCTGAGGAACACCGGAGTTGATAGGTTGAGGAAGTGAACGATAGCCGTCTACAACCGCAGCGTTGGAACGGCCAGAAAGGAAATTCGAGATAAAGGGATAGAGGGATAGAAACCGAAGGAGGGTAGTTTAGAAATTAGAGATTTGTGCCAGACTCTATCCAAGGCCTTCGATATGTCTAGCGCAATAGAAAAGGGTCTCACTGAAGTCCCGGAAGGAGGATGACCAACAGTTGGTAAGATATGAAAGGAGATCACCAGTAGAGCGACCCTTAAGGAATCCATACTGGCGATCTGAGAGTAGATTATGAGAAGATAAATGCTTATGGAATTTTGAAGTAAAAATTGTTTCAAAAATTTTGGAGATGCAAGAGATGAGAGCAATTGGACGATAGTTGGAGGGTTAAGAGCGGTCACCCTTCTTTGGGACTGATTGAATGAGAGCAAACTTCCAGCAAGAAGGGAAGACGTTAGAGGAGATGAGACAGAGACGAAAGAGTTTGCCTAGGCAGAGAGTCAGCACGGAAAGCACAGTTTTTTAGTACATCATGAGGAACACCGTCCGGACCGTGCGCCTGCTTAGAGAGGGTAGAAAGTACCATCTTTATAAGAGATTAGGATATTAGGCATGAGTAAGTGAGAAATTGTTAACGTCTATACTGTACATTTTGCATTTTTCTAAATTGCTGTTCATCCTAAATACTAAATATTATCATGTAAACAATGTGGGGCTGATGAAATTCCGTGCTATTACAATATAGGCCTACTCCATGTTGTTTATAATAATTTTGTTTTCCAACTATCCTACTAATTAATGTCATCATGTATCTTGCTGCTTAGGGAATCCTTCTCACATTCTCATTCCAAATTTAAAATGGAGATTAGTGAGATCTTCAATACTATGCTATTCTTTCTCTCTTTTAAATAGGTTAGATAGATTAGCTACAAGCAGCCTATCATCAGACTATCAGGAGATCTTTTGTTACTTGTGCGATGTTAAAATTAACACTTCTAATTAGAGACAATAGCGAATTCAGTAGCTAAGTTACCATTTTGAGGATTTCCATAAACTACTCGTTACTCACTACTGAAGAGCTAAGTTTGTGAAAAAATAAAAGGAAATGGAATATCAATTTGGTTAATTTAATGAACAGATAAATTTCAATGATGTTGGGCAAATACATTATCAATTCATAAAAGGAAGTAAATTTACTGAATGAGAATATAAAATGTGCAAATTAGAATCTATAATATATGAGAATATGTTGATTTATAATGTTGGTTATTGTTTGGCGATATTTAGAATGTTTGCTATCTCTCCTGACCCCGTTAACACAAACCTTTCTCAATCACAGTTTACCCCATCTGTTAATGACCTCCCAGATACGGCATCCCTCCCTCCCCCCATACAGCTCCTGTCTCCTCCTCCCCTTCCCCTCCAGCTTACTTGTCCCAATTTGCAGGCCCACGCTGACCCTTAATGTCTCTCCCAGATGCGACATCAGTTTCCACTTCCCCCCAAGCAGCTTCTGCCTCCTACCCCATCAGCTACCTGTCCCAATTTGCAGGCCCCCCATTCCCCACATCTCTTCTGGCCCCCTTCCCAGCCCCTTTCACCTCCTTCAGCCACTCACCTGTCCAACGTCTCTGACATGACTGGAAGGAACAAATCAGCAGAGTTGAGGGCGGAGCCAAGAGTGTCCAGGAAGAAGAGCTGCCCTTAGGTCCATTGCAACCCCGGATTCGCCCTTCAATTAACGACAGAACGTGTAGCGTGTCGCTCGTATAGACACCCACATCTCTTTCTCCTCCACTTGGGGCGAATCGAAGGAGAAACTCATCCATACCAAAGGAGTGAAAGAAAAATCGGAATGACCTGCAAGACTCCCGAAGAAGTGGCCATCCATTCCCAAAGCCTATAAATAGTTCCACCCTTCTACTGATCCCTGAAACATCTGCCCTTGCTGACTCCTAAAGTAGCCGTCCCCTTCTGACTCCTGATGTACCCATCCCCTGCCGACTCTTGAAGCAAGCGCCCTGTCGATCCCCGAAGCAGCCACTCCTATTGACCCTTGAAGTGACCCTCTTGGCCCCTGAAGTAGCGGCCCTGATTGACTCCTGAAGTGAACACCACAGTAAGAAAGGCGGCTGGAGTAGCAACCTTTCCGACCCCTTGTTGTCTCCTACTGACGAAGTGCCGAGGCATGCCGAGTCTGACCTAGAAGTGTGGTTGGCCCTCAATAATCAAATGTAATGTAAAATTCCACACTGAGTGTGGTGGGACTTCCGTTCGTTCGTGCAACCGTGGTATGCAGATGTCGACATGAAATATGGTCGAACCCTCACGATGAGAGAGCACAGAGTGAGGCAAGAAGGGTTGAGAGAGCAACGAGATCCCTGTTATGCAACTGTGGTATGCAGACAACAACTTGACGTGTGGTCAGCCCACAAGTACGCAATTCGAGCCCAGCAAGTCGTTGCCCTGAAGAGTGGCGAGACCCTGTTCGTACAACCGTGACATGCAGAGTTCAACACAAAGTATAGTCGAAACCTCATCATGAGAGGGTACAGTCCAAGGCAAGCAGGCATCTCCTGGAGAGTGACGAGATCCCTGTTGTGCAAACTATGGTAGACAGACATCAACTTGAGGTGTGGTCGGCCCACGAGTGTGTAGTTCGACCCCGGTGAGACGTCGCTCTGAGGAATGGCAAGCCCCAACAACTGTGGTACAAAGAGATCGACCGAAAGTACGACCCTCCACCCATGCCTATGTGCATACTAAAGCCTAGAATCTCACAAGTTGCCCTAACCTGAACCCCCTTCTTGCCCCCATTGATCAGTGAAGCTCTATCCCGGCGATAGTAGTAAATATTTAATTATTATATACATATTTATCCCCTTTGCGGTCTATTGCCGTTAAAGAGTATGCCCAGAGATATTAGGATTAACTGACCCCTTGTATTAGCCCATAACGTATTATTGGGCCCGAATCAATCATAGAGTTTTTCATCGGCTCATGTGAGATGTCTGAGACCCCCCCCCGGAGAGTCCTGCATCCCGGTAGAAATCTTTTACATATATTAGTCTAGTACAGTTCATATGACGCCTCACGTGTCTTGCCAGATATTGAAGTGCTTATCTTATGTGACTGTAATATTAATTGAGTAATTGATTGTCATGAGAAAAGTTCACTTATAAGGTAGTGATTCTAGTGCTCAGTAGTGTTAAGGGCCAAGTGACGAAGAGTGCACGAGGCACCCCCAATCCTATGATTGTGTAATTGATCAACTGATTGATGTTGTTCTTGATGAATGTATATGTATATAAGAGATGAACGTTTCCACGGGATCAGGTGGTGTTTTATCTAGAGACGACTAAATTTTGTTTAGCCTCAGTGTGTATATATATATATATATATATGTATAATATACATATACAGTAGATATATATATATATATATATATTTTTTTTTTATTTTTTTTTTTTTTTCTATATTCCAACTTACTTCCTCTCGGGCATAGGCTGAGAGCCTTAACATTCACCGCTTTACAATGAACAGTGAAGCCTGTGAGGTCTTGTTCCAGTCTAGGGAGCGAGACATGTGAAGCACGTAGAGTACAACGAGCACCTGCCATCTTGCCTTCACATGAGGCACGGTGCTCACTCATGGCCCGAAACTACACCATCTCTGAAGCCACCTCATTCCCGTGCTTCACTGACTCACCCCCTACACTCGGACTCTCACACTTACACACGCACAACGCCACCTGTTGAGCAGATAACTCACCAGGCATTGCACCCCTATAGCATATTTTGAATATGGGAATATTCATACAGTGCTATTTAATCAGGGAACAATGAGGGTATTTTATTGACGTTTCGGTGGGCTTGTGGTAATGCACTGATACTAGGTACAGCACAAATTTCATCCCAATAATATCTTCCCATTGATACATCGGGATTTGAACCCGGGACCTTTGGATTACCAGGCCAGTGGCAAGACCACTCCACCATATATATATATATATATATATATATACTGTATATATATATATATATATATATATATATATATATATATAAACGAGACAGAGATAGGGGCGAGGGAACGCGTTCGTGGTCCCGGACCCTAAGAATAGGAGCTTTAAATGTGCAAGGATGTAGTACGAATGAGAAGCAAGAGGACATTGCAAGGTTATTTGAAAGAAGGAAGTATGATGTGCTTGCACTGAATGAAACAAAGATGAAAGGAGAGGGAGAAGTGGATTTTGGAAACGTGATAGGTAGAAAGTCTGGAGTAGATGAGGGAGTCAGGGGGAAAGAAGGAGTGGCTATTATTGTGAAGGAGGAGTTGAGAGAGTTTATAAAAGAGTGGAAAGAGGTGTCATCAAGGCTAATGTGGGTGAGAATGCAGTTTAACCCTTAATTAGCGGCGAGCAACATAAGTCGAGTTAAATAAAGCTGGACTATGTGGCGGCGCTCGACATAGGTCGAGTGGCAATTTCAGCACGTAATGTGGCTGAGAGAGAGAGACAAGTGGTGGCAGGAGACTAGCGAGCGTATGACTGCTCCAGACCACCGCGGCGAACCTACTGACACAAATCTCAGCTCCCTCCTCCCTCTCTCACTCGCTACATACTCAATTATGTACTGAAAGTACCGAATTACCTGCTTTTTGCACTCGCGTTGCACGGTTATTGCAAGAAAACTATCCATCATACAAGGATCGTTATGGTGTCATTCGAAAGCTCTGTTTATGCCCTTTCAGGGATAGGTACTTGTTTTACGTTCTAGGTCTTATTTAGGCATGAAAATGATCACGTAAACAGCCCTATTTTGGCTAAAAACACCCCGCTGTGCGGTACACATAAATAAACCGCATAGGCCGCTCGTAAGGTGTTAAGGGTGAAAGGTGGGTATTTGTAAGTGCGTATGGACCAGGAAGTGAAAAAGAGTTAGACGAGGTAGAGGGTTTCTGGGAGGATTTGAGAGATTGTCTACAAGGGTTTGATTAAAATGAAAATGTTATAGTTTTAGGGGACCTAAATGCTAGGGTAGGAAATGAGCCTGTTGAGGGAGTCATCGGTAGTTTTGGTGTGGATGGTGTAAACGAGAGTGGAGAAAGACTGAAAAATGTATGTGAAGAGTGCAGATTGAGTGTAGGTAATACGTTCTTCAAAAAAAGGTGTATACACAAGTACACCTGGCACAGACTTGTGAGGGGAGAGATTATAGAGAGGCCATTGATGGATTATGTGCTGGTGACAAGGGAAAGATTGTGTAGACTGCTGGATGTGAATGTGATGAGAGGTGAGGCGGAGGGTATGTCGGATCATTACCTGGTGGAGGGAAAGCTAAGAGTTAAGAGTTACAGGAGAATAAGAGACAAGCGTGAAGTAAGAGAGGTAATAAAAGTTAGTGAGTTAGAGAAGAGTGCAATAGAGAGGGAGTACAAGGAAAGACTAAATGAACAGTGGATGGAAGTGAGAGAGATGGAAGAGAGAGAAGTAGAGGTTGAATGGCAACAGTTTAAGGAAGGAGTGAAAGCAAGCGCAGAAGTAGTATGCGGCAAAAGGAAAGTAGGAGGCAGAGGTATCAGGAAGGGAAGCGAGTGGTGGAATGATACGGTGAGAAAGGCAGTTGAGGAGAAGAGACAGTGTTTTGAGAGGTATGTTTTGCAGGATGGTAGTGTTGAGGTATGGGAGAGGTACAAGGAGAAAAGGAGAGAGGCAAAACGGATAATTAGAGAAGTGAAAAAAGATGCAAACGAAAGGTGGGGTCAAAGGTTGGGTGAGAATTTTGAAGAACGAAAGAAGATGTTCTGGAAGGAGGTAAATAGAGTAAGAAAAGGAGGACAAAAGAGGGAAGAGTCAGTGAAAGATGCAAATGGAGAATTACTAGTGGAACCAGTTGAAGTAAGGAAAAGATATGCTGAGTATTTTTAATCTTTGCTAAATGCAAGAGATGGAAGAGAAGCAGTGATTGAAGCAGTGGTTGATGGAGATAGGTTACCCAGGCCACCCAGGTGGCAGGGAATGAATGAAAGGATTGAGGAAAATGAGGTGAAAGAAGCAGTGAAACAAATGAAAGCGGGAAAAGCAGAAGGTTTGGATGGTATTGCTGTGGAGTGTATAAAGAAGGGGGGAGATGTGATAATAGATTGGTTGGTGAGACTTTTCAATGTGTGCTTTGTGATGTCAAGGGTACCAATAGACTGGAAGAGTGCATGTATTGTGCCGTTGTACAAGGGGAAGGGAGATCGGCAGGAGTGTTCAAGGTATAGAGGTATTAGTTTATTATCAGTGGTTGGAAAGCTGTATGGCAGGGTGTTGATAGAGAGGATAATAAAATGTACGGAAGTTGCAATAGGAGAAGAACAGTGCGGTTTTAGGAGGGGAAGAGGGTGCGTGGATCAGATGTTTGCAGTAAGACAGTTATGCGAGAAGTATTTAGAGAAGCATAAGGAGATATTTTGGGCTTTTATGGATTTGGAAAAAGCGTATGATCATGTGGATCGTGAAGCAATGTGGAAGGTGTTAAGGATTTATGAAATTGGAGGAAATTTGTTGGAAGCAGTTAAGAGTTTTTATGAAGGGAGAGCAGAGCATGTGTTAGAGTAGGAAATGGGGAGTTGAGTGAATGGTTTGAGGTAAAGGTAGGTTTGCGACAGGGTTGTGTATTGTCACCATGGCTGTTTAATATGTTTATGGATGTTGTGGTGAGGGAGGTGAAAATGAGAACTATGGGAAGAGGATTGGGTTTAGTAGGAAAGAATGGTAGAGATTGGGAGTTGAATCAGTTGCTGTTCGCTGATGACACGGCATTGGTGGCGGATTCTGAGGAGAAATTGCAGCGGGTAGTCAAAGAGTTTGGAGTGGTTTGTGGGAGGAGGAAACTGAAGGTGAACGTCAATAAAAGTAAAGTAATGGTGTGTAATAGGGGTGATCATAGGGTGAATCTAGATGTGAGGCTGGATGGGGAAATATTGGAAAAAGTAGAGTGTTTTAAATATCTAGGAGGAACGATAAGCAGGAGTGGAGGTATGGAAATGGAGGTAAAACAGAGAGTGTGTGAAGGAAGGAAAGTTTTCGGAGCAATGGGAAGTATGTGGAAGACGAGAAATCTCGGAATGAAAGTAAAAAGTGCAATGTATCAAGGAATTGTTGTGCCAACAGTGATGTATGGGGCTTGAGACATGGGCTCCGAAGAAAAAGGAGAGAAGAAAGCTGGATGTGATGGAGATGAGCTGCTTGAGGAGTATGTGTGGAGTTACTCGTAGAGACGGATTGAGGAATGAAGAGATACGTAGGAGAGTGGGGCAGCAGGAACATTTGTCAGCCAGAGTGGACAGAAGGGTGCTATGCTGGTATGGTCATGTTGAACGAATGGGAGATGAAAGGCTTAGAAAGAGAATATATGAGTCAGATACAAGGGGAGATAGAAGGGCAGGAAGACCCCCATTGAGATGGAGAGACTGTGTAAGACAAGCTTTGGATGATAGAGGAATGACTATAGATCAGGCAAAGGAAGTGGTAATAAACAGGAATGAATGGAGAATGCTTGTGAATAGTTGAGTGAACACGTGGTCATTTGGGGGAAGGGGTCGGGCGCAAGTTGGACTAGATAATAGTCCATCAGGCGCCTGGCCCGGGGAGACGATTAATATGAAGGGTGCGCCTGGAAGTGTGGTGGGCGGGCTTGTGGCTTTGGCTCCGCTACATATCTGCCTGCCGAGATTAGAGCCTCTCCGGTTGGTCGGGGGCCAGGGGAGTGCTGGAGCGACCTTGGTGACCCTGGTCTCTGGGTATTCTTCTGGGTGACCTAGATGTGTGTGAATTTGGTGTTTTGTCAGTGTTTGTTCGCTGTTTTGTCTTTTGTGTTTTGTGTTTTCCTGTTTTTGCTCTGTCTTGAGTCGGCCACTCCCAACAAAATGCCCAAAAAAATTAAATAATAATAATAAAATAGAGGATAAAAAAAAAAAAAAAGGAAAGGTGGGGATTGGGCCTGAGCATATAGATAGAATATAGATAGATAGATAGTATATACTGTATATGTATATATACCGGTATATATATATATATATATATATATATATATATATATATATATATATATATATATATATATATATATATATATATATGTTAGTATAGCCAGGTAATAGATTCTCTTTTAAACAGACGAGGTTAAAAGCAATAGCAGTTTCAGCATTCAGGATTGTTTTGTTATAGCTTTCAATAGTTCTAACAATTTTCCTCTGGGGTTCAGAGATGAGGTACAACAGGTTAGCAAAATTCATGGTGGATCCAACGTTTCACAAGTAAACATCTTGCATCTTCAGGGAATGGAGAGGTAATGATTAGAATAGGGACAAAGCATCATATTTATACAAAATTCGAGGATCAAGAATAGGGAGGTGGGCGGAGCTACTGGGTGTGTGGTGGCTGTTCATTGGTGGAAGGCAGTCTATTCGCGAGACGGGCACTAAATCTTATCGGTGGTTGGTTGTTGGCTGTGGGTGGCTGTGATTGGTTGGTGTTGTCAGTTGTGTGCTGAGCGCGGAAGCGTAAGGGAGGGGGGCACAGGGCGAGAGGAAGAGGGGCAGTATGCCTGTAGCGCTTGCCTGAAGGAAGAATTTGAAGGTCTTGTGTTTGGTTGTTGATGCTGGGGTTGAGTGTTTGGATGTATAGAGCTTCTAAAATAGCTAGTCTTCTGGGGTCTGATTCTTTGTCGAGTATGGTGGTTTGTTTGTCTAGGTCGGCGCGAGTTAGGGCAAGATGGTGGGGGGCTTGATAGTGATCTTTTATAGCGCCAGATTGAAGGTGGAGGGTTAGTCGACGGGAAAGGCGAGTCTGTGTCATTCCAACATAGGATAGGGGTCCACAGTCCCCAGAGGTGCAAATATGCTGGTATATCACATGATCGTCTTTCGGTTGGTTGGTGGAAATGGGGCGGTTACGGAGGACAAGGTTGGAGGTCTTAGGAGATTTGTAGTAAATAATGAGTTTTATTTTATTGTCAGGGTTGGTGGGGAGGACGTTTTTGTGAATTATTTCTTTCATAATGGATTCGTCTGTTGTGTGGTCGGAAGACATGTAATTTCTGTAGAAAAATGTAATGTCATTGGCCGGGTTGGTGCTAGGGGGGTCTTGTTTGTACCATTTTTCTAGGTGGTGGTTGATGGCATTGGTGACGTCAGTGTTGGAATACCCATTGTTGACTAGGACCTGGGTGAGCCTTTCCAGTTCATTGTGTGTGTCATTCCAGGTGGTGCAATGGGTGAGGGCTCTCCTGACATAGGCGGCGATGGTGGACTGATGGTATCGTTTAGGGCATTCACTTTCCCCATTAAGACATTGGCCATTGTTAGTAGGTTTGGTGTACACTGTAGTTTTGAAGCCGTGGTCGTGGAGGGAGACAAGGAGGTCGAGGAAGGGTAGATGTCCATCGGTGGTTTCTTCGTATGTGAAGTTGAGTCCGGAGGCGGCCATGAAGCGCTGCTGGAGGTCCCTGAGTTCGCCCAGGTCCTTCACCCGCACGAAGATATCATCGATGTACCTGCAGTAGACAGTGGGCCGGTGGGCAGCCAGAAGTTCCTCTTCGATAGTTCCCATGAAGAAATTGGCGAACAGGACCCCCAGGGGGCTTCCCATCGCTACACCGTCGATTTGCTGGTACATATTCCCGCGGGGGCAGAGGAAAGGGGACTCCTTGGTACAAAGTTCCAAGAGCGTCTTCAGGGCCTTCTCCGGGATGTCCAGGGGGGGCGTATTAGGGCAGTGGTAAACTCGACGTAGGATAAAATCTATGGTATTGTCAACACTGCCCTAATACGCCCCCCCTGGACATCCCGGAGAAGGCCCTGAAGAGGAAAATTGTTAGAACTATTGAAAGCTATAACAAAAAAATTCTGAATGCTGAAACTGCTATTGCTTTTAACCTCGTCTGTTTAAAAGAGAATATATATATATATATATATATATATATATATATATATATATATATATATATATATCTGTACATATATATATATATATATATATATATATACTGTATATACATATATATATATATATATATATATATATATATATATATATATATATATATATATATATGGGTTTGTAAGTATCTGTGTGTAGGTAATTGGTAAGGAGGTTAAAGAGTGAGATAACCTCAGATGATCGTAGCGATGATAATTGGTGTAGTTGTGTAACTTCCGTGGTTATAACCTTGACAGAAGGAAACTTAATGTAAAACCGAAATATTGATAATATGGATGTCCGGGTCCTGTAAACAGATATCCCAAGATTAACCCTACGAATATGTGCATATTAACCCCAGCATAATCAGTGTGATCTGTAGATCTGTGTATTCGGCGTCAGTGCTCGTCAGTAGCACCTATGGGTGGATTCTCCTTTATCTATATATATGAGATGGGAATAAAAGCACAATAGGAGATGGAAGCACTAGCATCAAAACAACTCCGTTACCACCTGGCCAAGACAAAAGGACATAAGAGCCTCGTCACCACATCAGGCCCGGGTTGCCACCATTACCTCGCCACTTTCCCCGACCCCAGGAAAAGACATAACCATGAGGTTAACAACCAACACCACCAGGGAAACAAGAGAATTCCACTAGCAACGTCAGGGAAGAGAAATCTTCCATAAAACCCTAACTAACATGCGCCCATCTTGCCCGGAGACGCACCACCGCCATGGCGCGAATTCTGAGAAGGGCTACCACCATCGACATAGACCTTCCTCTAAGCACAACCGCCCTTCTAGACCCAAGATGCACAGCCGGAAGGAACGACGGAACTGGTAAGACATCTCCAGCCAAATCCATAAGCAGTACAGTTGAAAAGATGTTCTAGATCGCACCGGCAGACTAGATATCTGGAAGACTTGGGATAATAACCGAGAAATTGACTTGAGGGAGTAACACACTGGTGAAACTACGCAATGCATTTCTCGAAGGTACACTTAGATACCATAGTGTTTAGCCCACTCATACACATTCATGGACTTCACCTATTTCTAATTATGGAAGTATATTTCTGGAAACTAATTTTGAATTAATTTTTTCTATAAATCAACTACATAAACTATATATACTATGTATTGTTAAGCAAGTTCTATCCATAAATCAATTCAGATACCGTAGTTATAATTGCATACAGAAAACATATGGGGTCCACGGATTCTTATGAGTGGGCTAGAGACTATGGTATCCGAGTGTACCTTGGATTTGCTAGTATTCTTGTTGGACCACACTGGTGACCACCCAACATCTTTACATTGCCTTGGTACATAATTTACTATAATTAGAGTATGCAGTACCGACAAGCGCTCTAGTTCTAGTAAGCCTACAACAATATTAAGGCTGGTTGGAAGAGCGTAAGACACTGGTGAAATAGCTTCCTTCTCAATCAGGACTTGTAGTGGAGGGTGTAAGACACTGGTGTAACAACTCCCTACTTAGTCCTTACGATACGAGAGCGTAAGACACTGGTGTAACAGATCGTACTCGTAACAATCCCAAGATTCCATCATATAAGTTTCTCTAGAGACTCACATAGAAGTCTAGGTCTGGATTGTAAGAGAGAGCGTAAGACACTGGTGAAACGGATCCTTACTTTAATCCCATGATACGAGAGCGTAAGACACTGGTGTAACGGCTCGTTTTCATGTAAGACCCTCACCTCTACAGTCTTCAAAAGATCCACAAGGAAGTCTTCACCTACCTTCTGAAGTCTAGGTCTGAATTGTAAGAGAGACCGTAAGACACTGGTGAAACGGCTCCTTACTTTAATCCCATGATACGAGAGCGTAAGACACTGGTGTAACAGCTCGTTTTTCATGTAAGACCCTCACCTCTACAGTCTTCAGAGGATGTACAAGGAAGTCTTCCCCTAACTTCTGTCACCGTCACACGACAGGACCACCCTCACGGACCAGGACGTCGTAGGGAATACCAGGCAGCAACGTCTTCTATTACCTTTGTGCTTGTGTTCTTGTGTGTTCTCATCTTCTCCAGTCAAGTAAGAACCTACCTATCAAGTCAATACAACCCCAGTAAAAACCTGGTATAACAATAAATATACAGTATATATTTGATTTTTCTATGTGAGTGAGGGAGGCAAAATGCAGAACTTCCTGTAGCGAGTGCCTCCCCCATAGTTGAAAGAGTAACAGGGCCAAAATCAAGATACGTTCGAGCTAAAATGCCTGGACACACAGAGTTTGAAGCAATATAAGTTATAGGAGGAGGGAAAGACTGATTCTGGGAGAGAGTTTCAGAGCTTAGCTGTTGAATAGAAGAAAGTCTGAGAGCAACGTTTCACTCTTGGGTTGGAAAGTTGCACAGAGTAGGGGTGGGATTGTGTTGCAAGACGGGTACCAAGTACCCTACGTAGAGGAGGTGGTATACACTGGGAGAGCTCTGAGGAGCTCTGATTATTGTAGTAGCGATAGAATAGCGAGAGAGATGCAACATTACGGCGAAGAGAGAAAGTTTGCAGAGAGTTGGTGAGTGGGCGGGAATTAATGATACGAAAGGCCTTCCTTTCTACTTTGGTGTG
>CM064492.1:24213214-24234944 GCA_032716605.1 Paralithodes platypus | reverse complement strand
CAGAAACATAAATCAATAATGGAACACCACACCAAGGTTTCTTAACCAATATAATAAACTAAGAACCCTCAAACTTTATTCTAAGTACATGTAAATATCTCTGAGGGATGGCGCATTGCAAGACAATGGGCCGGCTATGGAAAACCGTATGCAGAACCCAAGGTGATAAGTAATTGAAATAAAGGCGAATAAGTAATGGAAAAGAAAAAGGAGTCAGAGAGAGAGCGACATGTTGTAAAGGGGGTGATCGGCGCAGAGAAGATGCAAAGGGATGTTAGAAGCACGCGCGCCATGCCTGTCCCTGAGGAGGACAGCTCCTGGGACCCTCATGTAGGAGGCAAGTTACACACAGCCCAAGGCAGTGATGGTCGGCCAATCACGAGCTGAGACGTCACAAGGAACAGCATGTGTCAACGTGAACACAGCGCCCGCAGCCTACAGGACACTCAACTACCATCTTCGCTCTGAAAGTCTCTCATCATTCCCACGCTGGTACTATCATCACTACTATTGATAAAAAGCTATACCCCGTTGTTCACAGACGAAAACAAAGACCACCACTGGACTGTCCTGTGACAAATGCACGATTACAATGCAAGAAAGAACAACATTCTCTGATAACTGTTAGCCCATTTCGATGTCCCTTGCGAGCCGCTAAGTGGCTAACGAGAGGCCGATTCTGCCCACAGCTGGTAGACGTCACACCCCGCACCAAGATATGGGATGCTCAACATTATGCGAGCACCATATCTGACAAGGCAGAATGCCGACAAAGACCAGTCACCTCTAGCCACTCCACCAGAAATGAAATGCAAAGCTCAATTCTTACATAAAACAACATATTGACATAAAGAAATCTTATAACCCCTCCCAAACACAATAGTATTATTTAGCCTGCTATGCTCCCTGAGCGAGCTTCACAAACCCCAGCCTACTAAGTGAAAGACAGGTTCAACTTAGGACTTTAGCTATAACATTGGCAACTTATAATTAACTATCAAAAAGAAAGAGATTTTATGTGATTTTTGTTATTTAATTTTAATGTTGTTTTTGAAGGCTGCTCTACAGGGGCAAGCCTGGTTTTTCTCCACTCTCAAAAACACACTTGACTGAACGGCGAGGGTTCTCCTGCAAACATACCCTCCCGTGACAAACAATCAGCCAAAACATTATCATTGCCCTTAACATGCCACACATCCAACTTGTGTTCCGGCAGCAAAACAACACCTGGCACTGATAAACTGCCCAGTTCATCACAAGACTGGCACTTCTCTTCGCTCTCTCCGGCAACGGGACCTGCCAATACCTTTCACTAGTTCTACCTTCGTGATAAATGAAGCAGCCCCGATGCGGTCTATGATGTCGTTCAACTCTGGGTAATGGATAGGCGTCTGTCAGGGATAATGCACACACACTCTTGCAATCAACATACACACGGATTTTGCCACTCAACTCAGGTTGCAAACTCACTGGCAACGACCACTCACGATATCCCGTATCCCTCAGACCTCTTTTCCATAATTATGTAGTCGAGCTCTACTTTTACGACAGGCTGTCGAGCAGGATTTATACGGTAGGGAATTAACTTGAGCCTTGCCACTGTCTCCAGCCTCTATGTTGGATTCTACCCCGTACATCAGGCCTGGAGAAGCAACAAACATGCGGACGTACTGCCACAGCCTAGTAAACAACTTCTCTTGACGCTTAGGAACAAGAGGTTGCAACTTATCTCGAAAAACAACATGCTCATTGCCCTCCCACAACCCAGAAGAGACCGCAGCTTGTAAACTATAGTCTCCCTCCTTCTCCACCTTCGTCCCTAGAACAGCCAGGTCATGAGAGGGACAATCAGTACCACCTGTGCAGTCACTCCCATAGTTCATAATGGCTAAAGCTTCCCCGCCGATACCGTACATGCGCACCCCCGCATTCCTTACGACTACATCTGCCTGCCGCAGCATCACCGCCTTCAGCGACATGGCCAGATACAGTCGGTCTATGGTAGGGCTGTTGCATATTACTAGAGCAGCATTGGGAGGCTATGCGACGACCGGGCGCATCAACTCCACAGCCAACCTCGCCAATCTGCTCAATGTCCTTAGTCTGACCACCACCCTTGGCAGCCATGAGTCGACCCTGACCTGAAAACCATGCCAAATCCTCATCGCCCACCTTGAACCACTGAAACAACGAGGCCAACGGCCTGACTAACACCCAAGTGACCTGCCAGCGGAACCTCGTGCACCGCATGAGTTGTGAGGCCTGGGTGCTCGGCACAGACAGTGGGGTATGAACCGAGCAGGGGCTGGAGCGCTTGCACACTGCTGCTCAGGCAGGTGCTCTAGCGCTTCCACAGCCACCTGGCTCGTGTCCCCCGCCCACTCCACCGAGACATGACAATCCCAACTCTCCTCCACCTGAGCCCCACTACCCCCCTCTCCTTCTCCACCTTGGCCGCTGCAGACCAACATAGGGACAGTAGCTGCTCATGTGGTTGCCTCACAAACTCCTTTAACAGGTACACATGACATGCCCCCCCCTCCTCGAGACCCATAGCCCCGTTCCCACAACTCTCCTCCACCTGGTGTTACGACTGGGGTTCAAATATATCAGGGCTCTTATTCATTGGACTAGTAATGGCATAAATGCTACAACGGAAAGTGCTAGCTCCAACCCTGATGTATATTCCCAGTGAACAAAGAACACAAATACTCTACAGAGTTCTATATGCAAGAATAGGCTATCAAACTCTCAATAAATGTGCGTCTACTCTAGGCTTAATGTTATGTGAAAACTGCCTACTACCTATAACCGAAGGTGCTTGGTCATGGTATGCAAAGTAAGGTGGTAAGAGAAGTTACAGCTTACGTTACTTTAACCCTTAAAAGCGGCTCACCACATAAGTCGTTTTTAATAAAGCTGGACTATGCTCGACATAGGTCGAGTGGCAATTTCATCAGTAATGTGCTGAGAGAGAGAGAGAGTGGTGGCAGGAGACTAGCGAGCGTATGACGCCTCCAGACCACCGCGGCGAAACCTACTGACACGAATCTCAGCTCCCTCCTCCCTCTCTCTCAATACTGAATTATATGGGAAAGTACCGAATTACATGCTTTTTGCACTCGCGTTGCACGGTTATTGCAAGAAAACTATCCATCATACAAGGATCGTTATGGTGTCATTCGAAGCTCTGTTTATGCCCTTTCAGGGATAGATACTTGTTTTACGTTCTGGGTCTTATTTAGGCATGAAATGATCACGTAAACAGCCCTATTTTGCCTAAAAAACCCCGCTGGGGGGGACATATAAATAAACCGCACAGGCGGCTAAAGAAGGGTTAATCGAATAAATGTCAGGCATTCCTGCATGAAAGAAAGTGCACTAAAGTCCTTCAACACTAACAAGGAATCTTCTTTAAATGTTAGATGCTATAAAGATGCTCGTATCGGAAATGGAACCCAAAAAGGCAGGCAGCTGAACAATGCTCGTGCAGGCTATGCACACAAAGGTAGAATATATAATGCCGTCGGAGCCAAGAATATCCTAAACACTAAAACAATAATAATAATCGCCACGACAATGCAGTATTCCTATCAACAAAAAAAGCCTAAGTCGTTTGTGTCTCAATACATCAAACTAGGCTGCGAAATGCTTGTGTAATCATAAACGGGTATACAAAAAAAGAGTAATTGGTTTAATATACTTAATGTCTACTGTGACTGATAAAGTCTAGCTAGAGTCAATGATACGAGATACTGGTGCGCATGGCATGCCGAATAGCCTAGTGCAAATTTCAAGTCTGTGCGTCAAATATTACGTTATAATGAAGGGTAGCTCTCTTGAGAAACCTTAACCTGACAAGCGCGATATAGACGTAGGTGCTAGGGTAGTTATTTGTGCATTTCTAGCCTTGGATTCTGACAGAATTCGTTATATTTACAATATAGAGCATTATTTGTTTTCGGTATGCTTTTATTTTACATATATGATGTATATGAACCTTCAAGAGTGCTAAAATAAGTGGGAAAAGCATTTGGGTGGTGAAAAACGAAGATATTGGCCACCCGGTCATAATCTCAGGCGAGAGAGAGCCACAGGCAACCCTCCCCTCTCGCTGTCTGTGAGTCAACTGAGACGAGCGGGGCGGTGTGTGCCGGTGTCTGGGTGTTGCATAACGATCTTTTATGCAACCCACTTGTGCTACATTATCGCGGGAGAGAAAAATAACCGATAAATGATGATAATAAGAGGAAAAATAGGCGATAATTGAGGAGGGGGGAGGGGGGAATAAGGTGGGGAAGGAGGGGAGGGGGAGGGGTGAGAAACACATGGATGAGTACTAGAGGGGAATTATCTCACCTAGAGACAAATTCCTTTGTTTTGATAGGCCCTTTTTTTTTTGGAAGGCTTTTTTTATGGTCTTGCTTCCGTGAGGCCTATCGCGTTCCCTATAGGAAGCCTTCCATAAGGCCTATCGCGCTTGCCGGGTTAATACCGAAGTATTAAGCGTTCTCCTGGCGTACCTCAAAGACAAACAACGAGCTTAGAACAGTGCAGAATGGTATAGGCAAAAAGCCCTCATTCGTGCATGCTCTACTCTCAATGGCACACAGACTAGAATTTACTCAATCAACTCCAGTTCTCAGGTATGTCGTGCCGCTTTTAACTAAAGCCAGCACTCATAGGAAACAATACCTTATAATATCAGACTCCTAGTCTAGCATTATCTAATCCAGCAGAACACTAATAATTAAAGGAAGCAGTACTAAACAATATGAATGCCAACCAATGCTTCGTGATCAACTTATCTTAACAACTAACATACATGGGTTATATCAGACCTTAATGCACAATACAATTGGCCAGCATTAAGCTGATTTTGCAGAGTTAACCAGAGGGGGTATAATATTAATAAAAGGTGGTGAAAGATGTGGAAAATGAGAGAGATAGGAGAGGAAAAGATTCTCAGGTGCGAGCGGGGGACAGGTAGCAAGGGATGAGATAGATGCGTTCTAGAAACCAGATCTGAGGGAGAGAGTGGCGAGGAACTGTATATATACTCGCACTAGCTCGAGGCGCGTGGGAAAAAAGCGGTTACAAGTCCTCTAGCCACTAGCAAGGGAGCTCAGCATGTTAAGGACCTCTCTCAACCAACCCCCACGAGGCAGCCAGCCGTGACGTCATCGAGCGGGACAAAAACACTGCGCGCTCCCTCTCACTCTGTTCTACTCTCTCTCTCTCTCCCAGATCCCATCATTACTAGTTAATGATAAACATATACTTTACAATTAAATATATAAAGCCTTGACATGGGTGAAAACAAAGAGCCTTTCTGGACTGCCCAGGACACGAGCTTTCATATGAAATAAAGCACACTCTAATACACAAACTGTAGCCCCATCCACTGCCCTGGCGATCCTAGCGAGTCACTGTAGGACAAGCCATGCGGTTCTAACGGAGTGATTAACGTCACACTGGGAACTACTCTGTCGCGGAGTGCCATCACGCCCTACCATGTCCCTAGGGGGGACAGGTTCTGGGGCCACTCCGGAGCTCATCTTTGATCCTAATACTGAGTCGCCAAGAAGAGCCGCTGGATCAAAACTCACAAAACTTCTCCCAACTTTAGCTTTCTCCTTCCAACCGTTCCTCAGCTGGTCTAGAGACTGAGGAATAGGCTGTGACACCTTAGATGTACGAGATCAGGTGTCAACACACGCCATCTGCTGTAATTGACACCTCTCGACCAACTTCTGCCCCTCCCTACTTACGTCGGCCGCCCTCTCGGCAGCGACTAAGGGTGGAACCTCAGAAGTAGGCACCGCAAAGTCGTTGCCGAGAAGAAGGTCGACGCCCTCTACTGGCAATTTCTCTACGATTCCAACATCTATCTCTCGTGTCACACCATCAACCTCCACTCAAACCAACGGGTATGACTGTGTAGCATTAATACCCTGCAACACAACTACCCGTGCCGCGTTTATAGGTTGGCCTGTAAAGTTTTTCATCTGAGTCTGGGATGCACCTGTATCACGCAACAACTCCAACCCATGCTTGCAACCAGCCCAACTCATGCAGCCACGCCCTCTATGGTCGCAAAAAACATCGCGGACAGGTTTCGACCCTTCCGGACACTCCTCCACTGGCTGTGCCCCCGCATCTGACATATCACCCCGGGCAAATGCAGAAGACCTCAGAAACACCCCAATGTTGCTAGCCAAAGACACGACTGCTGTAGGTTGGTTACTAGGGCAGGAATGTGCAAAATGCCCCTTATTATCACACCTAAAGCACTCTACTTCACCCTTGGACTTCCCCTGAGGTGGGGAAGGGCCCTAACCTTTCTTAAACGGGACGGTTTTTGGTTTGTGATCAAAATTAGTATCATTGCTCTTACTTTCGTTATTAAATGTTGCATCACTGACTCGGGGGGTTGGAGTGTTGCGCCCCTTGTTAACTGCATCGGTCCATTGTGCAGACCCGCACCCACGAATCAGCGATACTCTCAGGTCAGCCAACTCAACTGCCTTTTGTAGAGTTTTAGGTTGTTTCTATTTGAGGTTCAAAGTCAGGTCGCCGCCTGTGCATTTAAAAAATTGCTCTAGAAGGAATAATTGCTCAATCTCTTCGAATGTCGTCACCTTCTCTGACCTCAGCCAATTTCTCAAAGCATCAGACAGTTCCCGGGCATCTTCTAGAAAATTGCACTCACGACCCTTCGTAACACCCCGAAACTTCAACCTATATGTCTCTGGTTGTAACTCGTATGCCCGCAGAACAGCTTCCTTCAATACCTCGTAATCGATGCAAGACTCCAAGGGCAACGCATCATATGCCTTGAGTCCTTTACCAACCAACCTAGAGGAAACAAGGGCTGCCCACTTAACCTCGGGCCATTGGTGCTCCCGGCACTTCTTCTGAAAACGCAGGAAAAACTCGGTGACACCCGACTCGTCAAATGCAGGGACTAACTTAAGAAGGTGCGATAAAGACTGATCAAGACCTCGATTCCCAGAACCGAGACGCAGCCCTGTCGACTCCACCCGAAACTTATCAAGCTCTATGTCTGCACAGTACTTCGTAGCCTCAACCTGTAGCTCAGCCTCACGTATGGCCTTTCTCTCCTCAGCCTGAATCCTAAGCTCAGCCTCACACTTTCGTTGCTCGAGCTCAGCCACATGCCTTCGTTGCTCAGCCTGCTGGTTAAGTTTGGCGAGTTCGAGCTGAAACAACATCTCGGCAGACAAACCTTGAGGAGTGGGTGCTACTATTGGGTACCCACCCCGTGAATCACCTAGAGGCATACCCAACCGCCAGCGGGTATCGGGCTGCGGGAACGTACCCGGCTCCGGAGCCCGAGGGGGCGCCATGGTAGGAGTCGGGTGGAATGGGGGCTGGGCAGAAGGTGACCCAGCTCCCGCTCCACCCGAAGCCCCACGCACCCCACCGAGCACACAGGTAACCAGCTCACTTCTCGACAAACCGCTAGTACCGGGATACCCTAAGACCGTGGATACACACTGCAGTCCGTACCGGTCTAGCCCCGACATCCGATCCGCTGACACAGGCTCCTCCAAAAATATCCGAGCATCCTCCTCACTGTTCACCACCCAAGCGCCCCTAGACAACTCCACCTTCTCCACCTCCTCGCCTGCTTCCCGTACTGTGTCCTCACTGTGCACTGATCCGTCGTTCGACATAGTGTCCACCGGAAATCCTCAACGTTTATAAAAAAAAAAAAAGTACCTAAACTCTCATGTAGCACTATTCACTCAAAAAAAATGCTTGAAGACAACTCAAGGGCTATACTACGTTGCCAAAAAAATTCCAACGTGTCCAAAATATTCCTCAAAAAACAAATGTCCAAAAATCCTGCAATTATTTCTTTGTTCACTAATTTCTGCATTTGGTATGACGACTAAGATAAGATACTAGGCAAGGTCGCCATTTGTTACGACCGGGCCTACGAATAAAACAAGGGCACTTAAAGATTGGACTAGTAATAGGGCACTATGCAACAACGGTACGCTAGATCCAAACCCTCGAACTTATATGCCGGCTAACAAAACACTTATACCCTCCAGAGTTAATCTGCGATAGCGGGGTATCCTTAACTGGGCATAAATGTACTCTACTTCAGGCTAACCCACACTGGTATAGCCTGATAACAAACAAGATGCAAGTTACTTTAAAATGCATAAAAAGGAATCTATGGAAAGATCAAATAAATCACTCAAAGATTTAATACAACAAAAATATGCTTCAATACAGTTACTCTAAACAACAATAAACTCTTCACTCCTATCTGAAAGAAAGTGAAGTATAGTACTACAGCATAGACCTGGAAACTTCTGAAGAAAGTCTGATGCTCATAAGATGCTCGTATCTAATCTTCAACTATATAAAGGCAGGAGGCAGGACACCACACGTGTAAATGGAATACACCAAAAGATAGGACATATAATGTTAACTGACACGAGAATACTATAAATGCGCAACGGTAGCAATGCTCGGCACTAAAAGAAGTACTTCCTCATCAACGAAACAGTCTGCTATGGTTGTGCAACTCAACAACAACCTAGACTAATAAATGCTGTGAATAATAATGCGTACATATCAAAGAGCTTATATTATATACTAATAAGTGTCTACTCGATTAATAATGTCTAGCTGGGATACTCTAGGTAAGGAACTGGGGTTGAGCAAGGCAGGCTCGTAGCCTAGCGATGTCCTTAAGACTGCATCCTTTAAGTTACGTTTAATTGACTAGGGTGCTCTCTTGATAGATCCAGATCACAAGTATCTGGTTCTATCCTGGCGACCCTCTAAAGACAAGCAAAGAGGCAGCAAAGTGTGGAACTGGCACAGGCCAAAACCCTCAGTCAACACAATGCTGCACTCACAAAGGACGCAACCGAAAAGACAACACAGGCTACCACAGGACCGGTCGAAGTCGTGTAGGTATAGGCAAACCGTACACACATCGCGACAACGACTACAGTTACCTTATCCCAGTCTAGCCTTAAATAAAAGAGCAGAAACACTAAATCAATAATGGAGACACACTAAGTTCTTAACCTATACTAACTAAGAACCCTCAAACCTATTCTAAGTACATGTAAATATCTCTGAGGATGGCGCATGCAATACAATGGGCCGGCTATGGAAACCGTATGCAGAACCCAAGGTGATAAGTAATTGAATAAAGGCGAGAAGTAATGGAAAAGAAGAAGGTCAGAGAGAGAGACAGTGGTAAAGGGGGTGATCGGGAGAGAGTATGCAAAGGGATGTTAGAAGCACGCGCGCCAAGCCTGTCCTGACGAGGACAGCTCCTGGGAACCCTCATGTAGGAGGCAAGTTACACAGGAGCCCGCAAAGGCGCGATGGTCGGCCAATCACGAGCCGAGACGTCACAAGACAGCAGGTGTCACGTGACACAGCGCCCGCACCTACAGACACTCACTACCATCTCGCTCTGAAAGTCTCTCTCATTCCCACGCTGGTACTATCATCACTACTATTGATATAAAATATACCCCGTTGTCACAGACGAAAACAAAGACCACCACTGGACTGTCTGTGACAATGCGATTACAAGGAAAGAAAGAACAACATTCTCTGATAACTGTAGCCCATTTCGATGTCCCTGGCGAGCGCTAGTGGCTAACGAGAGGCGATTCTGCCCACGCTGGTAGACGTCACAGTACAATAATCGGCCTTCGGCATAAATATCAATAATAATGCAATACAATAATAAAGTAATGAAGCTATATAAAACTGCATAAAAAGAAGGCGATTGCTATTGACCAAAGACATTGAATCCGCCTTCTGTGTTGTGAAGGAGAATTGTAGCGAGGTTGATCATTATATAACGCAGACATATTCTTGAATTGATTTTTTTTTTTTTTTTTTTTTTTTTTAACCCTTAATTAGCGGCGAGCAACATAAGTCGAGTTAAAAAAAGCTGGACTATGTGGCGGCGCTCGACATAGGTCGAGTGGCAATTTCAGCACGTAATGTGGCTGAGAGAGAGAGACAAGTGGTGGCAGGAGACTAGCGAGCGTATGACTGCTCCAGACCACCGCGGCGAACCTACTGACACAAATCTCAGCTCCCTCCTCCCTCTCTCACTCGCTACATACTCAATTATGTACCGAAAGTACCGAATTACCTGCTTTTTGCACTCGCGTTGCACGGTTATTGCAAGAAAACTATCCATCATACAAGGATCGTTATGGTGTCATTCGAAAGCTCTGTTTATGCCCTTTCAGGGATAGGTACTTGTTTTACGTTCTGGGTCTTATTTAGGCATGAAAATGATCACGTAAACAGCCCTATTTTGGCTAAAAACACCCCGCTGTGCGGTACATATAATAAACCGCATAGGCCGTAAGGTGTTAAGAGACAATGAACGGAGGAAGGAAAAACACAGATAAAACAAAAAGGTCCATGTGCCTAAAGGCATCCTCCATTCATAAAATGTTTGTAACAACTGGATTTAAACATTTGTTGATTGTAAGTTTGTGGAAAGCAATTCGAGGGAAGTGAATTCCAAAGAGTAGTAGCTCTGGGGATAAATGAATTCTGATAAGCAGAAGTTCTGCATTGTGGAGGAGAAAGTGTAAATTCATGGGCGCTCTCAGCTGCCCTAGTTCTACGGGGAAAGATGTGGAGAGGCGGCACAATTGAAGCAAGTTCCTCGGAACAATTGCTGTGAAAATATCTGTAGAATAATGCAAGGGATGCAACGTTTCTTCGTATGGCTAATGTAGGAAGGTCCTGTGTGATTGCAGGGTTATTGATTAATCTAATAGCTTTATTTTGAATTTTGTCCAACTGCCTCAATGCAACCACTCCACTTCCACCCCACAGAGGTGAACAGTAATCCATCTGAGAGCGCACATGACTTTTATATATTACGGCCAACTGCTCGTCAGTGAAGAATTCTCGAACTCTGTACAGGAGTCCCAGTTTTTTAGAGGCATTCTTAGCAATGCTTCTAACATAATGTGTCCAGCTCAAGTTAGTAGTTAATGTTACACCGAGAATGTCAATACTAGGGGAAGTGGGAATATTTACATCATTAAAAAATATATGGGAGTCAGTGAGATTCTGTCGGTTAGAAAATTGAATGTACTTGGTTTTCTGTGCATTAAAGGAAACTAGATTCTCTTGTCCCCATTCATTAATTCTAGAAAGGTCCCGGTTCAGAGAAATTGCAGTGTTTATTTTTGAATTTATAAGATCGGGTTGGGTGAAAGAATTGGTAAATGTGAAGGAACTGTGGAGTGTTGAGTCATCTGCGTAGGAATGTATTGGATTATGAGTGGTAGATATGAGATCATTGATATGAATGAGGAACAGAGTTGGGGCCAAAACTGATCCCTGGGGAACACCAGCCTTTATTGAGTGAAATTGAGAATAAAGGCCATCTACCATTACACGTATTTTTCTGTTATGAAGATAAGAAGAAATTAGTGGAACTAATGATGCAAGGCCGTAGTGTGACATCTTCGACAATAAGGATTGATGCCAGACTCTATCAAATGCCTTTGATATATCCAGTGCTATTGTATGTGTTTCACCATGTTGGTCTGTAGCTTGGTTGATTTGATGCGTAAGAAGGCAAAGAATGTCTGCAGTTGATCGACATCGTCTAAAACCATATTGCCTATCACTGATTAATTTATTATTCTCCAGATGCTTAATTATGTGATTATTTAATATAATTTCAAAAACTTTGCCAAGAGTGGAAGTTATAGCTATTGGTCTGTAGTTTGATGGATCTGAAGAGGCACCTTTTTTAGGAACTGGATGGATGTTTGCTTCTTTCCAGGGTACTGGGAAGCATGAGGTATGAGTACACAGACGGAAAAATTTTGCCAATACAGGAGCGAGCACCAAGGAGCAATTCTTAAGTACTATTGGAGGAATTTCATCTGGACCAGGAGCCTTATCTACTGAGAGATTCTGCAAAATAGTTTTGACATGTCTGGTGTGGATCTTAAGTGAGGGAATTTCAGGTGAATTAAAATTAAGTACAGGGACATCTTGATTTTCATCTAAGGTTGAGTTGGTGGAGAAAATATCTGCAAGAAGGTTAGCTTTACCTCGTGGGTCACTTACAAGATTGCCAGTCGGAGATTTTAATGGTGGAATGGATGAAGCAGTAGTGAAGTTGGATTTGAATGAGTTAAGAGTAGACCAAAATATTTTGTTATCATTTGGATTATTTAGAAGTTTATTTGCCTGCTTATGGAGAAAGTTTGATTTAGTTAGGTTTAATACAGTTTTGGCATGATTTCTGATGTTTCTAAAGTAATTAAAGGCTTCATGTGTTTTTGATCTTGTGTATGCATTGTAGGCTATTGCTTTTTGTTCAGTTACTCTAGCACAATTATGGTCAAACCATTTAGGTGAATTAGATCTTTTACTGTACTTTTGATGAGGAATAAAAGTTTCCATTCCAATTTTTACAAAATCTTGTATGTGGCTCAAGGTGGAGTGTGCATCATTAGAAAAGAAAGAGGTCCAGGGAATATCAATAAAGAAACCTTGAAGACCCTCCCAGTCTGCCCTATCGTAATGCCATTTAGTCACCAAAACAGGTTCAGAGTGGGAAGGTGTGGTAGGTGATAGACAGGTGGCCTGTATCAGACAGTGATCAGAAGATCCAAGTGGGGACCTCACTGTAACATCATAATTTTCTGAATTGGTTGTTAAAAATAAGTCCAGTAGGTGGGAATTATGATTAGGATTATCTGGTACACGGGTGGGTTGGTTGACTAGTTGAATGAGATTAAATGAGTCTGCAAATAGCTCACATTCAAGACCAGCATCATCAGTCCTGGCTGAATGAGTGAGCCATTCAACATTATGGACATTAAAATCACCCAACACAGTGATTTCAGAAGAAGCATTTAAGTTGAGGACACTGAGTTGTGAGGACAGAGAATCAAAAAGACTTTGCTCTGGAGGAGTATTTGGGGAACGGTAGATGCAACATATGTATTTAAATTTACCAGCAGAAATTAATTTGTATATAGAATAATCAAAATAGGGACAATTGAAACTAGTAACCTCCTCCAGGGCAATTTCAGATTTTGCGAAGCAACATACACCACCTTTAGGTCTGAAATTTTGGAGCAGTTGATAACCTGGAAAATTAAATCTAGATGTGTCAGATGTGGATGTTACTTGAGTCTCTGTCAAAAAAAGGAGAGTAGGGGATTCTGCTTGAAGAAATTGGTGTACAGAATTGATGTTAGAGTGAAGTCCCCTTATATTACTAAAGAAATAGCTGTACTGACAAGCAGCTTTGGGACGTTGCAATACTCTTGACACAGTCGCATGATGACGACTGTGAATGATTGTGAATGATTCCCTAGAATGATTACCATCATTCACCAGACTCCAGGGCCTCGCCGGATATCCATTATATAAACAATTATATATATACGGTGAAAGCTGCAAAAGGCTCTATATACAGTTTCGTAACTACATCTGGTTATATTGGAATAAGCATAGGCTACTTATATAGATTTACAGTACAACTACAAATCAAAGTTCGTAGAGAGAGAGAGAGGGAGAGAGAGAGAGCGCGCCTTCCTTAGGTTTTATATCGGGAAGGAACAATAAAACCTCAAATAAAACGCAGTCCTTGCTCTTTTATCGTGGGTTGCAGATTTACTCCAGCCTGCGTGACACTGTTTTGAGATGTTCACTGTTATTTCGCTCTCAAGTTGTTTCGCCTGCCACCATTTCATAAAATGTTAAAGTATTTGTATCCTACTCCTGTGGAACCTGAACTCAATGTAATTTAGAGTTATCTACAGAAAATTAGCCGTTGCATAAGGTAAAGTAACGTAATCAAAATAGTTTTTAAAGCTAAGCTGAACTTTGCCTAACCTTAAGCCTAATGTAACCTTAACCAACCAAACCTAACCTAACCTTAGTTACATTTCATCCAAGCTTAACCCTACCTTATATATACCTAACATAATCTCCTTCAAAGCTTGGGCAAAGCAGTTCGAGTGTGGGAATAACATTTAAAACGTTGTACTTAACCCTTTGAGTACAAGCAACGTGTGTTATATTTCATTGTAGCTGTATTTAGACGGTATTATACAGCTTAGGAAAGATCTGTGGTAGTTAAAAGGGTTGGTTTAAAATGGTTGAAGCCTTATTGTTGCTAGAGGTCCTTCCTAGGCTGAATAAAACCGTCTAATAGTTGCCAGAATATGATGATAAGAACTTCCTTGGTACTGAACGGGTTAAAATGTTGTTTCTATGTGTAAAAAGATAAATGGTAAGACAGCCTGTAGGTAGTGTCCCTTCAAACGGTCCCAAAAACTTGCCGATCAGGAGACGCCTGGAAAAACCTACATCTGAAGCATAGTTACTGGTTAACACCATTAATACACGCAACCAAGAGAGAGAGAGAGAGAGAGAGAGAATTACAAGGAATAGCTAGTATCTCAAAGAAATTGGGCCTATTCCTGGGCGAAGGTTGCAGTCGAAAGAGATATATTGTGTAGAGCATTGCATTCTTGAAGAGTGTGCTAAATTCTGTCTACGCTCTTCTTTAACTGCTCTCCTAAAGAACTATTTACAACTTCTGATGGAAGTTGGTTCCAGGTAGAACATATGCTATATGTGAACAAATTCAACATACGATAGTGCTGTACCTATTTAGTCATTCATTAATTTATCTTCCAACACCAAACACCTTCCAATGAAATTAATGAAAGCATGTGATTCTCCCGGGATTCGAACCTGTGATACGACTACATACATATCTTAAACACTCTAACCATTACACCCTCAAGGCAGTTAATGGTTAAGTACATGACTACCATTTTATATCCATTTATCGAATACTGGATATCAATCTAATCATGTACTCAGACCCAACTGTACACTGACTAGCGAAATATTTAAGTGAAAGGAAAGAATCATTTATGGGGCACAGATCTCTAAGGACTGACCTCGTTATGAAATGTTTCTGAACCTATAAGAATAATCTATATAATTAATTAATTTCACTCCCAACACAAAACACCTTCCAATTAAATTAATGAAAGCATGTGATTCTCCCGGGATTCGAACCTGTAATACTACATATAGTTCTTAAACACTCTAACCATTACACCATCAACACAGTTAAAGGTTAAGTACATAACTACGATTTTATATCCATTAATAATAAGTTAGATTTATTATGAAATGTGCGCATTAATTATTTTACATAATATGAATTTATCTAAGAAATGTAATATATTGGTAGTATAAAAGTACAATTACATGTTTAAACAAATGTGCATTGTAATTCGGAATATTCAGTTGGTCCAACACAGGACGAAAAATATATACCGGTAGGCCTATATACTGTTTCAGGGTTGCAGATATTAGTATATCTGGTCCCAAGACATTCATGCATAACAAATTATTCAGTTACTCTAATTTAATATATCATCATCAAGCCTGTATATTTGAAACTATGAATTATTTGAATATGAACTTTCTATGCTATTGCTATTTGTGTATAGTAATCTTCTTCAAATAGGTGCATTTAGGTATGTGAAGTACGCAAAATTGTGATATTTAGTAGATCATTTCGTTTGACTATATACTAATTTTAACTGCATGTGTGAAATACCATAGGTAGGCTCTTAAGTTTATTAGTCAATAGCATAAATTCAACGAGTAAAGCTGGTCCTGGCTTTCGGAGAATATTTTAAAGTTACCCGCCCTCTCACAAATAGCGTTACCGAACGGCGGCAGTGCAAAGTATTGTGTCAGTTCATTTTATATCCATAAAACACATATACATTTCACTGTATTAGACACATATACATTTCACTGTATTAGACACATATACATTTCACTGTATTAGACACATATACATTTCACTGTATTAGACACATTTCACTGTATTAGACACATTTCACTGTATTAGACACATTTCACTGTATTAGACACATTTCACTGTATTAGACACATTTCTACAGGGAGATAAAGCAATTGTGAAATAACCCAGGGATTGATAAAATAAACTGCAATAGTGAAAGAAACTGCAATATATAAACTGCAATATATAAACTGCAATATATAAACTGCAATATATAAACTGCAATATATAAACTGCAATATATACATTTGTTTTCCTAATTACAAAGCCCAAAACATTTCCAGATGGACTACATAGAGAATCTAGATATAATTTTAATGTTTTTTATTGGTAAAACCCTTTATGTCATTAGGACAAATTGGAGAGAGAGAGAGAGAGAGAGAGAGAGAGAGAGAGAGAGAGAGAGAGAGAGAGAGAGAGAGAGAGAGAGAGCACAAAAATCACCTAAATGTAAACGCACGCCTTTGGTGTACCTATGATTGATATCCAAATATCATATTAACTGTTATAATTTATTTTATTTTATTCAAACGGAGTATAAGAGGACAACTGATAGTGTTTTCAGATTATAAAAGGAATTAGTAATATAAGCCCCAACTTATGTTTGTAATATAAGCCCCCACTTATGTTTGTAATATAAGGCCCCACTTATGTTTGTAATATAAGCCCCCACTTATGTTTGTAATATAAGCCCCCACTTATGTTTGTAATATAAGCCCCCACTTATGTTTGTAATATAAGGCCCCACTTATGTTTGTAATATAAGCCCCCACTTATGTTTGTAATATAAGCCCCCACTTATGTTTGTAATAAAACGCCCCACTTATGTTTGTAATATAAGCCCCACTTATGTTTGTAATATAAGCCCCCCCTTATGTTTGTAATATAAGCCCCCAACTTATGTTTGTAATATAAGCCCCCACTTATGTTTGTAATATAAGGCCCCACTTATGTTTGTAATATAAGCCCCCACTTATGTTTGTAATATAAGCCCCCACTTATGTTTGTAATATAAGCCCCCACTTATGTTTGTAATATAAGCCCCCACTTATGTTTGTAATATAAGCCCCACTTATGTTTGTAATATAAGCCCCCACTTATGTTTGTAATATAAGCCCCCACTTATGTTTGTAATATAAGCCCCACTTATGTTTGTAATATAAGCCCCCACTTATGTTTGTAATATAAGCCCCCACTTATGTTTGTAATATAAGCCCCCACTTATGTTTGTAATATAAGCCCCCACTTATGTTTGTAATATAAGCCCCCACTTATGTTTGTAATATAAGCCCCCACTTATGTTTGTAATATAAGGCCCCACTTATGTTTGTAATATAAGCCCCCACTTATGTTTGTAATATAAGCCCCCACTTATGTTTGTAATATAAGGCCCCCACTTATGTTTGTAATATAAGCCCCCACTTATGTTTGTAATATAAGCCCCACTTATGTTTGTAATATAAGCCCCCACTTATGTTTGTAATATAAGCCCCCACTTATGTTTGTAATATAAGGCCCCCACTTATGTTTGTAATATAAGCCCCCACTTATGTTTGTAATATACGCCCCCACTTAACTTTGTAATATAGCCCCCACTTATGTTTGTAATATAAGGCCCCACTTATGTTGTAATATAAGCCCCCACTTATGTTTGTAATATAAGCCCCACTTATGTTTGTAATATAAGCCCCCACTTATGTTGTAATATAAGGCCCCTTATGTTGTAATATAAGCCCCCACTTATGTTTGTAATATAAGGCCCCACTTATGTTTGTAATATAAGCCCCCACTTATGTTTGTAATATAAAGGCCCACTTATGTTTGTAATATAAGCCCCCACTTATGTTTGTAATATAAGGCCCCACTTATGTTTGTAATATAAGCCCCCACTTATGATTGTAATATAATGCCCCACTTATGCTTGTAATATAAGCCCCCACTTATGTTTGTAATATAGGCCCCACTTATGTTTGTAATATAAGCCCCCACTTATGTTTGTAATATAAGGCCCCACTTATGTTTGTAATATAAGCCCCCACTTATGTTTGTAATATAAGGCCCCACTTATGTTTGTAATATAAGCCCCCACTTATGTTTGTAATATAAGGCCCCACTTATGTTTGTAATATAAGCCCCAACTTATGTTTGTAATATAAGCCCCCACTTATGTTTGTAATATAAGGCCCCACTTATGTTTGCCCATAACGTCATATTCCTTATACTAACACAAACTATTACTGATACATTTTTGTTTTTCTATATTCCAACTACTCCCTCTCGGGCATAGGCTGAGAGCCTGTACACTCCACTGCTGAACACGGTGAGGCCCGTGAGGTCTTGTTCCTGTCTAAGGAGTAAGACATGTGAAGCACCCACATGCGGTTCAAAGCAGCCCCATCTCTGAAGCTGTTTCACCTCTGCACTTCACTGTCTCAACCCTCAGACTCGGACCCTCACCCTCACAACGCCACCTATTGAACAATTAACTCACTAGGCATTGCCCCCCTGTAGCATATTTTGAATATGGGAATATTCATACAGTGCTATTTAATCAGGGAACAATGAGGGATTTTTTTTGGGGGGGTGGGGGGGGGGTGGGGGGGGGGGGGGGGGGGCATTTCGGTGGGCTTTCTGGTAATGCACTGATACAAGGTACAGCACAAATTCCATAGCAATAATATCTTCCCATTGACATATCAGGATTCGAACCCGGGTCTATTGGATTACCAGTCCAGTGGCAAGACCACTCCACTTAATCTCTACTATCAGTAATAATAGCCAGTTATGACTTGGTGCTTAGTATTTCATAGCACTAGAAATACGATGTTGGCATTTATAATACAGTACAACGATTATAGGGCGATATGGCACCGTAAGTCTGTTAAGGGAGACCACCTCGCTTTTTTTCTCTTTCTCTCCCTCTCTCTTTGGCTTGTATCCATTCGGCCCCATTCAGCCTACTGTCTTAAGATATTTACCCCCATCCAGGTGTCAATATTTTCCTGGCGAGCGGTAGCGAGCCAGTATAAATATATCTTTGTTTTGACAGCAAGCTAAATTTGTACATTTGCTGGCGCGCTATTGCTCGCCAGGAAGAAATCGACACCTGGATTGGGATAAACGTCTTAAAACAGTTGGCTGAATGAGGCCGAATGGATAAAAGCCAGGGAAAGAGAGAAAAGGAGAGAAAGATCAAAAGAAAAGTCGGTGACCCCCCTTAAGCAACCAATCCCTGAAAAAGTAACTTCGAGATCTCAGTCTATTTTACTACTTTTCTATCTCACACTTTCTCTCATAGTCTTCCTTATCTTGGTTCATACTCACTGCCTCTCCTTTGCTGTCAAACTTTATGCTCTCCTTCTTCTACGGTATTTGTTCTGTCAATTCTTCCGTTCTTTTGGCTCATATTTACTTCTTATTTCTTTTTATCTTTGGGTATATCTCAGTGTTACACTTATAGATATCAATAGAGAACACTGTTCCACTTAGGGACCATATATATGAAACAGGTTCACAACTCTCTTCTTTAACCAGTTAACTCAAACAACACCTTCTTTATTTTATTTTTTATTTTTTATATAATTTTTTTCTTTCTATATTCTAACTAATCCCTTTCGGGCATAGGCTGATAGCCTTTACACTCTACTTTCCCATCTCTGAAGCCGCCTCACCTCTGTGCTTCACAGTCTCATCTCCCACACTCGGACCCTCACTCTCAGAACGCCACCTATTGAGCAATGAACTCACTAGGCATTGCCCCCCTGTAGCATATTTTTGAATATGGGAATATTCATACAATGCTATTTTAATCAGGGAACAATGAGGGTATTTTTTTGGCATTTCGGTGTGCTGTGGTAATACACTGATACTAGATACAGCACAAATTCCATCCCAATAATATCTTCCCATTGACATATTGGGATTCGAACCCGGGTCCATTGGATTACCAGTCTAGTGGCAAGACCACTCCGCTACACCTCCCCTGTGTCTGAATACAATGGTATAATATTAGCCAGGGTATTATGAAGAATGCGTCATATCATACTGAAAGGGTTAAACCTTGAACTAAAGGAGGCCTTTAGTAACCTTATTACAATCATCTTGCGTAAGCCAAACTACAAAGACTCACTGCATAATTGTATTGAATGAGTTATTTAACCCTTCTGGCCCGGGGCCGCCCTCCTATGGACGTTGTTGAGATCTGGGCGATCTGGCCGAAAAAACGTATATAATAGGCTATCTTATCTTTGTTATTTTAACTGCTAGAAAATTTCCACGCATCTCTAAACATACTGCTGTCTCCAATCTGTAGACTGGCGTTGAGTAGAGCTCTCTAAGTCAACTGGTTCAGTTGTGATGACGATTTCCGTGGAGAGAGTTTTCAGGCGATGTTAGCAATATGACACAGTTTTCAGCACTAAATTTGTTTTAGCAGACAACACAATAACAATGCTCCGACTTCTGCTTGATTTCGGAGGTGCGCACGTCGCCTCTGACCAGCTGTGCTTACATACGTCGGATGCGCGGTTTTCAAAACAAGCTTGATAGGCTTTCAAGCTTACGGATTACAAGGGGACACCCGGGCTCCTGCCCATCTGCCGCGGTGTCCTTTTAATCCCTAAAAATCGGGTCCTTTTGTAACACTACTACCTGCCAAGCGGGCAGATTTACCCTAAACGAGCTTCATTCCATGCTCTTTTTCATGCATAAAGAAGAGCCAGAGCGTAATACAATTATGTATCCGTGAAAGGGCGATAATAGAGCTTTCTAATGACACCTCAACCATCCTTGTACGACCACGGGTTCTCTTGCAACGTTCGTGCAACACGAAGGGAAAAAAAAAACTAAAATACAGTAATTTCCTCAGTTTTTACCCTGTCTCGCGGGACCAGGGAGGTGTAGAGATGTGGTGGTGGTGTCAGTGGTGGGACTAGGTCCACGCTGAACGGTCAGAGCCCGCCTGCGGTCCTCCCACCGTGTGGACTCTCTCTCAGAGCAGATAATGTGCTCAACATCTCATACGAGTTAAGGCGGGACCCGCTGTTTAGGCTATGGTTCTCTAACCGACTTAAGGCAGGACCCGCTACTAGGGTGTTAAAATGCTGCCCGGGCGGGAAGGGTTACGGTAATTTTACAGCATTTGAAAATGAGCCTGCCTTCCTAATTTGAAGAAAATAATCCAATATTAGCCTGAATACAATGAAAAAACATTTGTATTGTAAGGGTTTACCCTCTAAGTATTGTGACCCCATGGTCATTATATGATTATATGATTCTAGTCAGCCTCATAATGCCTTCTAGAGATCCATGGGGTATTTGAGGTTTATTCGTCAAGGTTCTTCATAAGTTTACAAATATTGCCTAATGTTCGCCTAAATAAAATTAACATATCTTTATCGCATGGAATGGGTTTGTGTATAGCAAGCGTCACACGTGCAATTTATACTAGCCAATATCAGACTCTGGTTTCCGATTCTTATTTAAGGACACCTATGTCAGTCAGTCACATATCGATTAATTCACATTAGTTACAAGTTTGTACCTAGAATTGAATTTATTAATGATTTAAAGACGAAATTAACGAAAATACAGTAAAGAGGTGACAAAGAATTTTAGTTCATGTGGTGAAATACAATGAATACTACACATACACACCATATACTTACAGCATACAGCATAACACATCTTGAAACACTGCCCAAAATAAGAGATACATATTCATAGATCTATGCTAAGTTGGGGTAAAAACAAAATTTAAGTATGTTTCCATATTTGTTTTCATAAAGCCCCAGTCACTCACCGCTGCTGCAGTAGCAGCGA
>CM064492.1:24025714-24208214 GCA_032716605.1 Paralithodes platypus | reverse complement strand
GGAATCAAGCCAAATCTGTTCTTCGACTTGCCAAACACTCTTTCATCAATAATAAATGCACTGAACTATCCAACTCTAGCTCTTCCCAAGCTTTCTGGCAACTAGCCAAAAACCTCTCCAACAACTTTTCTTCCGCGTCTTTCCCTCCCCTTTTCCACACTGATGGCACAACCATCACTTCTTCCTCTGACAAAGCTGAACTCTTTGCTCAAACTTTTGCCAGAAACTCTACCTTGGATGATTACGGTGCTATTCCTCCCTCTACACCCCCCTCTCTTCTACTTATGCCTAATATCCTAATCTCTTCTAAAAATGTACTTTCTACCCTCTCTGGGCTTAATACTAAGAAGGCGTACGGTCCGGACGGTGTTCCTCCTGTTGTACTTAAAAACTGTGCTTCCGTGCTAACCCCCTGCCAAGGCAAACTCTTTCGTCTCTGTCTCTCCTCTAACGTCTTTCCTTCTTGCTGGAAGTTTGCTCTCATTCAACCTGTCCCAAAGAAGGGTGACCGCTCTCAACCCTCCAACTATCGTCCAATTGCTCTCATCTCTTGTATCTCTAAAGTTTTTAAAACTAATCTTGCTTCCAAATTTCTTAAGCATTTCTCTTCTCATAATCTGCTCTCAGATTGCCAGTATGGCTTCCTTAAGGGTTGCAAAACTGGTGATCTTCTTTTATATCTTACTAACTCTTGGTCATCCAACTTTCGGGACTTCGGTGAGACTTTTTCTGTTGCACTAGACATATCGAAGGCCTTCGATAGAGTCTGGCACAAATCTTTAATTTCCAAACTGCCTTCCTTCGGTTTCTGTCCCTCCATCTGTGCCTTTGTCTCTAATTTCCTTTCCGGCCGTTCCATACCTGCAGTTATGGATGGCCATCGCTCATTTCCTCATCCTATCAACTCCGGTGTTCCTCAGGGTTCTGTCCTATCTCCTATTCTCTTTTTAATTTTCATAAATTATCTTCTGAACTGTACATCCAGTCCCATCTATTCATATGCAGATGACTCTACCTTACACCACTCAATTAGTTTTCCAGAACACCCCAGCCAGCAGTCCCTCAAAAGTAAACGTAATGAAGCCATAAAATGCTTACCTTCTGATCTAGCTACTATTTCCAATTGGGGTAGAGAAAACCTTTTTGCATTTAATGCTTCAAAAACTCAATTTATCCATCTTACTACCCATCAGGAACCTCCAGAGGACTATCCTTTATTCTTCAACAATACAAAAATCAACCTTTCATCTTCCTTCAATGTTCTCAGTGTCTCTTTTTCTTCTGCTCTCACTTGGAAAGACCATATTACCAGTCTCGCTAAGGCAGCCTCCCGAAAGCTGTGTGTGCTCAACGGCCTCAAGGGGTTCTTTAATACCACTGTGCAGCTTCTTGCTCTGTACAGGGGCACAGTGCATGTATTGAGTATTGTTCACATGTGTGGGGAGGGTCCTCTCACACCGCACTCCTAGATAAAGTAGAAGGGAAAGCCTTTCGTATCATTAACTCCCGTCCACTCACCAACTCTCTGCAATCTCTCTCTCTTTGCCGCAATGTTGCATCTCTCTCACTATTCTATCGCTACTACAATAATCAGTGTTCCTCGGAGCTTTCCCAGTGTAAACCACCTCCTCTACGTAGGGTACATAGTACCCGTCTTGCAACACAATCCCACCCCTACTCTGTGCAACTCTCCAACCCAAGAGTGAAACGCTGTTCTCAGACTTTCTTCTATTCAACTGCTGAGCTCTGGGACTCTCTCCCAGAATCTGTCTTTCCCTCTTCTTATGTCTTGAATTCCTTCAAACTCCGTGTGTCCAGGTATTTTAGCTCGAACGTCCCTTGATTTCGGCCCTGTCACTCTTTGAAATCTGGGGGAGGCACTCGCTGCAGGCAGGTATGCCTTTTGTCTCCCTCATTTACATAGAAAAACTAAAATATAAATATATATATATATATATATGCTGTATATACTGTATATATATACAGTATATACAGTATATATATATATATATATATATATATGTTTTTGTTTTGTTTTTTATATGCCAACTTACTTCCTCTCGGGCATAGGCTGAGAGCCTTAACATTCACCGCTTTACAATGAACAGTGAAGCCCGTGAGGTCTTGTTCCAGTGTAGGGAGTGAGACATGTGAAGCACGTAGAGTACAACGAGCACCTGCCATCTTGCCTTCACATGAGGCACGGTGCTCACTCATGGCCCGAAACAACCCCATCTCTGTAGCCACCTCGTTCCCGTGCTTCACTGTCTCACCCACTACACTCGGACTCTCACACTTACACACACAACGCCACCTGTTGAGTAGATAACTCACCAGGCATTGCACCCCTATAGCATATTTTGAATATGGGAATATTCATAGAGTGCTATTTAATCAGGGAACAATGAGGGTATTTTATTGACGTTTCGGTGGGCTTGTGGTAATGCACTGATACTAGGTACAGCACAAATTCCATCCCAATAATATCTTCCCATTGATACATCGGGATTTGAACCCGGGACCTTTGGATTACCATGCCAGTGGCAAGACCACTCCACCATATATATATATATAAAAGAGTCCCATGTTTTACATGCCTCTGCCCGGAATCAAGCCAAGTCTGTCCTACCGACTCGCTAGAAACTCTTTCATCAATAACAAATGCTCTGAATTTACTAACTCTAGTTTTTCCCAAGCTTTCTGGCATCTAGCCAAAAACCTCTCCATCAATTTTACTTCCTCGTCTTCCCCTCCTCTTTTCCACTCTGATGGTTCTACCATCATTTGTTCCTCTGACAAAGCTGAACTCTTTGCCCAAACTTTCGCTAATAACTCTACATTGGACGATTCTGGTGCTACTCCTCCCTCTCCACCCCCTCCTTACTTATGCCCAATATTCATAATCTCTTCTAAGGATGTACTCTTAGCCTTCTCTGGGCTTAATTCTAAGAAGGCGTATGGACCGGATGATGTTCCTCATGTTGTACTCAAAAACTGATCATCTGTGCTGACTCCCTGCCTAGGCAAACTCTTTCGTCTCTGCCTTTCCTCTAACGTCTTTCCTTTTTGCTGGAAGTTTGCTCTTATTCAACCTGTCCCAAAGGATGGTGACCGCTCTCAACCCTCCAACTATTATCCAATTGCTCTCATTTCTTGCATCTCTAAAGTTTATTTAAACTATTCTTAACTCAAAATTTCTTAACCATTTAGCTTCCTATAATCTACTTTCAGATCGCCAGTACGGTTTCCTTAAGGGCTGCTCTACTGGTGATTGTTTTGCTTATCTTACTAACTCTTGGTCATCCACCATTCTTGACTTTGGTGAAACTTTTTCTATTGCGTTATACATTTCGAAAGCCTTCGATAGAATTTGGCACAAATCCCTTTCAAACTAATCTCCTTCGGTTTCTATCCATCTATCTGTGCCTTTGTCTCTAATTTACTTTCAGATGGCCTTCGCTTACTTCCTCAACCTATCAACTCCGGTGTTTCTCATGGTTCTGTCCTGTCTCCAATTATCTTTCTAATATTTATTGATGGTCTCTTCCACTCATATGCTGATGGCTCTATAATATTCAACTAGTTTTTCACATCAACCCAGCACGCAATCACACCAAAGCTCCCCTAAAAGGGCCAAAGAATGCTTATCTTCTGATCTATCAATTATTTCTGACTGGGGCAGAGAAAATCTTGCTACTTTCAATGCCACCAAGACAAAATTTCTCCCTCTGTCTCTCCATCGCAATCTTCAGCACGACTATAATTTATTCTTCAATAATACACAAATCAACCCTTCATCGTCTCTCAATATTTTAGGTGTATCTTTTTCATCATATTACCACTCTTGCTAAAACAGTTTCTGAAAAGTTAGGTATGCTCAACCGTCTCCATTGGTTCTTCACCCATGCACAGCTTCTTGCTCTGTATAGGGGCACAGTACTACCCAGTATTGAGTATTGTTCGCATGTGTGGGGATGCTGCACCCATATCACACTTCTCAAACAAGTAGATTCAAAAGCATTTCTCCTTATCAACTCACTTCCTCTTACTAGTTCCGTACAATCTTTTTCTACACGCCGCAATGTTGCATCTCTTTCAATTTTCTATCGCTATTACAACAATCAGTGTTCTTCAAAGCTTTCTCAGTGCATACTCCCTCCCTTGCAGCGAGTGCGAGGTACCCGCCTTACAACACAGTCCCACTCCTATTCTGTCCAGCTCTCCAACCAAAGAATTGACAAATTTTCTGTCTTTCTTCTACTCAACAAGTGAACTCTGGAACACTCTCTCTCAATCAATCTTCTTTACTTCATTCTATGACTTAAACAACTTTAAACTCTTAGCGTCCAGGCATTTTGACCCCAACGTCCCTTGAATTTGGCTCTCTGTCATTTGTTTTGGCTTTGGGGGAGACACTTGTACAGGCAACCTGCATTTTGTCTCCCCATACCAAAAATAAATAAATACATAAATAAATAAATAAATAAATAAATAAATAAATATATATATACATATACTGTATATATACTGTATATATATATATTGTTACGTATCTTGATCCTCAAGTGGTTAACTTGATGAATCTAGATAGCACAGAGATATATATTAAGGTATCAGTCAGCTGAAGGCAAAACAAAAGTAAAATCTAATAACATTATTTCCTGTTGTTGCTTCCTTTCCTTTTGGATCTTAGGACTTAGTATCCTTTATTGACCGATACTCTTTAATTATGAAAAATACTGAAACTAATTAAAGTCATGTAGTATTTTTAAAGAATTATTATTTAACCAAAGCTTAGTAGGCTATGGTTATGAACCGAAGAAGTTATATCTAAAGAAGGACTATTAATTCTATAAAAAGTCTTGAAAGATAAATATTAAAGTAAGAATATTTCTGTCTCTTAACCTTTTTGAAATGAATAGATAGTTTTCTTATATGTCCTTTTATTTATATGTAATGTAATTATTCTTGGTTCTTGTCTTACGTTAATAGTATTATATTATTATTATCATCAGGATTAATATCAAAGTCACATAAAAAGTTAGATATATATTTAATAATTAGTTAAATGTATTTCTTAACCACGTAACATTGAGGTTTGATTATGAGTATATTAAGTTACATGATCGCTTCATAGATTCGATTCAGGTCTCACTCAAATAATGTGAAAAGCAAAAATAATATTTTGAAGCTAAAGGAATTTTCTTCAGCTTAGGAAATCACTAGAAGTAACATTACATCAGCCATGTTAGTCTAAGGCGATATTACTAATATGAGACAATAGCATCACCGTACACCGTTAAGCAATGTAAGCTTAATTAAAAGAAAATGAAAGAACTCCTAAGTATTAATATAAAACAATAGTATTACTTTCATCATAACCCAATTACTTAAAGAGTTGCTTTAGTCCACAAGTTAGTCAACTAAAATAGTTAAGTACATAATAATAGCGTTAACGTTAATTCCCAATCAAATAGTTAAGTACATAAATAGTAGCGTTAACGTTAATTCCCAATCAAATAGTTAAGTACACAATAATAGCGTTAACGTCCCAATCACATATCTCACTAACCAACATAACGTAAGTGTTTACACAGAACACACTTAACACACACATATATAATCTGACTGACAGTCACAATCCCATTATAATACTTCACCCGTCTTCCTCCAGCTGCAAGTTCACCTTCCCCAACTCCAAATGAGACTGATTTGAATGCCCACAACTCGGGTCTTATATACTGAACAATGATTGTGTAGGAACGAATCAGGAGGCGGCGGGTAGTGCCCGCTCCAATCACAGCTCCTCGAGTTGCATAACAGGTGCCTGGTCCACTCACAGCTCCTGGCGTCGATCATACGTCATAGCGTCGGGTCATCGAAGTAGTTTGCAGGGTCCCCTATGACGCACGCAGGTGTGAAGGCTTGTTTGCTCGTATGCGGGCGAGCTGGTTTCCCACTCGCTAGCCTGCTTCGCCGCTTGGGTAGTTTGAAACTCCTTCAACTCTAATTCTAACTCTTAAATTAACATACAGGGCTCCGTATGTCAGACCTCCCCCCTAGAAAAGAGTTTAAGGAGTATGGTACATAATATTAAACATAATACATAAATAGATTCACCACCAGATTGGCAACAGCAAGATTATAATGAGGATATAATAAGGATATCACCCAAAGTAGGCAACGTCTCCAGGTACCACATCAGAACATAGCCGGAACGTAGCTGGAGCGTAATTCGAACTGCAAGGCATCTTTCAGCTGAAGGCTTGAAAGCGCACTACTAAAGCATGATATCTACCTCGCTACAAGGGAGAGCTAATTGCCAAAACCCTCTCATTAAATTTATCTTACTGCTGTACGAGGCCAACCTGGTAAATGTAATCTTTGATCCGTGGCAGTGGGTAGGTATCATTCTTTGTGACAGCATTGACTTGCCTATAGTCCATACATAACCTATGGCTCCCGTCTGGCTTTGGCACAAGTATGACCGGGCTACTCCACTGGCTTAAGGCCCTAGTGATCAGTTCGTTAGATAACATAAAGTCAAGCTCGACCTGCAGTATACTCCTGCGTTGTGGCGAGACACGGTAGGGGGATAGTTTAATGAGAGTTGCATCCCCTACGTCGATGTCGTGCAAGGCCAAAGAAGTGAGCCCTGGAGTGTCACGGAACACACTGGGAGACTGAGATAAAACAGAGATTAGTTGGTTCGCTTGATCAGAGGGAAGATGACATAGTTTAGATGGTAATTCCCTCCTAGCCACTGAATTATACTGAAAGTTGGATAGGCTACATGACAAGTCAAAGTCTGCATGGATACCTTCAGCTCTGGAACAGTCTGTTGCGGGTCAGTAAGAGAACTGAAGACTTCGTCCGCACCAGGCTGTCCACAGGTCCTGACATTCACTGCCACAGTGGGAGAATCTGGAGGAGAGGAATCAGGGGACCTATGGTAGGGTTTCAACATATTTATATGGAATACTTGCGTGGGCTTTCTCCTGTCTGGGGTAGTTACTAGATAATCGGTAATGCTCACCCTCCGAATGATCTTATATGGGCCCCTGAACTTGGCAGATATAGGTTGGCCAAAAAGGGGGAGCAGGACCAAAACCTCATCACCGGGCTGAAACTCCCTCTCACAGGCTTTTCTGTCATACCATTTCTTCATGGAGCTTTTAGCCACTGTCAAGTTTTGAGCGGCAAACTCACATGAGGATCTGAGCCGTGTTTTGAAATCTGAAACATACTTGAGGAGGTTTTGGTTCCCCTCCTGGCCAACTAGGCTATCCTGCAATAGTTGCAAAGGACCTCTTACCTGGTGACCGAAAACTAGCTCATTAGGGGAAAAACCCAGGGATTCAGTTGGAACCTCACGAGTAGCAAATAAAAGAAAAGGTACCCCCTTATCCCACTCAACTCCGGTTTCTGTACAATACTTACGTAACATTCCCTTTAATGTCCGAGGATATCGTTCGAGAACCCCTTGACTCTCGTAACACCTCGCTACTGCCAGACGCTGCAGACGCTCTGTCAACGCTCTCACGATATCGATCATAATTTGAGTATTAACTACTCATCCTCTTCATTCTTGTGCATGAAAGGTGGTTAAGAGCACGTTTAACCATCCTGTAGCTTAGTAAGTAACACTGCACGATATTTCGCTGTGTATTGACTGATAAACTTTGTGTTTATCACAAGATTCCTGCTCGGACAGGGCGCCACTAGCGCCATCTGTTGTTTTGTTTTGTTTTGTTTGAAACAAACGCTCTTCTTAGTTGATATAAAATCGTAGCCCCTAATTTTACCCATTACCTACTGTAGTAAGTATCAATTTAACTGCCTTGTATGTAAGTAAAGCTTTGCATATTAATTTGCTAATAAACAATATTGTGTACTAACTAACCTGCCTACAGGAACGATCGCCGACGCCATTTTGTAAACAAACTTTTTTTGGGGGATTATACATATTAAATTCCAGCCAATTTTGTAGTAAATTTAAGTGCATTCATTTATCTTTTCCCCCTAGATATATTCTTGACTTTTTCTCCTCAGAGTTATTTTACTTTAAGCTAAGGGTGGTATTTGTACAAACTAAACTAGCCTAACCCAACCTGCCAAGCTTTTAACCTAATCCAAACCTAGCCTAGCCTATAGCCAGCCAATCTGTTGTTCTTATTAACTCTAGAAGATATTGTATTTAGTATCCTACTGTAGCTATATATATCTGTAATTTTAGTTGTTGCTTGCACGATCTTGTAGTAACCTTTGACTGATACATTTTGTTTTGTTTTATCTAAAAAGAGTAGGCTACTGCTTTACTAGGCTACAGTGACACCAGGGCCATCTGCTGATACAGTATATTAACCCCTTGTGTGCGGTCACACTTTATTTTTATATAATCACTATTTGGTGAATTCTATATTTAGTTACATATTCTGTTATATATATATATTTGTTTAAGGTTAGGTTATCACACTTGGTAGCCTATTTCTGCGTATTTATATTTTATTATTTTCGGTTAGGCCGAATAAATAAAAATGGAGGTGGCGTTTTATTTTATATCAAAGAAAGTCTTAACCTGACCCTCTTATCAAAACCTCAAATTGTGAACGTCGACACATCTTTTGTGCTAATAAAGAATAATAAAGGTACAAAAATAATACTTGCATTAAAAATATACAGACCTCCAGCTCAATCAGTGCAAACTGACCGAGAAATTTATGAACAAATTGCAGATGTAAGTAACTCACAAGATACCGTATTTTTTGGCGACTTTAATTTACCTGTGACCAAGTTGGGCGATACTCTTACTTCACACTCCGGACATGACTTGTATACGAACTTGCAAGAGAGTTCGCTTTATCAATTTGTTTGAACACCGACCCGTGGTAATAACGTTCTTGACATTGTACTTGCAACAAAAGAAGAATTAATAGAGAATTTGAATGTTGGTGATGAATTCAGTAACAGCGACCATCGTACGATAACTTTCACTTTAAACTTTACTAGTAACGAACCAAATAGTAGCATCGAAAAAGTCCCTAATTTCAAGAAAGCAAACTTTCATAAACTTAGAGCTATGTTTAAAGAAAATGACTGGAGCTTTTTAATTAACAATAACGACATAAATACATCTTGGAAGTTATTCGAAACCACTTACCTAAAAGCAGTGCAAGACTGCATACCATCGAAAATACGGCGTCCAGGCCATAATAATAAGCCCAAATGGTGGAATAAAGATATTTCAAACTGCCTGCTTGCTAAAAAATTTGCTAATGATAGATTAAAATCCTCACAAAATGACGAAGAACGGGTGAAATTTGTAGAGCTACGACTCAAAGCCAAAAGTTAATTAAGCAAAGTAAAAAGACCCTAGAGTTACATATTGCGAATCAAAGTAAAACAAACCCGAAAGAATTCTATAGTTATATCAGAAAGAAAAAAGTAGTTACTTCAACTGTTGGACCGTTAGTCGATGAAAATGGAGAATACACCAAAGACGAAGTACAAATGAGTAATGCCCTCAATACCTTCTTTGCATCAGTTTTTACAACAGAAGACCTCAGTGATATCCCTACACCATCGCCGATTCAGATTGATAATTCAGATGTTCTAAGCAATATCACCGTTACAGAGAGAGAAGTATTGAATTGTTTAGATAAACTCAAGGTAAATAAAACGCCTGGACCTGATACAATCTCGCCTAGAGTTCTAAAGGAAGCTAAGGATGAGCTCTCCAAACCACTGACATTACTATTCAATAAATCCTTGCATTCTGGAACTATGCCTGATCAGTGGAAGATAGCCAACGTAACACCGATATTCAAAAAAGGCAGCAAATCCCTACCCAGTAACTATCGTCCAATTAGCTTAACCTCAGTTGTATGTAAAATGCTAGAAACGGTCATAAGAGACAGACTCGTAAATCACTTAGAGGAAAATAACATACTTAAAGATACTCAACACGGCTTTCGTAAAAAACGTTCCTGTTTAACAAACCTCTTAGACTTCTTCCACGGTATCCTCAACCTCTACGATGAGAGTAAAGCTGTAGATATTATATACCTTGATTTTCAAAAGGCCTTTGACAAAGTTCCCCACAAACGTTTACTGCTAAAACTAAAAGCGCATGGAATACAAGACGGTGTGTTGAAATGGATAGAAAATTGGCTCAGCGACAGAAAGCAAAGAGTAGTCATAAACGGTAAGCCATCTAAATGGACCAATGTAAGTAGCGGGGTACCCCAGGGATCGGTACTAGGACCAATTATCTTTCTAATTTACATCAACGACATAGATGAGGGTCTCACCTGTACAATCTCAAAATTTGCTGACAATACAAAAATTGCAAATAGCGTACTCTCAAAAGATCAAGTTGACGATATGCAACACAATCTAGATAAATTGTCACATTGGGCCCAAATTTGGCAAATGAGTTTCAATGCGGATAAATGTAAAGTACTACATATCGGATACCTAAATGAGAAAGCAAACTATTCGATGAATGGCACTCAGCTTAAGAATGTAAACAGAGAAACCGATCTGGGAGTAACAATATCGAGTAACCTAAAACCGAGTCAACAATGTTCAGAAGTTGTTAAGAAGGCAAACAAAATAATTGGCTTTATAGGCAGATCATTTGAGCATAAATCCAAAGACGTAATCCTAACCCTTTTACAATTCCTTAGTCCGCCCTCTTCTGGAATACTGCGTTCAATGCTGGTGCACTTATTACCAAAAAGACATAAACAAGCTAGAACGAGTTCAACGTAGAGTTACCAAAATGATACCTAGCCTAAAGAACAAACCATACGAAGAGCGTCTTAGAGAATTAAATCTATTTCCTTTAACCCAGCGCAGATTAAGAGGTGACTTAATTCAAGTGTTCAAAATCATCAAAGGCATCGACAATATGAACTGTAGTAAGTACTTCACTATCGACCAATCTAATTACATGCGGGGAAACGGTTGCAAAATTATTGGTAAATCTTTTAACTCACACGAATCTAAGAATTTCTTCTTCAATCGAGTTGTCAACTTGTGGAATGGGCTTCCCCGAGACGTTATAGACTGCAGCACCGTTGATTCATGTAAATTCCGCCTAGACAAATATCTCGCATCAAACCCGCGACTGACTGCGTTTGTAAATGAATAACTTTATTTTATCCTCCCCTCAGTACTAACCCATATGTCCCCTACTAACTTCCTAGTCCTGCCACGTTAGTGGCAGGGCAGTAGTTCCCTTTCCAATGTTCCCTTACCCACTCTAAACCACTGTTTGGACACTTGATCCTCAGTGTTTTGGAGGACAAGCAGCCTAGAAGGGTCACTAGACCTGTTGTTGCTTGATTTCCATTGTACTCCTTTGTACCTTAAGTATACCCAGTGTAAGGGATCCTTTGTGTAATCCTCCAGACTCAGCGTGAATCGTGACCAAGTGCATTGTGCCGAGTCGAGGGAAGAGAGAGAGAGAGACGACCGTGCCCAACAGTTATTTGGGCCTGAGCCTACCTGGGAGGTATATATATATATATATATATATATATATATATATATATATATATATATATATATATATATATATATATATATATATATATATATATATATATATATATATATACAATTAAAATATGTGCACATAAAGTAGTCATATTGCTTTACATGGTAACTATATTTTTTCAGAATTGAAGCTAAAGCTTTCGTACTGGCGGCACTTTGAAAAAACATGGCTGACACATTTGGCAGGTTAACTTGGGTCATGAGTGGAGTAGTTGTGGCAAGGCAAGGCAAGGGTAGTGACTGGTACATACACAAATGGACATATTATTAAACATCACGTACGTGAGACCCTGAAGATTACATTGAACATTGAACTTTTGTATAGTCCTTAGATATGAGTGGATTGGAGTAAAGTTAAGGAGGAATGGCAAAAGAAGATAAATCATTATGAAGTTGGTCAAGCTGAGATTGTAGTTTAGTAAGATAATCGGGTGTTTCGAGGTTATGTCGCAAATGCTCAACGAAGACGCAGTGTGATCCATGTTAAAAAAGAAGCAACGATGGACTGTGTCGCAAAAAGATAAAAGAACGCACTCGGTAGCGGTCGTGTTCCGTTGAGGTAAAACAAAATCTAATATAAGGTAGGAAACAAGACAAACAGCCACAATGGGTGTAATTTGAGGAATCGTTCTGTGAAAAGCTAACAGCATCGATCAGAGGAGGGCAATTTGTATGCATTGGGTGGTACCTGCAACATCAGACAAGTCAATCAGGTCATCAGAAATCTCAATATCTACAGTATATGCGGGTCCTGAGGCATCTGATCGACTGCCATTATGGAAACGGCTGCCCCCGATACTGGAGAGGAGACATCGTAGTGCAGAACAAAAGGCTTGGCAAGATTGGTTGTCAATGGAGAATTAGTGGGCGAAGAGGTAGGATCACACGACCTATTGCGGCAGACAGGCGCGTCATGGAGTTGTACCTGCGAACCGGAGATATGTGACCAGGTGTGTATCCACGAGATCTTGTTGTCGCTTAAAGCACTTCATCAAAGCAGCAGGAGAAAGGTTTGAAAGGTTAACATGGTCAACACACATGCACCCAAGTTTGTGTGAGGAAAGCAGGACATCAGAGGGTGTGGTCCGGCGAAAGAAGATCTCTAATTCTTTTGACCAAGTGCCAGTTGGAGAGGAGATATGATTGAGGAAGAACCGTTTACTGCAATCATTACACCCACAGGAACTGTCATGATCAGGTAATGACCAGGGGTATGTAGGTGACTCGGGGATGTTTGGCCAGGCCAGGCAGCCTAGGAAACGACAACAATAACAACAACAACACTAATGAGGGCCCGCATCCTTAAAGTCAGCCTCTTTAACAAGGACACTATGAGGGATGACGACTGTGCCAATGCATTGGTTTAATGTCTCATCAGGGTGACCTAATAAGGAGTCGCTGGGAGTGTCCAGAAGGGATAATATGGTGGAAGATTGTTCCTCGGAATGAACCTCCACGATGCGGGAGGTCTCTGAGTGGTGGAACAAGGTAACAGGACCCACTTCCTGGCAAAGATAGATTTGAAGATCAATGTCATCATGATGGCGGTTCTCAACTTTGAAATACTTCGGCCATCTCGGGGGTTCAAACAGTGTGCTCAGTACCTCAGGAGCAGCACAAAGTGGGCACTTAGGTTGGCATCAAGAAACATTTTTGGCCTCAAATGGTAATGGTAAAAGTGTCATGATAGAGGAAGGGCTGAGTGAACAATGCGGTGGTATCAATAGCGTGAGAAGATGTGTGAGCAACTCCGTTTGGTGGAAGTTGGGTGTCATGATCGGTAGTCAAAGGTCTTTCAGAATGAACCACAACCAACCCATTGGGAAGGCTTGGTGTAGTGGTGCTAGATGAGTCCAAGGTGACCACTTGATCAGAGACGTCAGGACTAGCGTTGGGTGGAGGAGGGACAGAATCAGTAGTCAAATTCTCACCAGAGTCGTTAACCTGAGTAATATTGGTAGTGGCGAGCCAAAAGAACCACCCCTTTCAGAGGGGAATAACCTTTCTAGCCCAAGCGGCTCACAGAGGTAGGGTTTTTTGCAGGGATCAGCACCCAATTAGGTGGTGTTACGACCGGGGCTACGAATAAAACAAGGGCACTTAATGATTGGACTAGTAATATGGCACTATGCAACAATGGTACGCTAGATCCAAACCCTTGAACTTATACGCCGGCGAACAAAAACACCTATACCCTCCAGAGTTAATCTGCGATAACGGGGTATCCTTAACTGGGTATAAATGTACTCTACTTCAGGCTAACCCACACTGGTATGGCCTGATAACAAACAAGATGCAAGTTACGTTAAAATGCATAAAAGGGAAGCTATGGAAAGATCAATTAAATCACTGCAAGATTTAATATAATAAAAAGATGCTTCAATACAGTTACTCTAAACAACAATAAACTCTTCACTCCTATCTGAAAGAAAGTTAAGTCTAGTCCTACAGCATAAACCTGGAAACTTCTGAAGAATGTCTGATGCTCATAAGATGCTCGTATCTTAAACTATATAAATGCAGGAGGCAGGACACCACACGTGTAAATGGAATACACAAAAAGATAGGACACATAATGTTAACTGACACGAGAATACTATAAATGCGCAACGGTAGTAATGCTCGGCATAAAAAAAAGAAGTACTTCCTTATCAATGAAACAGTCTACTATGGTTGTGCAACTCAACAACAACCTAGACTAATAAATGCTTGTGAATAATAATGCATACATATCAAAGAGCTTATATTAAATACTAATAAATGTCTACTCAATTAATAATGTCTAGCTGGGATACTCAAGGTAAGGAACTGGGGTGAGCAAGACTGGCTCGCAGCCTAGCGATGTCCTTAAGGCTGTATCCTTTAAGTTACGTTAATTGACTAGGGTGCTCTCTTGATAGATCCAGATCACGAGTATCTGGTTCTATCCTGGCGACCCTCTAAAGCAAAGCAAAGAGGCAGCAAAGTGTGGAACTGGCACAGGCCAAAGCCCTCAGTCAACACAAAGCTGCACTCGCAAAGGACACAACCGAAAAGACAGCACAGGCTACCACAGGACCGGTCGAAGTCGTGTAGGTATAAGCGAACCATACACACATCGATGACAACGACTACAGTTACCCTATCCCAGTCTAGCATTAAATAAAAGAGCAGAAACACTAAATCAATAATGGAGACACCCAGAGTTCATAACCTATACTAACTAAGAACCCTCAAAACTAATTCTAAGTACATGTAAATATCTCAGAGGACGGCGCATATAATACAATGGGCCGGCTTTGGAAACCGTATGCAGAACCCAAGGGGACAAGTAATTGAATAAAGATGAGAAGCAATGGAAAAGAAGAAGTTCAGAGAGAGAGACAGTGGTAAAGGGGGGTGATAGGAAGAGAGTTTGCAAAGGGATGTTAGATGCATGCGCGCCAAGCCTGTCCTGAGGAAGGAAGCTTCTCCGGACCCCCAGGATCACACAAAGGCGCGGTGGTTCGGCCAATCACGGGCCGATACGTCACAAGACAGCAGGCCCCCAGAAGGCGCCAGGAACCACCAGCCAATCAAAACCAAGAGAAAGGCCACGCGGGCGGGAAACTCCTCCGGGAGGGAGGAAGGAGGAGGAAAGCAACACTCACTGCCCCCACGCTGCTCGCTCGCTCTCTCTCTCAACTCTACACAACAATGCATCTTATATTCAACTCATGATATAAAATACTTCCCGTTGTCACAGAAGAAAAGATAGACCACCACTGGACTGTCTGTAACAACACGAGCACTATGAAAGAGAGAACAACATTCTCTGACAACTGTAGCCCATTTCACTGCCCTGGCGAGCGCTAGCGGCTAACGGGAGGCGATTCTGCCAACGCTGGTAGGCGTCACAGTGGGCAGTAGCTGATCAATATTGGGTAAATATCCCTCCCACCGGCGACGCTGATACATGGCGCCTCCACGTACCCACAATAATGGATCGCTTATAACCTGATCATCAGTGCCCGACTCTAGAAAACCCAAAGGTTTGCCAGGGGGTGTAGAAGAAGAGAAACAGAAAAGAAAGGGGAAGGAAAAGGAAACACCATGCAAAATTTGTTGAGCTAACGACAGGGAACCGATGCAAGAGGGGGAACACCTATTGAGTCCCACCCTCCAGCACTGGACCCCGTCGCCAGCCCCTCACGACAACAACAAGCATGGTACAGGGGGGAATATTAATAATCTATATTTTATTAATTTCACCACAACATCAAACACTCCCAATGAAATTAATTAAAGTATATATGATCCGCCGGGATTCGAACCCGAGTTATCACACACAGAATTTTGCCACCTTAACCATTACACCACCAGGACGGTTAAAGGTTTATGCACACGCCTACGACTTATTATCCATTCTCGAATACTGGATATTAATCTAATCATGTTCATACTCCCAACCGCGCTATGGTAGGCCTAATGTTTAAGTGAGGGGAAAGAATATTCATGGGGCACAGATCATATAGACCGGCCTCGCGACGAAATATCCCTGAACCTACTGATAATCTATATTTTATTAATTTCACCACAACACCAAACACCCCCAATGAAATTAATTAAAGTATATATAATATAAATAATATTAATAATAATAATAATTATTATTATTATTATTATTATTATTGTTATTATTATTATTATTGAAATACAGGAGAATCAGACAGACGCCGGGAACACCCACAATCCAACAAGAAAGAAGCACAGAGAAACAGGGTCGGAAGAGACAGACAGACACTCACCGAAGACGGCAAAAGAGCGAACGGCCCCGCCCCTCTTTGATAATCCCCAAACCAAGGCCACAGCCTCTAGCCCAAGAAGATTAACACCTCATCAACCCGCAGAGACAACCCACCCCAAAATGGCCGACCACAGACGACAACCTCCAACCGCCCCCATAGAAACAAGCAAACGAAAGAGAGAGAAGAAGGACGAGGAGAAACAGGCAGACGTCAGGAACACCCACAAACCAACAAGAAAGAAGCACAGAGAAACCTGGTCGGAAAAGACAGACAGACACTCACCCAAGACAGCAAAAGAGCGAACGGCCCCGCCCCTCCACGATAATCCCCGAACCAAGGTCACAGCGTCCAGTCCGGGAGGATTACCCCCTCAGCAACCCGCAGGGACAACCTACCCCAAGATGGCCGACCACAGACGTCAACCTCCAACCCCCCCAAGAATTGTATATTCCCAACCTTTCTAATATAACCCCCATTTTACACTATACCAAATGCCGAGGAGTAATTCTGATATCTAATTATACGATTACCCTAGGCCACCTCATAACTCGCTGGGACCCATATTTTTTGTTTTGCTAATGTACTAACTCCCTAATGCTATACTAACTCACTAATGCTAACCGAATTAAGGGAAACGGGAGAAAGGAAACACACCTATTTTTCGTCCCCCCACTATAGCAATTATATACGGGATCCCTATTATTATTTTTTCGTTAATGTACTAACCCCCTAATATTAGCATACCAAATACCGAGGAGTAATTCTGATATCTAATTATGCAATTACCCTAGGCGACCCCATAACTCACTGGGGCTCATATTATTTGTTTGTTAATGTGCTAACTCCCTAATGCTGTACTAACTCACTAATACTAACCTAAGTAAGGGAGAACTGGAGAAAGGAAACCACCTATTTTGTTAATGTGCTAACTCCCTAATGCTGTACTAACTCACTAATACTAACCTAAGTAAGGGAGAACTGGAGAAAGTAAAAACCCCTACTTTTCGTTCCCCCTTCTAGCAGTCATATACGGGATCCCTACTATTATTTTTCGTTGATGTACTAAACCCCTAAGGTTACCCTACAGAATACCGAAGAGCAATTCTGATATTCAATTTTACAATTATCCTAGACAGTCCCCTAACTCACTGGGATCCATCTTATTGTTAATTTTTTGTTTTAATGTACTAACCTTATAATGATAGCATGATTAAGGGAAACGGTAGAGAGGAAAGATACCTAGTTTTTCGTTTCCCCATGTTAACGAGTACATATCCATAACCTCACGTTATCCTTTCTACTGACCATTGAATTACGTAACCCCGTTGTGCCTTTTTCTTTTCCAATTCTTCACCCCCCTACTACACATCTTGTCAAGTACCATCTTCTAGTGCACAATACACATTGCTCTATTTCTTTTCCCTTCTAGTAGCTAAGCGATGTATAAGTTACGCCAGAATTAAGTAATGACCATATTCACACGACGAAGCGGTAATCCCTTGTGTTGTGTTTGTTTCAGGTACGTGACCACCAGATGCCATCAACGTGGCGTAGTGATAGCTACCATACCGCCCTGATTACACATGTCTTCCCCTTCCCTTGGATCACTATCTCTATCTACGCATCTCTCTCTCTCTCCCTTCCAATACATTTCTTTCCTAGTATTTTCCGGCCTGAACCAGATTTGACTGACCACAACAAACCAATTAACTTGAAGGCCAGGCCGCCGGGCCACGTTAGGTCACGGAGGGACTTCCACTTATTTCCCCCCCCCCCCCCCCCCCGGCCGACCCTAGGGCGCGACGTGCTCCGCCCCCTCGACCCCGACGTAAAGGACCACCAGGGGAACTCTGGCTAGCAACCACTTATACACACATACGGGTATGTCTGAGTGTGTTTTATTACTTGTAATTTTTCATTATCCAAGGACTACAGATAAAGAGAGAGCTGTCCAATACCCCCCACTCATCCCCTCCCTTAAAAGTAACTTACTTATAAAAGTCAGGCACTTAGCCAGCTGGCCTTCGCGGGCGAGGTACTCCGCCCCATCCTCCACGAAAACAACCAACAAAGGGCCTCTTGCCAGCACCCCTTCCATTACTTATTCTTATATGTCCGGTGTACGTACTAACTCTGTTATCTAATCCAGGGCACCGGAAATGAGGAGCAAATTACCCAGGCAACGACTCCACAACAGCCCCCATACACAGCCACCCCAAAGATTAAGGGGACCACTCCCAGCTAAGGCAACATCCCGACTCCAACGTCCCCCACACCTCCACCATCTTGCCAACTTAAAGAGCCTGTTAGCTCCAGCTCCAAAAATTGTTGCATCCACTTCCTCTTTACTCCCTGAAGTGAGCCCCACTGTAAGGCTCCTGCTGTAAAGCAAAAACTCCCCTTCCACTTGACTGAACAGCCCAGATAATAGCAAATTGAGTTGGGAGGGTTTTTAGAGAAGATGGACCACATCTTGGAAGATAGTGGAGATAACCCCATTATCTGTCTCAGTGCCGGGAGTAACGATGTTGGTAAGGGTAGAAGTGAGGAACTGCTGCAGTAGTATCGGGATGTGTTAGATAAGGTTAGGATGAAGGGAGGGATCCCTGTAGTACATTGTATCCTACCCAGAAGAGGAGTTCCCAAGGAATGGACATCCAGGGCGATTGATGTCAATTGCCGGTTGAAGAAATATTGCAAAGAAAAAGCAATACTATTTATTGATAACTGGGATACTTTCTATGGGAGAGATGGGATGTACGCAAGGGATGGGGTTCATCTTTCACGGTTAGGAGTTTCCACATTAGCTAGTTCTTTAGATAGGGTGGTTGTGGGGTTTTGAACAGAAATATTGAGAGTGTAAATGGAAAATTTTTAGCGTCAGGCGAAAGCGATAAGGATATTCAGTCTCATGCTAAAAATGATGACTATATTGCTAATGATAGTAGTGATGGTGCAACGGAAGATGGAAATGTCGTTAGAAATAAAGGTAAATTAGGTATAAAGAAAAGAAGTAAATTGAGAGTATATTACACAAACTGTAGGAGTCTATGTAACAAAATAAACGAACTTAGAGCCCTTGTTATCAAAGAAAATATAGACATAATAGCGCTAACTGAAACGTGGATTAATACAGAAACCAGGCATTTTTTTAGCAGAATTTGATATACCAGGATATAGTTTGTTTAAATATGACCGAACAAGCAAGAGGGGTGGCGGTATACCAGTGTTTGTCAGGAGTACATTAAAAAGCTGTATTAAATCAAATACTAGACTAAATAACGATAATGAAAGTGTTTGGGTTAACGAAGGTAGTGAGACCATAGTTATTGGAGTTATGTATAGACCGCCAAATATGAGTAGAAATGACTGAACGTCATTATGGGAAGAAATTAAAATGGCATCAAGGTTTAGCAATGTGTGCATTATGGGGGATTTTAATTTTCCGAATATAGATTGGCAGCATCAAATAGGAGACTCTGATTCTGAGGAGTTTATAGAGGTAGTACAAGATAGTTTTTTATTTCAATTCATAGATACGCCGACTAGAGGTAATAATATTCTCGATTTAGTTTTCAGTAACAATGAACATATGGTAAATAATGTAGAGATAGGGGACCACCTAGGAAATAGTGACCACAATTCTGTGTATTTTAATATACAATGGAAAGGTAATACCAGAGAGAATACAACATTAATACCTGACTTCAGAAAAGCCAATTATGGTGGGTTAAGAAGAGCCCTATTAGCGGATCCTATGGTCAAAATATTAAGTCGATCCAGGTGTCCAAATGAGTGTACCCCTTCTCAGGCACCTGTCATCTTAAGTCGGGAAGAGACGTCAACCTTGGTAGATACATACGATAATTTTATCGAGTCAGTATTCAATGCACAAAATAAATATATCCCCAAAAGAAAATTTAGATCAACACAGAACCAACCCAAATGGATGAATAATAGACTATTAGATCTTCTAGGACAAAAGAGAGGAATATATAGAAAAATTAGGAAAGGCGAAATTCACCTACTTGCTTACTATCAGAATCTATCAAGACAGGTAAAAAAGGATATTAGGAAAGAAAAAAGAAATTATGAAATTAAGGTTGCCAATGACTCAAAAAATAATCCTAAAGCTTTTTACCAACTATATAAATCCAAGGTTAGAGATGTAATTGGTCCCCTTAAAACTTCGATAGGAGAAATGACAGAAAATTATTTAGAAATGTGCAGTATATTAAATAGTCATTTTTTTTCCGTTTTCACTAATGAAAATTTGGCACAGTTTCCAGAAGTCCGTAAGGTATATAGCGATAGTATAGAAAATAGGTTAAGTACGGTTACTATAAGTAGAAATAAATGTGCTTAAGGAAATTGACAGACTGAAACCTCATAAATCGCCTGGTCCTGATGAGGTATATGCTAGAGTATTAAAAGAATGTAGGGATGAGTTAAGTTACCCATTAACATTTCTATTTAACAAGTCATTAGAGACAGGTATAGTTCCAGAAGCTTGGAAGCTTGCAAACGTAGTTCCGATCTTCAAAAAAGGTGACAAATCAATAGCATCCAATTACCGTCCCATTAGTCTTACATCAATCATAGGAAAGCTACTAGAGTCAATTATTGCTAGTAAAATTAGAAACCACTTAGATACATTTAATTTTATAAATTCTTCTCAGCATGGATTCACTCAGGGACGTTCTTGCCTTACTAATTTGCTTAGTTTTTTCTCAGAAGTATATGAAGCAGTAGATAATGACAAGTCATATGATATAATATATTTAGATTTCAGTAAAGCTTTCGACAGAGTCCCCCATGAGAGATTGATGAGAAAGGTTGAGGCGCATGGAATAGGTGGGGCGTTGTTGGGATGGATTAGGTCATGGCTAATTGGTAGGAAGCAGAGAGTCAGCATAAATGGTACGAAGTCAGAATGGGGAGCAGTCAAAAGTGGTATCCCCCAGGGATCTGTATTAGGTCCTCTGTTGTTTGTTATATACATAAATGACCTTGATTTAGGTATAACTAGTAGGATAAGTAAATTTGCAGACGATACCAAAATGGGGAGAACAATTGATTCAGATAGAGATATAGAGTGCCTCCAAAGGGATCTAGATTCCTTACACGAATGGTCAGTAAATTGGCAGATGAAGTTTAACATTGACAAATGCAAGGTATTAACCCGGGAACTGCGGGAAGACTCTTAAGAGTTCCCCCGGCGGACTGCGGGAAGACTCTTAAGAGTCAGAGAAAAAAAGAAAAAAAAATTAAATATCGAAAACAAATATATATATATATTTGTTTTTATTTTTTTATTTATTTTTTGCCCTTGGGCCATGCAAAATATCAGTCCTCTACCTCCCCTCCTTCCCCACTTTCCTCCCCTCCTTCAGTTATCACCTATTTTCCCTGTTATTCCCTTATTCTGAGGTATATTTTTGTGCTAACATTAGCGAGTTGCAAGCAGGGCATTGTCATCACTGTTAGCAAGCGAGTGCAAGAGAGAGAGAGAGAGAGTATCGATCGACAGTGTCTCAGTGGCCTTGGGAGAAATTGGCGGGAAAGGAGCTTGCCTCACCCATACATTATGCAACTCCCGCCCTGTATCTCCGATTTTCACCATCCAAACGCTGTTTTCACTCGTTTTATTGTTGTTTCAGGTTAATACCTTTATAATCAACCTATAATAGGTGCATATGGATAAGTATTAATGCTATTTATGGTAAAATGAATATTTTAGTGATGGAAACAGCTCAAATACGTCAGCACAGGCAGACGTTTCTAATTAGCCCCATGCGCACTTCTTAGGTTAAAGATAGGGAAGATGCATACAAATGTTAAAAATAAGCTAGCTAATATGGAATTAGGAAACTCGAATTGTGAGAAAGATCTAGGTGTGTTTGTTAGCATTGATTTGAAGCCTAGAAAACAGTGTATAAGCGTTCGAAACAAGGCAAACAGGATTCTCGGGTTCATCTCTAGGAGTGTGAGTAACAGAACTGCTGATGTTATCTTAAAACTTTACTTGTCATTAGTGAGACCCCATATGGATTATGCTGTTCAATTTTGGTGTCCTTATTACAGAATGGACATAGATTCATTGGAGAGAGTACAACGTAGAATGACAAAAATGATCCATAATATTAGAAATCTTCCGTATAAAGAAAGGTTGAAGAAATTAGGCTTACATTCGATAGAGAGACGCAGAGTTAGAGGGGACATGATAGAGGTATTCAAGTGGGTTAGTGGGATTAATAAAGGGGACATGAATAATGTACTAAAGCTCAGTGATAGCGAAAGAACTCGTACAAATGGTTTCAAATTAGATAAATTTCGTTTCAAGAATGATATAGGCAAATATTGGTTTGGTAACAGAGTTGTAGATGGGTGGAATAGGCTACCAAGTGCTATAGTGGGATCAAGAACGATAGGGAGCTTTAAGATACAATTAGATAGGCATATGGACCAGATGGGTTGGGTGTGAGGGTGATCTGTTTGGTGTGGCCCAGGTGTGGGGATCTGCAGATCCCCATTTTTCTGACCTCTGACCGTTTCGTTGAGGTAAGTCCTAATGGTGTTTTTAAGCTGGGCTTATAATTAGGGTTGGGTGTGACAGGGATCTGCCTTGTGTAGGCCAATCGGCTTTCTGCAGACTCCCATTTTCTTATGTTCTTATGTTATGTTCAAATCCATCAACCACCAGCCCAGGCAACACCGGGCAGCCCTGCTATATAAACCCTGAGAGGAGAGGAACTAAGTAAGTGCAAATATATCGCTTCTGATGAACGGCAACCTGCTCTCTGACTGAAGACTATTTAACTCACCACTCAAGATTACCTATAGACGAGCGGCAACCCGGAGTTTGTGATAAAAGCAGTGACATTGATATATATTTGTTTGGATCTTTATTAATCGTGGCCACCCACCGGTTAATATAGAGACCTTTTACCAATACATATATCTACCCCAAATAAGTGATTAAAAACTCATTGCTGGTATCACCTCTTCCACTTGAGTTTTTCCGTCTGTGTACTCATACCTCATGCTTCCCAGTACCCTGGAAAGAAGCAAACATCCATCCAGTTCCTAAAAAAGGTGCCTCTTCAGATCCATCAAACTACAGACCAATAGCTATAACTTCCACTCTTGGTAAAGTCTTTGAAATTATATTAAATAATCACATAATTAAGCATCTTGAGAATAATAAATTAATCAGTGATAGGCAATATGGTTTTAGACGATGTCGATCAACTGCAGACCTTCTTACGCATCAAATCAACCAAGCTACAGACCAACATGGTGAAACACATACAATAGCACTGGATATATCAAAGGCATTTGATAGAGTCTGGCATCAATCCTTATTGTCGAAGATGTCACACTACGGCCTTGCATCATTTGTTCCACTAATTTCTTCTTATCTTCATAACAGAAAAATATGTGTAATGGTAGATGGCCTTTATTCTCAATTTCACTCAATAAATGCTGGTGTTCCCCAGGGATCAGTTTTGGCCCCAACTCTGTTCCTCATTCATATCAATGATCTCATATCTACCACTCATAATCCAATACATTCCTACGCAGATGACTCAACACTCCACAGTTCCTTCTCATTTACCAATTCTTTCACCCAACCCGATCTTATAAATTCAAAAATAAACACTGCAATTTCTCTGAACCAGGACCTTTCTAGAATTAATGAATGGGGACAAAAGAATCTAGTTTCCTTTAATGCACAGAAAACCAAGTACATTCAATTTCCTAACCGACAGAATCTCACTGACTCCCATATATTTTTTAATTATGTAAATATTCCCACTTCCCCTAGTATTGACATTCTCGGTGTAACATTAACTACTAACTTGAGCTGGACACATTATGTTGTTGTTGTTGTTGTTGTTGTTGTTCCCCAAGCTGCCTGGCCGAACAGCCCCAAGGCCCCGAGCAATTCCCAGGCCATAACCGAGTGCCCCCACAGAACCCTCCCCGCTGACCACAATAAAGCCTGGGTGACCGAAGCCACTCCATGGCGGGGAGCGGAGGAGGGTGCGGAAACGCCCGGGAAAACAAAGCCCCACCCAGGGCCCTGCGCCCCTCAGCAATTATGAACAGAAAGTTGAGGGGCAAGGGAAAAATGTGACGCTTTGGCTTCCAATCTTGGTAGATTGGGAGGTCAATCCACGGAAGAGACGCCGTCACTTGAGATCTAGAAAATATATAAGTTAAAGGAACAGTCAGAGTAAGCTATGGGTATGGCAGAGATTGCTCAGCTCTCACTCTGATAGACCAGCCCATCACCACATGACTAGAACCCAATCCTCTCAGCATCAGCTAGGAAAGGCCCTAGAAAGCCGCCTTTGGCGGGGGGATAGCTCCCCTATTTCAACCCCTTTCGGGGTTGGGCACCCGCCTGTTAGACACATTATGTTAGAAGCATTGCTAAGAATGCCTCTAAAAAACTGGGACTCCTGTACAGAGTTCGAGAATTCTTCACTGACGAGCAGTTGGCCGTAATATATAAAAGTCGTGCGTTCTCAGATGGATTACTGTTCACCTCTGTGGGGTGGAAGTGGAGTGGTTGCATTGAGGCAGTTGGACAAAATTCAAAATAAAGCTATTAGATTAATCAATAACCCTGCAATCACACAGGACCTTCCTACATTATCCATACGAAGAAACGTTGCATCCCTTGCATTATTCTACAGATATTTTCACAGCAATTGTTCCGAGGAACTTGCTTCAATTGTGCCGCCTCTCCACATCTTTCCCCGTAGAACTAGGGCAGCTGAGAGCGCCCATGAATTTACACTTTCTCCTCCACAATGCAGAACTTCTGCTTATCAGAATTCATTTATCCCCAGAGTTACTACTCTTTGGAATTCACTTCCCTCGAATTGCTTTCCACAAACTTACAATCTACAAATGTTTAAATCCAGTTGTTACAAACATTTTATGAATGGAGGATGCCTTTAGGCACATGGACCTTTTTGTTTTATCTGTGTTTTTCCTTCCTCCGTTCATTGTCTCTTAAAAAAAAAAAAAAAAAAAAAAAAAAAAAAAAAAAAAAAATTATATATAGTGCAACAAGAACTACATATCCATAACTGATTATTTCTGGCCACCCAGAATTTAATATAGTTATTTATATTAGTGTCTTATCTAACCTAATATAAATATTGAAAGACGAAGGCCTCCCTACCTTTCAATACTTTATTATTTTAGACACCTGACTTGTACTTAACTCACAGAGATCTAGGATAGAAAGATCTTTTGTGTTAGAAGGGTCTATGCGAGATACTCTTAGGAGCACTTAGCAGGTATAGATACTAGGCACATTTTGTCTGTGGCAAACCACCAGAATTTGTGACAAAAAAGGGAAAACCACCTGAGTTCTTTGAACCTCTCATAAAGATTAGAGACAGTCAAGAAGAGTCCTTGAGTAGACTCCTCTTGCGTTGGTCCGATGGTGTGCTAATTCGGCCTCAGCCTGAAGCATAACATTAAAAATCCTAGCCCGAGAGTACCTTAACGGAACTTCATCAACGGTTGATGGCCCATCTGTAACTTCTTCACACAACTGGACACCCTGGACGGCCCCGGAGCAGCCGAGAAGCCTTCAACGACACCAGATCGAGAATCTAAGAAGATAACCCAACAGTGCACTATTGACTATCATTGTATCAGTGCGGAGATACTGTACCACCAGATCGTTGTGTTTACCTATGCTCATTTTAAAGTTATTTGCTAACTATGACGAGTGTTTCAAGTTCGATTCCTAGAGTTCCCTGTTCATTGCCCGAGAATTCGTATCAGTAAAAGTTATTACGAGATAATTACCGCGACAATATTTACCCTCAGCCACTTAACGAGTTCTTCCTAATTTGGAGATTATGGTATAGATATTCTGAGATCCCAAAATCTTGTGGGATAGGTCATAAAGCAAATTAATCTCAGTGACGAATTCTAATACGTGCATTAACAGTCAAATAAGTATGCAATTCTAGTTGTCTATTTACTCTACCAGATCTTGTAAAGTTTGAAACCTGAAGTTAGCTCAACATCTAAATAAAATAACTAAGCCTTAGGCAAAATCAACGAACTTCACTATATACTTATGAGAACTTAACCAGTGCCTTTCGAGTGACTTTCTTCTAATCTTGTATCTCGTCCTTATCTCAGAAGAATAATACCTGAGTGTTGAAAGTGGCAGTGCACGCTCCATCCAAATCCACGATTGTGCTAGGAGAATTGAAAGACCAAGCTTGATACTGAATCTATTGTTCCTACCTATGTTTTCCAAAGTGAATTGATTTTTTTTCTATACCAGTGAGTGTGTTAATTCAATAAAGCTGTATTACAAACCATATTCCGAAATTATATTTATGTGTTCTATTAATTCCTTATACATTATGCATGTGCATGAAACCTGATATTCCAGTCTTGCAGAACTCACCCCAATCAATCGTAAATCCTGTATAAAATCAGAGCATAACATTGGTTCTTGATTCGGATAGAAGATTTCATTGCATTTCATATTGCTAAACAATAGAAGCATTGTAACATCGCGAATATGGCCGCAGCTCGCTCGCACATTCCCATCCCTAAATACGATGGGGACACATACGAAATCGAAACATACATGGACATTGTGAAACCAGTGCTAGATTTGTTTAAATCCAGTTGTTACAAACATTTTATGAATGGAGGATGCCTTTAGGCACATGGACCTTTTTGTTGTATCTGTGTTTTTCCTTCCTCCGTTCATTGTCTCTTAAAAAAAAAAAAAAAAAAAGATATATAATAAGGATCGAGAGAAAATCGCCGTACTGTTAACGCACCTGGGAAAAGCCGTTTCCCTCGTTGCATCGCAAGTTAACCCCACACTTACTTGGGACCAGTTTCGGCCCATAGTTATCGAGGCCATTAAGCCCTGATTAGGCATCTTTGTCGCCCATGCCCGCATTAAAGACATAAAGTACGGATGTGATCTAGACAACACCTTAGCTTCCGTTTCACAACAAATCAAATCTGCTTTCCCCACTCTTCCCAAAATTCAACAAGACCAACACATTCTGGTGAATCTCGTTCAAGCGTTGCCCTCAGCAGTTCGCAAATACTTTGCCGTGCACGACCCTGTTGGTTTTCAACGCGATCTGATCACCATCAGGAGGATCCTTGCGGTGCAACCCCAGAAAACAAACACCATTACCGCCATAAAAAGGTTCACCACCCACCCTCAGAACACGGGTCAACAGAGGGACCCCAGCCAGTTCTACCGGCAACCAACTGCGACCTCCAAACCCACGTATCACTCCGGCAAACCTCAACCCAGCAGTCCCAGGTTCAACCCCAACCCCCTCTGTCGAGTGTACAACAAAAAGAAGGCCTACAACAACAACAAAAGTAAGAACCCCACTCTTGTTATTATCAACCCTTATGATTTCCCTGCCTGTAATCACAAATGTGCTCTTCATGACATCAGAGACTCTGCCAAGTATCGCACAGCCCAGCCTCGCATCTCTGCCAATGAGGAAGAAATGATCGAGGACGAGGAGGTCCAAGACCTCGACAACGAGGACGTTGCTCACCTCGAACTTAGTAGCGAGACGGAGGAAGTCTTGGGAGAGTCCGAAATAGACCCCCAGGATTTTTTTATCTTCCCCCGCCTACAATGGCTTCGGCGGGGGAAACCGCAAATGACCGATCACCCCCCATATATCACCTTGCACAATTCAAAGGTATTCCTGTCCGGTTACTCATAGATACCGGCGCTTCCCGATCATGCATATTCAGCTCATTTTATGACCAACACCATAAGAAGTTCGGCGGGTTACAAACAACCAAGTCAAAACTAATCAGTGCCGGGGACGCCCCTCCTATATGTCAGGGGAGAAACTCATCCTTTATGAATGGTAAGGTGGGTGATAGGAAAGTTGAGGGAGTGGTGGGAGGGTGGGGGGTACCATCAGAGGTGAATGGGAATGGTAGTGCACTTGTGGACGTATGTGTGGGGAGGAGGCTGTGGATAGCCAACACCTTCTTCCGACACAGAATGATCCACAGGTACACGTGGAAACGGATGTTGACGATGAAGGATAAGACAGTGGTGGAACGAAAGTCATTGATTGATTATGTATGTGTGGATGAACGAATGAAGAAATCTGTGATAGATGCTACGGTGTATACGGGTATTGGAGGGGTTCTGTCTGATCATTATGTAGTGGTAGCTAAGGTTAGGATACAAAATAAGTGGGTGAGGAGAGCTGGAGGTAGGCGAGAGAAGGGTGGAATGGTGAGGAGGGTGGAGATGTTGCAGGAGGAGGAAGTCAGGGAGGAGTACAGGAGAACAGTGGATAAACGACTAGGTGGGTTCGACCTGGAAGTTATGGAGGAAGTGGAGGAGATGAGCAAGGTGTTTAAGGATGAGATCTTTGCAGCATGTGAGGAGGTGTGTGGAGTGAGGAGAAGAGGGAGGGGAGCGAAAGGTACAGCATGGTGGACAGAAGAGGTAAGAATAGCAGTGGAAAAAAAGAAGAAAGCATATAGAGAGTGGTTGGGTAGTAGAGGGAATGAAGATTTCGAGAGACAGAAACGAGCGAGGTACGTGGAGATTAAGAGGGTGGTGAAGAGAGTAGTGAAGGAAAGTAAGAGAAGAGTAGATGAGGAATTTGGAAGGAATCTGAGTGTAAAATGGAGGGAGAGTAAGAAACTGTTCTGGAAAGAAGTCAAGAAAGTTAGGGAAGGTAGCAAGGGAAACAGTAAGGGTGTGAAAGATAAGAATGGGAGAATGCTAGCCAAGAAGCAAGAGAGAGTCGAAAGATGGAGGGAGTACTTCAGTGAGTTGCTAAATGTAAGGAATGAAGAGCCAGCAAACATAGCTGGATATGGTATGGGAGGGAGAAGAAGAGAAGTAGTGGAGGAGGAGGTGGGGATCAGGAGGACAGAAGTGTGGGAAGCCATGAAAAGAGTGAAGTTGGGGAAAGCACCAGGAACAGATGGAGTGTGTGGGGAAATATTGAGGTATGGTGGTGAGATAGTGATAGAATGGGTATGGAAAATGTGCAAACTAGCATGGGAGAAGGGGAGTGCACCCGATGACTGGAAGACTGGCATAATAGTCCCCCTATATAAGGGCAAAGGGGAAAGAGGAGTGTGTGGTAACCACCGAGGAATATGTCTTCTAAGCGTAGTAGGGGAGGTATACAGTAGGGTAGTGATTGAGAGAGTGAGAGTGAGAACGGAGAAATGGATAGGCGACGAGCAGGGAGGTTTTAGGAAGGGAAGAGGATGTATAGATCAGATTTTTACCCTGAATTGTGTTGTGGAGAAGTATCTGGAGAAGAAACAAAAGGTGTATGTTGCCTTTATGGACTTGGAGAAGGCCTATGACAGAGTGGATAGAGAAGGTTTGTGGAAAGTACTTAGAATATACGGAGTAGATGGCAAGTTGCTGAAAGCAGTGAAGAGCATGTATGAGGGTGCAAAGGCGGCAGTACGTGTGGAGAGTGAGCAGAGCGAGTTCTTTGACCTGAATGTTGGTTTGAAACAGGGGTGTGTGATGTCCCCGTGGTTGTTTACTGTATATATGGATGGAGTCATGAAAGAAATACTATCAAGAGCAGTGGATGTTGGTGTATCGCTGAAAAGGGAGGGAATTGAGTGGAAGCTGCCTATACTGCTGTTTGCGGATGATACAGTTCTGATGAGTGATAATGAATGGGAGTTGCAGGGTCTGGTAAATGAGTTTGGAACAGTGTGCGAAAAACGGAATTTGAAGGTAAATGCGGGGAAGAGCAAGGTTATAGTCTTCGAAAGGGGTGAAGTCACAGAGTGTGAGGTGAAGCTGAACGGTCAGGCTATGGAGATCGTCAACTCTTTTAACCCGGGAACTGCGGGGAGACTCTTAAGAGTTCCCCCGGCGGACTGCGGGGAGACTCTTAAGAGTCAGAGAAAAAAAAATCAACTTTTGACATCGAAAAAAAAAAATAAAATAAAATTTATGTATTTTATTTTTTTTTGGCCCCTGGGCCATGCAAAATCTCAGTCCTCTACCTCCCCTCCTTCCCCACTTTCCTCCTCTCCTTCAGTTATCACCTATTTTCCCTGTTATTCCCTTATTCTGAGGTATATTTTCCTGTTAACATTAGAAATTCGGTTGCAGGGTGTGGTCATCACTGATAGCAAGCGAATGCAAGAGAGAGAGAGAGAATATCAATCGACTGTGTCTCAGTGGCCTTGGGGGAAATTGGCGGGAAAGCAGCTTGCCTCACCCATACATTATACAACTCGCGGGCTATATCTCCGATTTTGACCATCCAAACGCTGTTTTCACTCGTTTTATTGTTGTTTCAGGTTAATACCTTTATAATCAACCCATAATAGGCGCATATGGATAAGTATTAATGCTATTAATGGTACAATGAATATTTTAGTGACGGAAACACCTCAAATACATGCGCACAGGGAGAGGTGTCTAATTACCCCCATGCGCACTTCAGAGGTTAAGTATCTGGGCAGTGTGTTGAGTAAAGATGGGACTATGGATGAAGAAGTGCGGGAGAGGGTACAACAGGGGAAGAGGGTTGTAGGAATGCTAAAAGCAGTAACAAGAAATAGGGTGGTCAGTATGGAAGTGAAGAAGTCCTTGCATGACAGTGTGGTAATCCCGACACTGACTTACGGAAGCGAAGCATGGACGTTGGTTGAGAGACTCAGACCAAGAGTGAGAGCAGTGGAAATGAATTACTTAAGGAGTGCGTGCGGAGTTACATGGAGGGATAGACAGACTAATGAGGAAGTAAGAAGGAGGTGTGGTGTGGATGTAGATGTGCTGGAAAGTGTGAAAAGGAACAACTTGAGATGTTTCGGCCATATGGAACGTAAGGAAAGCGAGAGAATGACTAAGAGGGTGTATGAGAGCGAGGTGGAGGGACAGAGAGGGAGAGGTAGACCGAATGAGAGGTGGAAGGATGGAGTAAGGTGCTGGTTGGGGGGAGGGGCGTCGACTGACTGGGGACAGAGGTGCATGGGGGCGGTTCGTTCGTGGCCACCCCTTCGGGGATCACAATAGATAGATAGCTAGATAGAAAGTCATCCTTTGCATGTGACCACCCCCGCGCCTCACGCCAATTGCTATCACCCATTTGTAGTTTTTCCTTCCGATTGCCAACACTACGATGGGTACTTAGGGCTCGATCTCCTCCACAAGTTGCAAGCCCAAGTTGACTGTGGCCAACGTTTAATCACGTTAAAAAAAAAAAAAAAAAAAAAAAAAAAAAAAATAGCTCCTCCCACAACCTGTACAAACCCCATGTGAACACTAGACTTAAACCTAAACCTGCCATTCCCCCTCCTACAAAGCCAAAACGTAAACAGACCCCCACCCCCCTTGCTAACCCCCCCCCCCCCCCACCACATCCCCAACAAAAGGCAACTTCCCACAATAATCCCAGCAATCCCCAGGCGAAACAAAAAATGTCTTCGCCCCCCCCTACCACCCCAAACAAAACCCCTCTCAAGATTAGCATGACCAACCTCCCTCAACCTCGCCCTGCAAAAATTAGCCCCCCCCCCTCCCCCGAGAATAAAAACACTTGATACTCCCCTCATGTTCCCTTTCCCCAAATTGTCTTCCTCCACCCTCGACTTACCATATTCAAGGTCTACCTTGGGCCAGCCAGAACAAAGATCGACTCCCCTTACCGTTATGAGCCCCGCTATGATCAAAAATCGAATTACCATTCCCCCCAACCATCAAAAATGGGTGCCCCTTAGGTTGAGCGTATGCCATGATATTAACCCCCGCCACCCCCTCCATAAGCCAAAACCGATGTATGATCCAACCTGCCATATTGTCTTCCCAACAGAATACCATTCTAATTGACAACATTTCAGACGATGTACTAACTTTACCCAAAGGTTTGGTTGTGGGCGACCTCGAAACTTTTGACGAAGTTGTCATTCCTCAGGTAAACCCCAGTGAAAATCCTATATTACCCACCATTCCAGACTCCTTAACCCCCATGCAAAAACACCAGATGCAACAATTCCTACATGATTTTCGTGATGTATTTGCCCAGACCCCCACAGAAATAGGACAAACAACCATGGAGCAACACGCCATTCATACCACGGGACCTCCACTACGACAAGCCTCCCGCAGAAAAAATCCACTCCAGCGTCAAGAGGAGGACCAGCAGGTTCAAGAGATGTTGGACGCCGGCATTGCCACGCCTTCTGTCAGTCCTTGGTCATCGCCCGTAGTACTCGTGAAGAAGAAAGATGGCTCCACCAGATTCTGTATCCACTACCGTAGACTTAACGACGCCACGATTAAAGATGCAACACCCTTACCCAGGATCGACGACTCCCTCGACTCCTTTCACGGATTCAAATGGTTCACCACCTTAGATCTACAAGCAGGATACTGGCAAGTCCCCATTAAACCCGAACATCAACAAAAGACAACCTTCTCCACCAGCGGAGGGCATTTATACGAGTTTAATGTCTTACCTTTTGGCCTATGTAACGGCCCGGCAACCTTCTCCCGCCTCATGGAGTCTGTGCTAAAAGGACTAACTTGGGAAACCTGTCTTGCCTATTTGGACGATGTCATTGTATACTCCGCAACATGGTCTGACCACCTCCACCGACTACGACAAGTGCTGCAAAGAATCAGAGACGCCGGATTAAAACTCAAACCCTCTAAATGCGAGATGGCCAAGAACACCGTAGGGTTGTTAGGACATGTACTTTCCGCCCAAGGCACCTCTCCAGACCCCAAGAAACTCTCCGCCATCCAAGATCAACAACCTCCCACTACCGTAAAAGGGGTACGCTCCTTCCTGGGACTAGCCACCTACTACAGACGTTTCGTCCCACATTTTGCCGAGATTGCCAGGCCCCTTCACCAACTCACCCACAAAGACACCGAGTTTTCCTGGACCCCCTGAAAGACACTTGGCTTTCGAAAATCTGAAAGAAAAAATAGTAAAAGCCCCCACAGTCTCTTTCCCAGATTACCAACAACCCTTCTGTCTGTACACGGACGTTTTTCTTTATGCCATCGGAGCTGTCCTAGCCCAAGTCCAAGATGGAAGAGAACACGTGATTGCTTATGCTAGCTCCACCTTAAACGCAGCCCAGCAGAATTACGCCGCCACAAAGCGTGAGTGCCTCGGAATAATTTGGGCCCTAAATCACTTCCGATCTTTTGTGCTAGGTGCCAAATTAGATATCATTACAGACCACCAGAGCTTGCAATGGCTTAGAAGATGCAAGACTAACTCGGCACTATTGGTACGTTGGAGGGAAACCCTAGAAGAATACGACTTCGTCATCCACTACCACCCCAGAAAACTCCACACCAACGCCGACGCCCTCTCCCGTCTCCCTGTTCCCAAAAACATCCCCACCAATCTAGCAGCCTTGCAACACACGGACCTCATCAATACCTCCATCCGCCAAGACTCCACACCATTACAACCTACCCTACTTCAATCCTGGCAGAGAAAAATCAAACCAAAATGGATCCCCAAACAGATCTTCTCCCAACTAACTCGCTGGGGTGACCAATTAACCACGGACTCCGGACACATCGTCGTCGAACCAAATGTTGCTCAAGAATAGATGATTGCAATCCACGAGAGAAATGGCATTCATTTAGGCCAAAACAAGATGCTCAACATTTTCCAGGACCAATACTGGACCCCAAACCCCTCCGGAATTGCAAAGAAGGTCACCGAATCTTACAAACCATGTGCACTTGGCAAAGACAGGTGCCGCACCGCAGGACCCGCCGGCACCATTTCCACCCAAAAGCCATTCCAAACCCTCTCACTGGACGTCATGGGACCTTTTCCCGTTAGCCACAACAAACGGTACATCGTCACCTTCGTCGACATATATTCAAAATTCCTGGTCGCCTGCCCCACTCACGATCATACAGCATCTACAATTGCCACATTATTAGCCACCGACATATTGCCCGTGTTCGGATTACCTCTTTCACTCTTATCCGATAACGCTCCCGAATTTAAAGGACAAATCTGGGAAGAATTCTCAAAGCTATGTGGCATAAAATCCAAGCACTTATCCCCCTACTGGCCCCAAGGCAACGCAGTTTGCGAAAGAAGTCATCGCACCATCAACAACCAATTACGTACCAGGATGATATCTTTAAACACTTCAAATTGGCCATCCAAAGTCAAGATGATACAATGGGGAATGAACACTTGTCCAAAAGAAGATGGTATCTCCCCTCACGAACGAGTATATGGAGTAGCCTCACTTTTACTACCTTTTACCACCAGACCAAACCTTCCACCACCCAGTTCACCCTCGATCCCTTACAACAATTATAGAACACCCTTCATACCGCCCACATTTTCCAAGAAACCAAACACGACGCCATAGATGACATACAGTAAGTCCCTTCGCCATTCACGACACCGTAATGGTGGCCAAACTGCCGGTCATAAATAAACTAGGCCCGCGTTATGTGGGCCCATATACGGTATCCCATGTCCCAAACGCCTACCAAACCTCTATCAACTATCACGGAGAAACCCGGACATACCGAAATCGTTTCATACGCATATACAAACCTCTTGAAAAACCGTCCCCACCCCTCGAACCAGGCCCCAACCACAACCTTGCCACACCCATCACCAACCCCAACCTAACAGTTCCTACCCCATTAGAACCTTACTTCCCAAGTTCCCACCCCAGCCTCCCACTGCCCCCCCCCCCCCCCCCCCCTAACACCAACACACCCCTCGAACACCCCACCCATCTATTACCTCCCCCGGAATCACCCCCCCATGTCGTTACGAACTACGATCCAAAACTGCACCCCAACCAAGACTCCCAACATCACGTCGAATTAAAAGACTCACAAAGAAAACAAAAAAATCCCACAAAACAAAATCACCTTCCTCCGCCAACTCTCCCCTCATTCGTCAGAAACCCCTTCCCCGGCCAATATCCACCTCCCCTAACTTTTCCTCTCCAACCTCCCCTTTACCTCCGAACTCCCCCCCCCAGCCCCCATCCTACCTCAGAAAACCTACCCTCCCCAACCCCACCCAATCCCCTAAAAAAAGCCCCCCCTCCTGATCACAATTACGCTACAAAAGGGCCAAGTAAAGCACAAACCCCTCCAACCAACAATACACTACCACCCCCCACTACCCCAATACCTAGCACCTCCAAAATGACAACTAACATCACCTCTTTTGTTCTACCAACCCGTCTGGCCCCCCCTAATTCCTCCCCATTCCCCTCCACTTTACCCCCCCACAACACCCCTAATACCACCAGCCGCTCTCCCACCCCCCCCCAATAACCCCCCCATAACCCCAACCTCAACCTCACCTCGAACCCCTAACCCCAGACTCCCCTACTACAAACCATCCTACCCCGAGTCAAGGCCAGACCCCCCACCCCATTAGACAAAACGTAAGAACACAATCGGGCCGCCTAATTACCAGACCCGAACGATTCTCGCCTATCCTCGACACAACCCACACCACCAACATAAATAATCAAAAATCCTCACCAAAACAAACACACCAAGAACATAATAACTGATAAAAAACCCTCCACAAAAACAACACACCCAAGCAACACTCATACATGTAGAATAGCCGGAATCACCTTTCCTACCGACCCGGCCAAACACCTGCTCATACTCCACCCCTCACCGTTAATCCCTGCTACACCTACGTCCACACCAACAGATGACCTACCATCACCACCAGGTCAAACCGACCCTTGCCTGGCTACTTTCCCCACCACCACAACTACGGTATAGTAACAATAGAAGGTAGACTCAGTGAATTCTTGAACTCGTATAAATAATGGCTTCTAAAAAGCACTAAATAGACTTTTATTAATTATAATTATTTTGTGACTTCACGCTCAACCATGGTACCGTCATAATATAAGATATAGTTGTCGGAATAACGTTTATTATTCTATAAGCGAATATTTAGTGAAATATTCGTATATACCATCGTGGCTTGTTTGGGTCCGCTATAGTGTTCTCTCTGGCCGTCAGAGGGCACCACCGTCCGTTCTTCTCCCCCCAACTCAGAGTCCCAGCCACCATTTCGCTTGTAGAAATCTATGTTCCCTCTAGCTGGCCATATACTTATACAAATCATCTCTCCACATCCCCTAGGCCTTCATACACCCTCACACGCCATCACTGGGTGAAAGTTGATGAGTGTCAGAAGCAAACTACATGAATTTAAAGGAAGTTGAGCAAGGGATAAACGAGAATCCGTTTAGGCTTACCTTTTCTCCCGACCGACGAATCGAAAATCACCAACATCTTCGAAATATCTTTTCATATAAACTGCACATATATCAAATAACAATGCTAACATGTAGATTGGGTCCTACTACAATAACATTATCGATATCAATCGAAGTTACTCTACATATTAGGCAATTAGGTGGACAAAAATATCATCGCATTTCCGCGGTAAAATTTGAAGCGACGTCGGCTATATACTACCTCATAGCCGTATATATATTCTTCAAAAGACGGCCCTTCCGGGCAGAGGAAACTAAACGACCTTCTGAAAAAATCAGAGATTTTTACACCAACAGAGAGCAGAGAAACTCCACTTCAAGCACGTGAGACGTAGCTTTCTCTGGCAATAAAATTGGGATGCTAAACTGGTCCCTATACCTTAGTATCATAAAGTCTATTTTCCCATGAAAAATATCCCTACCGCCTGCGCCGTGGCAGTGAGAGCTACGCGACACCGCGCGCCTCCAACCAATGGTGAGCTAGTGGCAGCGGGCTCTCAGCCAATCATGGCATGAATCTGGCCAGAGTGGGGAGGGAGGGAGCCCAGTCATTATTCCTGCGCCTCCATTGAAACATCCTTGGATTACAGTGCTTTATTAATCGCTTTTCCCAATCATGTCGGACAGTGAGGCAGACAACCCACCCTCACCTGACAACCCTGATACCCCTGAAGTAGATCGTGGACGGAAAAGGGCGCGCAATGTAGAAAATTGGCGTAGAATTGAGGCAAAAACCAAGAGGAATTCTGGCCAGGAATACGTTTCGAGAACAAAAAAAAAAGTGGTACCGGCGACAAAAGTTGGGCCAAGGTGCCGTGACGGATGCTTTGATAGAGTGACTCCGGCAGGTGTGCAAGCCATTTTCGAAGGATTTTGGAAGATGCGTGAGTTTGACACCCAAAACATGTACATTCAAAAGTTAGTGGACACACTGCCAATCAAACGTAAACGAACGAAGGAACAAAATAGTCGGAGAACCCAAACCAGAGTATTCCATGTTGTTTATAACAATATAAAAGTCAGGGTATGCCGCGCTGCTTTTGTTGCAATGCACGGGATATCGGTAACGAGAGTGGTTAATGCTGTGCATCATTTAACCCATACTTCAACCCCCATCAGAGACAAACGGGGCCGTCACGAGCCCCATAACAAAATAGTTGGGATCAAAGCAGAATGTGTGAAGGAACATATTCGTCTTTTACCTGCTATGTCGAGTCATTATTGTAGGGCGAAATCCCCGGATAGAAAGTATTTAGAAAGTTCCCTCTCTATTACACAACTCTACCACATGTACCTGGAATGGATGACTGCACACCATCAAGGCGAACAACAAGTTACTTTCCATTACTACAATGACATTTTCACCCAAAAATTCAACATAAACTTCCAACCCCCCAAAACAGACACCTGTAATAAGTGTGACACTCTTGATGTCAACATGAAAAGTGCAAGTGATAATGAAACTCGTGTGGAGGAGCTCAAGAAAGAAAAGGAAAACCATTTGAGTGAAGCGAAAAAGGCACAAACGTTTCTTAAATCTCTCAAAACTGACAGAAATCCAAACATGAGGGCTTTCTGTATTGATTTACAGCAAATCCTCCCCACTCCACGTATTAGCACAGGAGCTGCGTACTACAAGCGCAAGCTATGGACATATAATTTGTGTATACATGACCTAAAAACCAAAAAGAGTAACATGTATATGTGGGATGAGACCTGTGGCAAGCGAGGGTCTATAGAAATAGCCAGTTGCATTAAGAAGTGGATAGACAAGGAACAAGAGAACGATGACTTTGGTGAGCTTGTAGTTGTGTCAGATAACTGTGCAGGCCAAAATAAAAACATAAATCTTGTGTTGTATTATCTACGTGAACTCCATGGAAGACGCCTGCAAAGCATCGATCATGTTTACCTCGTTCCCGGCCACAGTTACATGGATTGCGATCGCTCCTTTGGTACTATCGAGAAGAAACTATTGAGAGGAGGAGCCATCTATACACCTGACAATTATTGCCAAGCCATCCACACTGCTGTGGCGAACAACTACCCAGTCATTAGGATGACCCAGGATGACTTTCTGGATTTCAGTGTCCTTGAGAAATATGTCACTAAACGGAAGGCACCAGGCAGCACCTTTAAGGACGCTAAGAAGATCATGTTTCGGCTACAGCACAGGGAAGGTTACCTACTTAAATCTGACTATGAACCAGGAACATCCAACATCACCGAGGTCCGTCTGCAGAAAGGACTCCGTGACGCCTGGTCACGGAAACTTTTCGACCTCAGTGCCCCCTCCATCCCTCTGAAGTACACACGGCCCATTCAGTTACGCAAACAAAAAGTGAAGGATCTAGAACAGCTGATGGCTTTTATGCCCGACAATGCCAAGGATTTCTACCGTCGTATCATCGAGGATCATCGTTGTGGCAACACACGTGAAATCCCGGACGATGCAATGAGTGACGTGGTGGATGACTTTTTACTCGAGTATGACAGCGAGTAGTGTGGAGGGGGGTGTGGTTGAGGGGAGGGGGGAGTGTAAAAGACCACAACATTGGAAAGGAGTTTTACAAAACTAAGACAGTGAAGACTCGGTGATTGTAAACAATAGTCAGTAAATAGTGCTACAGTCTTTGATTTTACCTGTTGGATTACCTGTTGGAATTACCTGTTGGATTTTACCTGGTGTGGCCACCACCGATCCTTGGTCTGGAGTGCTTTCTTTATGGTTGTGGTGAGTACCGTACTAAGTTTTCAGGTGACAGCACGTAGCCCCACTCACCCTCCGATTCCACTCTGGGGGATCCTCCTGGGCGAGACTCCAGGCTTCTTAGAGTAGGAGAGTAATGAAGAAAACAAAATTAATAACAATATTATTAATAATATTCATGTTTTCAATATTCTCCTACTCTAAGATGCCTGGAGTCTCACTTGGAAGGATCCACCGGAGTGGAGTTGGAGGGTGAGTGCGGCTACGCGCTGTCACGATGTATGCCTCCCTTCATTGATTGATTACGTACCACTATTGTCACTATCATTAACATTTTGTGTGTGTATGAGCCATAAAACGCAGTTAGTAATAGGATTGGGGGATGATTTTTATTTTGACATAATTATAATGGTTAAAAAAAATATATATTAATAAAATTTAATAATATCTTTGTTTTCTAACTTTTGGTAACTTTTAAAATAAATTTAGCCGATTTTATTTATATTATTATTGTCACGTCATTGACATTATTGTCTATAATTGAAAAAAATAATAATAAATTTTTTGTTCCACCACATCAATAGATAACTTGAACACGATTAATTTGTTATATATATAATATTGTCTTCTATCTTCAATAGTTAAAGAAATATCGATACCCCAAAGTTCCCAAACTTTAACTGCGTTTTCTGGCTTTCGATGTTTATGTCCTTTAGCCTCCTCTGCTCGGGAAGGCCTAATGCAAAAAATAACAACTTTAGCAAATAGACTAGGGTCCTGTCACACTATAGGCTATATGTCTATGTTTATCCATGTCACTTTACATTTTCGGTGGAAAACGCAATATACCGATCCTGTTAGAAGACCATATTTAGGCTAGGGAGATGGTACAGAGGAGTCATTGAGTGACGTCACAGAGGCCCAAACAAGTGACTGTCGTGGTTCCAATACTACCGCCATGCGCCTACCTCCTTATGTTACTATACCGTGACCACAACCGTCTACTGCTCCAACCGATCTCTATCCCCAACCGTCATGTCATCCACCCCTTTCATCAAGAGAATTAAAGTCTCCACGGATGCAGGACGCCTGGCCCGAATCCGGCACACCCAAGAAGCAGTCACTGCAACCCTCATCAACACGACAGAAACATTTCTACTTGTCACCATCGATCCAGTAAAAACTCCAGACAAACGATCCACCAAATGGTGAGACTTCCTGCATACCCTGCCCATCACCAGCCACCACAACAACTCTTTTACATTCACCCTTGAGGCCCGAGGACGTGCCTATCACGAAGGAGAGGGAAGTGAAATACAGGAGAAACAGACAGACGCCGGGAACACCCACAAACCAACAAGAAAGAAGCACAGAGAAACAGGGTCGGAAGAGACAGACAGACACTCACCCAAGACGGCAAAAGAGCGAACGGCCCCGCCCCTCCGCGATAATCCCAAAACCAAGGCCACAGCCTCCAGCCCAAGAAGATTACCACCTCATCAACCTGCAGAGACAACCCACCCCAAAATGGCCGGCCACAGACGACAACCTCCAACCGCCCCCATAGAAACAAGCAAACGAAAGAGAGAGAAGAAGGACAAGGAGAAACAGGCAGACGTCAGGAACACCCACATGCCAACAAGGAAGAAGCACAGAGAAACCTGGTCGGAAAAGACAGACAGACACTCACCCAAGACGGCACAAGAGCGAACGGCCCCGCCCCTCCGCGATAATCCCCAAACCAAGGTCACAGCGTCCAATCCGGGAGGATTACCCCCTCAGCAACCCGCAGGGACAACCCACCCCAAGATGGCCGACCACAGACGTCAACCTCCAACCCCCCCAAGAATTGTATATTCCCAACCTTTCTAATATAACCCCCATTTTACACTATACCAAATGCCGAGGAGTAATTCTGATATCTAATTATATGATTACCCTAGGCCACCTCATAACTCGCTGGGACCCATATTTTTTGTTTTGCTAATGTACTAACTCCCTAATGCTATACTAACTCACTAATGCTAACCGAATTAAGGGAAACGGGAGAAAGGAAACACACCTATTTTTCGTCCCCCCACTATAGCAATTATATACGGGATCCCTATTATTATTTTTTCTTTAATGTACTAACCCCCTAATATTAGCATACCAAATACCGAGGAGTAATTCTGATATCTAATTATGCAATTACCCTAGGCGACCCCATAACTCACTGGGGCCCATATTATTTTTTTGTTAATGTGCTAACTCCCTAATGCTGTACTAACTCACTAATACTAATCTAAGTAAGGGAGAACTGGAGAAAGGAAACCACCTATTTTTCGTTCCCCCTTCTAGCAGTTATATACGGGATCCCTACTATTATTTTTCGTTGATGTACTAAACCCCTAAGGTTACCCTACAGAATACCGAGGAGCAATTCTGATATTCAATTTTACAATTATCCTAGACAGTCCCCTAACTCACTGGGATCCATCTTATTGTTATATTTTGTTGTTGTTGATGTACTAACCCTATAATGATAATATGATTAAGGGAAACGGTAGACAGGAAAGATACCTAGTTTTTCGTTTCCCCATGTTAACGAGTACATAATCCATAACCTCACGTTATACTTTCTACTGACCATTGAATTACGTAACCCCGTTGTGCCTTTTTCTTTTCCAATTCTTCACCCCGCTACTACACATCTTGTCAAGTACCATCTTCTAGTGCACAATACACATTGCTCTATTTCTTTTCCCTTCTAGTAGCTAAGCGATGTATAAGTTACGCCAGAATTAAGTAATGACCATATTCACATGACGAAGCGGTAATAATCCCTTGTGTTGTGTTGTTTCAGGTACGTGACCACCAGATTCCATCAACGTGACGTAGTGATAGCTACCATACCGCCCTGATTATGCATGTCTTCCCCTTCCCTTGGATCACTATCTCTATCAACGCATCTCTCTCTCTCTCTCTCTCTCCCTTCCAATACATTTCTTTCCTATAGTCCAACAGATCTTAACAGGCGGTCCTACCCGCGGTTACTCCCTTTACATTGGTGCCATATGTATAATTATTTACAACAAAAATATATTATTTTCGGTATTAAGTACCTTAAGTCGGTTTGAAATGCTCAGGCAATTTCTACATGTACAAAAAAGCTTTGTTTTATAATTAATTCGCTTGTTATTAGTAAATACAACGGACATTGTACACAACTTGGCAACGTCGCAGTAGCTACGTTGCCAAGTTTCTGGGCAAAAAACTCCCTCACAGATTATCCCTTTAAACTATAAAAAAACATGACGTGATGGCGCGCTGCCAGGCGCACGAAATTAGTACTGTCACGTCTAAACTAAATCAGTTCATTCCTGACGTTGCCACCATCCACAATGGAAGCCTCTCCAAATCGCCCCACACACTTGCATAGTCAGGTAAAAGAGATGGCCTATAACGTTCACCAATACTTCCAGAAAGAGAAGGAGCTTGGATGCCCTTTTATTGCCGTAACAAAAGCTACTTCCCGGACAGCTGCAGCCACAAAACTGGGTGAAAGAACAATTTCAAGAATAACGAAAGAAGCAAGAATTAATGAAGAAAACAATAAATCGCCCAAATTTATGTCACCCAAGAAACGACAACGCACAACACCCATTACAGATTTTTTGATGGATTCAATGAAGGTGTTCTAAGAAGAACAGTGCTCAATTTCTACGAAAGAAAAGAGATTCCCACACTGGAAAAAATCCATGAAGAAATTAAAGAGAACCTTTCTTACCCCGGCAGCCGAGAAACGTTAAGACAGGTTCTCAAGAAAATTGGGTTCCAGTATGCAAAGGTTGACGGAAGAAGATTTCTGATGGAACGTAGTGATGCTGTATATGCCCGCTGCAGGTTTTTGGGAGAAATGAGGAAACATGTATCTTCAAACAAAAACATTGTCTACCTAGACGAGACTTGGATTAACCAGAATTACACAATTCCTAAATGTTGGGTTGACAACACTTCGGATAAGGCTGTGGGAGTGAAGGTGCCAACAGGGAAAGGAAGCCAATTGATTGTACTCCATGCTGGAATAAAACATGGATTTATTCCCAATGCTTCACTTATCTTCAGGGCAAAACATTATGGGGGACTATCATAATCAAATGAATGCTGTGACTTTTGAAAAATGGTTTGAGCATCAACTTCTCCCAAACATTCATCCATCTTCAATAATTGTGATGGACAATGCATCATATCACTCTAGAAAAATAGATAAACCCCCAACGTCTTCAAATAATAAAGCCACAATCACAGAATGGTTGCAGAAACAAAGTCAAAATATAAAATGGTAATATATATATGGTGTATTTATATATATATATATATATATATATATATATATATATATATATATATATATATATAAGAGAGAGAGAGAGCTATATAAATAGTAATATAATTTATTATAACAATAATAATTATCTATGCATTCATGTGGGCTACACAGTAATACGGTGATAAGTGCGTTCCCATTCTCACTCATACACAGGGCAAGGTCAATGTACGATCGCGCTAATAAGTCATTTCCCAGCTGGTATTACGTTTGGCTTGCTCTGTGCTGTATTAATGTCTGTCAGATGTTGAATAGGGTGGGTAAGTGTAGGAACATGTTTGTATATTTTACTCGATATGAAGAAATGAAGCTTAGATATGCTGATACTAATTATTGATCAAAACATATATCGTGCCGAGACATCTCTTATTAGCGCGACTGTACCTTGAACAGGGGGAGGTGGAGGGAGGGAGAAAGATATAGCGAGAGTAATTTGGAAAGGTTATCATACGGAAAGGGTCAAAAGGACAACCGGCACCAGTGTAAGGGTAGGTGACCGCGCCCATAACCGCCTGTTTAGGTCTGTAGGACTATAGTATTTTCCGGCCTGAACCAGATTTGACTGACCACAACAAACCAATTAACTTGAAGGCCAGGGCGCCGGGCCACGTCAGGTCACGGAGGGACTTCCACTTATCCAACCCCCCCCCCCCCCCCCCCTGGCCGACTCTAGGGCGCGACGTGCTCCGCCCCCTCGACCCCGACCTAAAGGGCCACCAGGGGAACTCTGGCTAGCAACCACTTATACACACATACGGGTATGTCTGAGTGTATTTTATTACTTGTCATTTTTCATTATCCAAGGACTACAGATATAAAGAGAGCTGTCCAATGCCCCCCACTCATCCCCTCCCTTAAAAGTAACTTACATATAAAAGTCAGGCACTTAGCCAGCTGGCCTTCGCGGGCGAGGCACTCCGCCCCATCCTCCACGAAAACAACCAACAAAGGGCCTCTTGCCAGCACTCCTTCCATTTCTTATTCTTATATGTCCGGTGTACGTACTAACTCTGTTATCTAATCCAGGGCACCGGAAATGAGGAGCAAATTACCCAGGCAACGACTCCACAACAGCCCCCATACACAGCCACCCCAAAGATTAAGGTGACCACCCCCAGGTAAAGCCACTTTCACACATTCACGATGTTGGTCCCGATGTAGCCCGAGGTACACAAATTGGTACATCGGCAGAGACAGTGACACGATGTATGCGTTTTGACGACGAAGCCTCGACGGTGACACGTCGTGCTACGACGGGCGAGATGGTACCACGGTTGTAACACGACGGCGCCACGTCAATGCTGTAAGGTCAAAACCGTACCCCGACATACCCCGACGTGGCAGGAGGGGAACACGACGAGGGGTGATGGACTTATGATGGTGACACGTGGCCGACCTAACGAGGAGGACGACGCCACAATGTCAGGCAGCCTGACAGATATCGTCAATACACATGGTGTTAAAGGTATTACGTTCAACTAACGGTCAAGTTTAAGGTAAGATAAGGTCGAATTATTTCTTTGTAAGGTATAGGCGTATGACATTTTTTATATAAAAAAAGTTTTTTGTCGTAGAGAGCTGGTTCTTCGTAAATAACAATCTGTATTCATTGCCGATATACGAAATTAATATCTAAACACTGTATCGAACGTTAAATTATATGAAAATAGACCATGAAGTGAAGCGAAAATATTTACCAGTGGGTGACAGCGGCGACGGACAAAAAATATTCAGGAAAAATCAAAGTTTTGATCGTACATTGGCCATATATGTACCATTAGAAAGCTAATGAAAAATCCTATATATCACTTGCTTACAGAATATTCATTGTCCCACATTTTATCGGTGAAAATGGGGAGGGAAAGTACGGGCGGACTGAACAGTAACCTTCACCTACGGTGAAATTCCACATATTATTATTTTTATTTTTTTTTTAAATCTTATATAATAACCTTTCCTCTTGCCGTTCATAAAAAAATAAAATAAACAAAAAATTATTATGGGTGAAAACCAATTGAGAGCGAATATTTTGTTGCGGCTGGGATTCTATAAAAACAAAAAACGATCGTTATAGATTTATTTCTATAAAATCCAATATTGATGATAGCATATTCTAAACACTGCCATCATGTTCAGCGGAAAAAAATGCTGTGATTTAGTAAGAAAATAAAAATAACGATAAAAAAACGATATACCGGTACCGGTATATCTCATATAGTATATAATATAACAGTGCGTTTAATCTCCACAGGTAGGCTACACTTCGTGATGAATCATATTTTCTCTAATTGTGGAAGGTAAAATGTATTGATATAAACCAATCTTGTGCAAAAGGATTGATATAAACATAGCTTGTGTAAGGATGGAATCGTCGAAAACACAGGAACAATCTCCTCTATCTAAACCCATCCACCCACACAAACACTACCTTGTGTTAAATTAATCAATAACACTTAGTATTTCCTTTGGCTTTTACTATTATAAACACTACTGTATTAGGTATACAAAATTAAATTAAATTCCATAGAGCATAATTATAATAACATTTATTGCATACCGTGTATCAGTGGCGGTCGATATAGCCACACAAGAACAATAACACACACACACGCACAAGCACACACACTCACTCGACAATTAACACACACGTGTTTCGGTAATCATACCGGTACACTGATTTTTCATTTGAACTTATTAACTCGTTTGATATAAGTTGATTATGTAATATTATATACGGTATATACGGTATAGGCCTACCGTATACCATATCAGGTCTTTATTTATTCATCATGTGCGTATTTATAGTGTTGTCAGAATACTCCACTAATCCGAAGCACTGTCGGTCCGCTGCCATTCGAATTACATGGCTTTTACTGTAATATATTATAACTATTTATACCCCGACGCCGCCACGTCGATGCCGATGAAACCGGATGCAGACACGCCAGACCCACGTCATCGACACTTTGTACCCGATGGTACCACGCCAAAAGTCCATCGTGCGAAATTTTTGAACAAATCCAAAACTTTGGTGGCCAAGCCCGATTTGCCACGTCCCGCACCGCGGGTAACAGGATGCTCCCCGACGACCCCGACACACGTTGGGGATTGCACCACGTTGTGTCCCGATATTCAAATCGGGGCACATCGGGACCAACATCGTGAATGTGTGAGAGTGACTTAAGGCAACATCCCGACTCCAACGTCCCCCACACCTATACCATCTTGCCAACTTGAAGAGCCTGTTAGCTCCAGCCCCAAAAATTGTTGCATCCACTTCCTCTTTACTCCCTGAAGTGAGCCCCACTGTAAGGCTCCTCCTGTAAAGCAAAAACTCCCCTTCCACTTGACTGAACAGCCCAGATAATAGCAAATCCATCAACCACCAGCCCAGGCAACACCGGGCAGCCCTGCTATATAAACCCTGAGAGGAGAGGAACTAAGAAAGTGCAAATATCGCTTCTGATGAACGGCAACCCGCTCTCTGACTGAAGACTATTTAACTCACCACTCAAGATTACCTATAGACGAGCGGCAACCCGGAGTCTGTGATAAAATCAGTGACATTGATATATATTTGTTATTGGATCTTTATTAATCGTGGCCACCCACCGGTTAATATAGAGACCTTTTACCAATACATATATCTACCCCAAATAAGTGATTAAAAACTCATTGCTGGTATCACCTCTTCCACTTGAGTTTTATAACCATTTTTATACAGTATAGTGCAACAAGAATTACATATCCATAACTGATTATTTCTGGCCACCCAGAATTTAATATAGTTATTTATATTAGTGTCTTATCTAACCTAATATAAATATTGAAAGACGAAGGCCTCCCTACCTTTCAATACTTTATTATTTTAGATACCTGACTTGTACTTAACTCACAGAGGTCTAGGATAGAAAGATCTTTTGTGTTAGAAGGGTCTATGCGAGATACTCTTAGGAGCACTTAGCTGGTATAGATCCTAGGCACATTTTGTCTATGGCAAACCACCAGAATTTGTGACTAAAAGGGTAAAACCACCTGAGTTCTTTGAACCTCTCATAAAGATTAGAGACAGTCAAGAAGAGTCCTTGAGTAGACTCCTCTTGCGTTGGTCCGATGGTGTGCTAATCCGGCCTCAGCCTGAAGCATAACATTAAAAATCCTAGCCCGAGAGTACCTTAACGGAACTTCATCAACGGTTGATGGCCCATCTGTAACTTCTTCACACAACTGGACACCCTGGACGGCTCCGGAGCAGCCGAGAAGCCCTCAACGACACCAGATCGAGAATCTAAGAAGATAACCCAACAGTGCACTATTGACTATCATTGTATCAGTGCGGAGATACTGTACCACCAGTTCGTTGTGTTTACCTATGCTAATTTTAAAGTTATTTGCTAACTATGACGAGTGTTTCAAGTTCGATTCCTAGAGTTCCCTGTTCATTGCCCGAGAATTGGTACCAGTAAAAGTTATTACGAGATAATTACCGCGACAATATTTACCCTCAGCCACTTAACGAGTACTTCCTAATTTGGAGATTATGGTATAGATATTCTGAGATCCCAAAAGCTTGTGGGATAGGTCATAAAGCAAATTAATCTCAGTGACGAATTCTAATACGTGCATTAACAGTCAAATAAGTATGCAATTCTAGTTGTCTATTTACTCTACCAGATCTTGTAAAGTTTGAAACCTGAAGTTAGCTCAACATCTAAATAAAATAACTAAGCCTTAGGCATAATCAACGAACTTCACTATATACTTATGAGAACTTAACCAGTGCCCCTCGAGTGACTTTCTTCTAATCTTGTATCTTGTCCTTATCTCAGAAGAATAATACCTGAGTGTTGAAAGTGGCAGTGCACGCTCCATCCAAATCCACGACTGTGCTAGGAGAATTGAAAGACCAAGCTTGATACTGAATCTATTGTTCCTACCTATGTTTTCCAAAGTGAATTGATTCTTTTTCTATACCAGTGAGTGTGTTAATTCAATAAAGCTGTATTACAAACCATATTCCGAAATTATATTTATGTGTTCTATTGATTCCTTATATGCATGTGCATGAAACCTGATATTCCAGTCTTGCAGAACTCACCCCAATCAATCGTTAATCCTGTATAAAATCAGGGCATAACAATTATTATTATAATAATAATAATAACAATAATAATAGTAATAATAATAATTTTTATGCTCAAGAGAGGGAAAGAGCGAGGCAAAGAAACCACCAACACCATCACACTGACACCAATCGCAAATACCATCAACAGAATCGTGATGCTGCAACTACAGGAAGATACCGCAGTGACCCATCCAAAACGGTTTTTCCTGACACCAGCCACTTTGTCTTCTACCTTGCCTGCGACCAAAGTCAATCACAGGACGTGTGACATCAGAGCACTGCCCACCGCCACCCTGCTTTGCACCACTGGCAGCTCACCTTCCAACTCACCTACCAAAGGGGTAGAGCTTAAGGAAGAAGACACCAGACCAACACTACAAGGGCACAAGAGCTGCCCAAACCCCACTACTAAGGCCATTTCTACCCTCAAGACCCCCAAGAGCCACCCTAGCAAAAAGATGAACAAGGAGCGTGAGGAACAACTATTCGGCAGGCTCACACCCTCACCTAAATTCGGGCTTCCTTTTTAGGTACTCTCCCACAGATTTCCTTGGGAGATACAATAGCGACCATAAAAAAAAAATCCTGCTGGCCGCACCCTCCTTCGGGTTCCCTTGCGAGGCACTCCTTTACTCAGGTTCCCCTCGTTCAGGTTCCCTTACCAGGCCCGCCTAAATTATAGCAATCCTTGCTCTGGGTCAGAATTTGGGTTTCCCTATTCTGCTTTAAACTCGTTTGGGGTTCCCTGCGAGCCTTCAGGAGAGATCAGCATCCCTTTCCCTCCTGTAAAGACTAAGAAGAATAAACAAAAGATGAAGAAAGAAAAAGTACGGAACCCGGTCTCTATAATAATGATAATAATAATAATAATAGTTCTTAAAGCTAACGCATGCTAAGCCAGCTAAGAATAGCCCAATAAGGCCGATTAGGTGAATTTCCATTGGGGTCCTGTACTACTACCCCATCCCCTTGCTCATGAGGGATGTTAACGACTCAGTACTTGTGAAAAACCTTTACTGCGCCGAGCGTGGGCGCGATCCTGGGCTACCCACTTTTTCATCAAATAATTAATAGTTTTGTTATTTGCTTTGGTCATTAGATAAATACAGCATGTTCCAAAATGGTTGTGCCAAACTTTGGGATATGATTATATGAATGATTCGAAGCATAAAATGTTCTATAACAAAAATTCCAAATCTCAACCGTTGTGGAGATATTGATTGATTAATATAGTCAATCATTCAATCAAATATGTTTATTTAGCTTTTAAGTATACAACAAGTTAACAATTTTATACACGTAGGACGTCCGGCTGAGCCTTATGAGAGAAACTCTCTTAAAGGCATTTTGCATGTATGAAGAATATATTTACACTTTCTTACGAAATTTCACATATTTGTTTGATAAGAAGAATTAAATTTAAAATTGTATGTAAAGTAAGAATCCTGCCAGCCAATCAACGCGCTGCAAATGACTATCTCTTTAAACCAGCTGAGTTTGACATTCCTGACGTTTCCCACAACTCTGCCACACCCTCCTGTGCAGCCAATCAGAAGCCTCCGTTGTCGGAGCAAGCAAAAACTGAGCCAGCCGCGCACACATCTTCACCTTTCAAATCGCTCTCACTCCCTCCACAGGCCGTTTCTTCGAGTTGCAATAGGTCTATGACATCAGTGCAAGCCCTATACTCCCGTAAGCCACTACAAAACCTTTGCAACCATTTACGAAGAGATAAGACCAGAGGAGAGGGGAAGAAATTTTCAAACTGGTCGGCTGGAGAAAGCACTGCCCGGGCGGCTGGCTCAACCAATCACAGCGCGGAAATTCGTGAGGCGGGGCTATAAAGTGTGTGGGGGGGGGGGGGCTGCAGACATCACTCCCGTCACGGGTCCCACTGGGTTCACTTGCCAGAAACTCACACTCTCTTCCTCACCTGGGCAACAATGGGAACTTGGCTGCACCTGCTCCAGCCTCCCAGCTCGCCTATCCCGTCCCAATAAAGTCCACCTCTGGCCCAACACAGCTTTCGTCTAATAGCCAGATACACCACAAGTATCCTGGTGCTTGTCGTCACATTGCTGGCTTACACACCTAAAGCCAAGCAATTCAAGAGGGACGACAGATAGTAGATGGAACTGAAGATTTTCGGAAGAACTATTGGCCGGCCTTGAGGTGGTGAAGATTGTTCCAGAGATACCCAAGACTTTTTACAGGACCCTTATGGGCCCGAAATACCATTATTAAAAAGAGAGAAATGTTTGACAAACCCAGTGGTTCCAACCATTAAAATTGATGTGTTCTTATAGAACAAAATAAAAAGAAATAGATTAGACTCATGAATTAAATAAAAGGATGAAGTGCTGAGAGAATATAGCTGTCATTTATAGAGAAGGCTCCATGCCACTTAGCTACCAATAGTATAGGATCTTCTAGGTTAGTAGATAAATGTAAACTATAAAGATAAGGGGAGGATGAAATAAGAGATTAAAAGTTATAAGCAACTATAGGAATGACGTGGGGATAAATAATAGTTGCAGATAGATTAGATCTAGCTTGAGAAATAGTTAGGACAGACACTAGTCCATATGATGAAATATACTTTTTTGTTATAAAGGAAACATTGTTTTTCGTAGCATTTAAGAATAATAATTAGCCGGTATGATAATGAACTTTGTGATCATGATATAAGTAACAAGTCGAGTCGACTATTGTGAAGAAATATTGTACTCCTGAGATAAGTAGTTAGTGAGTTGATAAATATAGTATCAATCAGATTAATCATTGAGGATAATAATGTATTCATGATATATAGATAATTAAGTGTTGAATATTGACAATATAGGTGTTTATGAAATATTGATTATATCGGACCATGTAATGAGATATATTATTTGAGTAAGTGGTATCAGTGTTATTGAGTTTATCTATTTGTCAGATAGGAAGTCAGAGTGGAGATATTCCAAACAAAGGGTTATATTAATGTAGGTTCCTACGGGTACGGATTTATTTGTGTTAAAGATAAGAATATATAGAATGTAAGAGTGTTAAAGATAGGGAAATAAAGGTCAAATTCATTAAAGCCTTGGTCTTTGGATTAGACATATTGAGGCCCGGCAAAGTTGATATATTATTTTGGAGACTAGTAATGTGCTTTTGGATCGAAGTCGGAGTGAGTCAATACCTGAATAGCAGGTATCCAAATAGGTGGTAACGGGAACTTGCGAGTTCCAACGTACAATCTATTGTGGGTCGACGATAATATTCAATCTGAGTGTTGAACTCATTTCGGCCCGAACAGCAAATCAATTGCTAGGGGAACATAAAACTATTAGGGAGTTTATTAAATATAGGATACGAACTTCTGAAAAACTGTCGAATTATTCCCACCTTAGTAGTATACTGAGAAGTAGAAAATAAGTACTACATTTTGGTGGCAAGCGGTGGGATTCGACAAATTGTTTGGATTGAGTATATTTATCTAACGAATCAGACATAATGACGACACTACTACCGTTTAGATTATGGGAAGAGGGAAAAGAAGAAATCGAGCTATGGATTGAACAATTAGAATGTCAATTCACTCTACTTGATGTGGCAGAAAATAAAAAGAAGATAGCCTATGGAAAGGCACACTTAGGCAAGGCCCTGCATGATGTAAAGGCACGTCTAGAGGGACTAGTGTCATGGGCAGAAGTTAGGAATGCTTTGATAGAAGAATTTGGCCGAGAAACCTCCACAAGGAAGGCCAGAGACAAACTAAAGAGTATTAAATTAGATGGACAAAATGTGAGAACCCTGAGGAGGGAGATCACGAAAAATGTCAAAACTGCTTATCCTCACATGGACCAGGAGAGTCAGGAGACAGATATAAGAGAGATTATGATTCAAGTATGTCCTGTGGAAGTTAGAAAGCACTGTATTATACATGAAGTGACTACCACAAAGGAACTCATGGATGTAATCAAGAAAGTAATGGAAGCCAAAGAGCTAAAGGAGGAAAAAAAGAAAGGGGAGGAGGAGAACCCAAACAAAGGGTATCAGAGAACAATGATCCGATGCTTTATATGCAGACAAACCAGACACCTAGCTAGGAACTGTTCAAACCGTCCCCAAACCCCGACACACAGATTTAACTCGAGACCAACACCTCCAAATGATCGACCCCTGCCAATGGTGACAAATCCAAACCAGGGAGGAATGCTTCCAGTAGAGTACAGAGAAACAGAGACCCAACCAAAAATCACAATGCCAGAAGGGGGAGAAAATTTTCCCCTAAACCTCTCATAGAAAGGCAATATGGCGAGGTTAATATATTAGAGAGACAAACACCTTGCGAAACAATAGTAATAAATGGGAAAGCCGCAAACATGTTAATATATACAGGGGCAAATAGAAGTTAGTCAGAAAAATAGTCAGAAAGAAATAGGACCAATAAACCAAACTAGTATTCAGTTGTCAGGAGCCGGAGGGCAACCATTGACGATTTTAGGGAGAACTAACACCTTGGTGGTACAATGGAAAGGAATTAAATTCACCACAGATGTATGTGTTCTATCGGGATAATCCAACAGCGGAGTTGATGGATATCTGGGAATAGATCTTATGAGTCAATTGGGGGTAACCATACAGTGCAGCCCGAAAGACACGACGACCACACTACGACCCCAGATAGTAGCTACCACGGGAAAAATGTCTATCCCCCCTAAAACATGGAGAATGAAAGAAATTCCCAGATATCAGGGAATGACTGCCGGGAGTTTTGAACCAGATGCACAGAATGAAGCGCGAATATCTCCCACCTTTATTACTACCGATCAGAGGAAATTAGTTCTTGCTAACTTTGGAGAGAATACGATCAATGTCCAAAAGGGAAGACTGTTGGGACAAGTTACACCCGCGCAACCCACCACTGTTGGGACTAACGGACCAACTAACTTACCTGAGATCCCAAAACAATTGACGTCAGACCAAGCTGCTACTTTACATGAATTACTCTGGGCTTACAGAGACGTATTTGCCCAAGATGAAGGGGACCATGGATCGGCCCGAACCCGACAAACACACGAGATACATACTCAAGGACCCCCTATTAGACAACCCTATAGACGACAAATCCCATTATGAGATAGAAGGAGAAGGAACAGGTAGATGATATGCTTAAGCAAGGATTAGTAGTGGAATCCTACAGTCCGTGGTCATCTCCGGTAGTCCTAGTAAAAAAAAAATATGGGTCCACTCGGTTCTGTGTGGATTACAGAAAACTGAATGATGCTACCATCAAAGATGCTCAACCCCTACCTCGTATTGTATTGATGACTCGCTAGAATCACTAAATGGGTCAACGTGGTTTTCCACCCTAGATCTACAAAGTGGGTACTGGCAACTACCAGTTAGGTCAGAGGACCAGGAGAAAACCGCGTTTGCCACGAGCGAAGGTAAACTCTACCAGTTCACGGTTTTACCCTTCAGAGTTTGTAATGGACCAGCCAGTTTTACTAAAGTCATGGATGAAGTACTGAGGGGATTGACATGGAGAACTTGCCTAGCTTACCTGGACGATATCATAATCTTTTCGAACAGTTGGGAGGAACATATCAACCGACTACGAGAAGTATTAGAGAGAATCAGGAGGGCAGGACTTAAATTAAAACCTTCCAAGTGCCAATTAGCGGCCCGCGAAGTAGCATACTTAGGACATGTGGTTTCCAAGAAAGGTATTCAACCTGACCCCCTCAAAGTAAAAGCTATCGCAGAAATTTCACCCCCCACCACTGTCAAAGGAATCAGAGCGCTTCTGGGAATGGCTTCCTATTATCGGAGGTTTATGCCGAATTTTTCAAAAATTGCTCGACATATGACTAAGAGACTTGAAAAAGGGAGGAAATTTGACTGGGACCAGAGCTGTCAAATAGCTTTTGATCACCTGAAACAAAAGCTAACCTCTAACCCCATTGTTTGTCATCCTGATTTTACCAAGCCGTTCCAATTGAACACCAATGCTTCTGATGAAGAGCTAGGGGCAGTCTTGGCCCAGAAGGTGGATGGGAAAGAAGGAATAGTGTCATGCGCCAGCCGGACCCTGAATAAGGGCGAAAAGAATGACATTGTTACTAAAAAAGAATGTCTAGCTTTAATCTGGGCTGTTCAATATTTCCGTTCTTATTTAGCCGGAGTTCATTTCTAAGTAATCACGGACCACCATAGTTTACAATGGCTCAGAAAAATGAAGGCAGAAGATGGATTGTTTGTTAGGTGGAAGGGGAATCTGGAGGAATATTCCTTTGAAGTTAGGCATCAACCGGATAAATTACATACCAATGCCGATGGTCTATCCAGATTACCTGTAGCACCAGTCCAACCCACTCGACCCAACAAGAAAAAGAATGATCCAATACCAAATTGTGGAGATAAAGTAACATTTTCTGAGGGAGCCTGGAGGGATTCTAAGGATCGGGTGGTATTAGATTATCTTGAGGCTAAACACATGATTAAAAAATTCTCCACGGACAGGAGGGGAAGGGGGCTCATTTAGGTCAGTCTAGAGTCTTGAAGCAGTTTAATGAAAGATACTGGACCTCACGAGCCGACAAAATTGTTAAAGAAGTGATCCAAAGTTGTTTGGGGCGTCAAAGAGGGAAAGACGGACGAGGACCCAAACAATCACCAAGACACATTCTGGCCGGAAAACCGTGGGAGAAGTTGTCTGTGGACATTATGGGAACTCTGCCCAGACAGACGAACAAAAGGTACATCCTGACCTGTGTCGACGTCTTTTCAAAATATACGGTTGCTTGTGCTATTCAGGACAAGAAAACTGAGACACTGACTAATAGTATTCTGGAGAAAGTAATTTTTGTGTATGGCACCCCCGGATGTATTCTGAGTGATAGAGGAAAGGAATTTAATAATGAAATTTGGCAACATTTGGGGGATACTTTGGGTTACCAGATTCAACATACCTCCCCGTATTATCCACAAGGGAACGCTGTATGTGAAAGAAATCATCGGTTACTAGCGAATTGTGTACGAGCTAGTTTAAGTTCGCAAGGGGAAGAAATATCCCAAGGTTGGCCGGAACTATTGCCAGAAATTGTCTGGGGAATCAATACCACCGTTTGTAGCACAACCGGTTATTCTCCCTATGAGATTATTTTTGGAATTACTCCGAAACTACCTCACGAACGACTATTACCCTATCCCGCCAATTCCACCAAATACTCCCAACCAGAACATTATCTGCGATATCAAGGGGAAAGACGGCAACAAGTTCATAACCACGTTACTCAACAGCAGCCCAAGAAACTTACCTTAAATAATCCATAGTACCGGGGGGAATATATTCTGGTCAAGAGACATGAGCCCACATGGACCGGTAAATTGGAAGAGAAATATGAGGGTCCCTCCTGGGTTGTGGAGATAAATGGACCATACCAAGTCTTATATTTGCATCATGAAGATATTGTTTCGGCTACGCATATTCGCCATACCAAACGGTACGAGGGCATTTTACCCCCAAACATGAGCGAGTGGAGTAGCGAGGAAGAAAGTGAGGAAGATATAGAATCCGGGGCCAATAATTCTGATGATTTTTCAACTCGTTATAAGACAGAAGATCCCATTTGGAGAGGGGATTATACTGGGGTCTTTCCGTTCTGGCGGTTTTACAGTAGTAACCAAAACGAGAGTCATTCCAGGTCAAAACGAGAGGGAAATGGGGGAACCAAGGAAGTTACGACAAGCGGGGAGGAGGAATCCCGAGAACTTACCAATGACGATAATTCTACGGACCCCGAAAACGAAGTTTCAGACCCCGAGAGAGATTTCAATGAGACTTTAAGTAGTGAGGAAGAGTATCCCCGAGCAGAAATGACCGGAAAACGAGTATTTACTGAGGGTAAAAACATAAATAGGTCCCCTTTAACTAAAATAAATAAGTCACAGGCAAACAGAGCGACTGACTTCCCGGGAAAGAGTCCAGCAAAGTTCTCTAAGCCAATGGGCCCCGCAGAAACAATTACACGCAGTGGTAGAGTTAGCCGCCCACCAATCAGGTATTTGGACGAGGTTATAAATAGAACCCCCGAGGCACCATACCTCTCCCAACTGACCCTCAGTACCGGCTCCGTCGCCCGATAGCTATTGTCGACGGAAAAGGGCAGAGAGTACAGACCACCAGAGCTTTCAAGCAACTTTTCAGCCAACCGGGTCAAGTTCTGTTAGCCAAGACTGCGGTAGGGAACCAAAATCCAGCAATCCAGTTGCACAGGTGTATTTGTGAAGACAGTGGACTGGTTGATTGGCAGACTGATGGCAGGGATTTTAAAGGGATAGTAATGCGGCGATCAGGAGCTCGCCTTAATTTAGCACGGGGTGATAAAGTAAGAATCCTGCCAGCCAATCAACGCGCTGCATTTGACTATCTCTTTAAACCAGCTGAGTTTGACATTCCTGACATTTCCCACAACTCTGCCACACCCTCCCGTGCAGCCAATCAGGAACCTCCATTGTCGGAGCAAGCAAAAACTGAGCCAGCGGTGCACACATCTTCACCTTTCAAATTGCTCTCGCTCCCTCCACAGGACGTTTCTTCGAGTTGCAATCGGTCTATGACATTAGTGCAAGCCCCATACTCCCGTAAGCCACTAAAAGACCTTTGTAACCATCTCCTTAGGACATATTATGAAGAGATAAGACCAGAGGAGAGGGGAAGAAATTTTCAAACTGCGTGGCTGGAGAAAGCACTGCCCGGGCGGCTGGCTCAACCAATCACAGCGCGGAAATTCGTGAGGCGGGGCTATAAAGGGGGGGTGGGGGGGCCTGCAGACGTCACTCCCGTCACGGGTCCCAGTGGGTTCACTTGCCAGCAACTCACACTCTCTCCCTCACCTGGGCATCAATGGGAACTTGGCTGCACCTGCTCCAGCCTCCCAGCTCGCCTATCCCGTCCAATAAAGTCCACCTCTGGCCCAACACAGCTTTCGTCTACTAACCAGATACACCACAAGTATCCTGGTGCTTGTCGTCATATTGCTGGCTTACACACCTATAGCCAAGCAGTTCAAGAGGGACGACAGATGGCGGGTGCCCAACCCCGAAAGGGGTTGACATAGGGGAGCTATCCCCCCGCCAAAGGCGGCTTTCTAGGGCCTTTCCTAGCTGATGCTGAGAGGATTGGGTTCTAGTCATGTGGTGATGGGCTGGTCTATCAGAGTGAGAACTGAGCGATCTCTGCCATACCCATAGCTTGCTCTGACTGTTCCTTTCGCTTATATATTTTCTAGATCTCGAGTGACGGCGTCTCTTCCGTGGATTGACCTCCCAATCTACCAAGATTGGAGGCCAGGGCGTCACATTTTTCCTTTGTCCCTCAACTTTCTCTTCATAATTGCTGAGGGGCACAGGGCCCTGGGTGGGTGCTTTGGTTTCCCGGGCGTTTCCGCACCCTCCTCAGCTCCCCGCCATGGAGTGGCTTCGGTCACCCAGGTTTTATTGTGGTCGGCAGGGAGGGTTCTGTGGGGGCGCTCAGTTATGGCCTTGGCCTTGCTCGGGGCCTTGGGGCTGTTCGGCCAGGCAGCTTGGGGAACACCAACAACAACAAAGAGGGATGACAGATAGTAGATGGAACTGAAGATTTCCAGAAGAACTATTGGCCGGCCTTGAGGTGGTGAAGACTGTTCCAGAGATACCCAAGACTTTTTACAGGACCCTCATGGGCCCGAAATACCATTATTAAAAAGAGAGAAATGTTTGACAAACCCAGTGGTTCCAACCATTAAAATTTATGTGTTCTTATAGAACAAAATAAAAAAGAAATCGATTAGACTCATGAATTAAATAAAAGGATGAAGTGTTGAGAGAATATAGCTGTCATTTATAGAGAAGGCTCCATGCCACTTAGCTACCAATAGTATAGGATCTTCTAGGTTAGTAGATAAATGTAAACTATAAAGATAAGGGGAGGATGAAATAAGAGATTAAAAGTTATAAGCAACTATAGGAATGACGTAGGGATAAATAATAGTTGCAGATAGATTAGATCTAGCTTGAGAAATAGTTAGGACGGACACTAGTCCATATGATGAAATATACTTTTTTGTTATAAACGAAACATTGCTATTCGTAGCATTTAATGCCCCTTTCCCACTGATGCGATTTCATACGATTTTCGTCGCCGAGGACGTAGTTTTGTCAATTCGCAACGAATTTGTGCGACGTCAACGATTTTGACCGTTAAAAACCGTTGACAAGTTTACACTCGGCGAGGATGTCGCCTTTGGATACGACGTAATCGGCGACATTATGCGACGTCATCGGCGATGGTTCGCCGATGACCTCGGCGAGAACTGTCACATTTGAATAAAATATTGCGAAATAATGCGAAGGATGAACGAATCCTCGGCGTATGTTCTGCGATGTCTTCGGCGAATTAAGCGATGGTTCGGCGGATACCTCGGCGAGATTATCCGAAAACATTTTGCATATATGTCATTGCACAAACATAACAACATAAGAAAACGGGAGTCTGCAGAAAGCCGATTGGCCCTCACAAGGCAGATCCCTGTCACACCCAACCCCAATTACAAGGCCTAATTATAGACCCAACTCACTAATGCCTTGAGGACTGACCTCACCAAAACGGTCAGAGATCAACACAAGATTACGGGGGTATGCAGAGCGCCGATTGGCCCACACCAAGCAGATCCCCCTCATACCCAACCCATCTCGTTGAAAATGTAAAGATTTATCTTGAAGGGGGTTTAGAGTTTTTTGTTTTAAGTTTGATGGAGGTGTAGTGAGGAAACTATGAAATAAAGGAATGAATGACCAAACAAACGGTCCGTCTCCCCTTAAGGGGGCCCCCGATGGGCGTAATATTTGCTCATTTATATATTTGTTTATGATTTATTTAGTTTCATCCCTAGACCTCCATCAAGCATATAAAGCACCCCCCAACACCCTCCTTCAAGATCAATTTGTACATTTTTCGATAGAAAAATATCCTGGCCGAAGGCCGGTTCCTCAAAAAGTACAGGCTCGTTATCACTAGCCAGGAAAAATTCGACGCCTAAATGACACGACAAGTCTTAATATTGACAACGAAATGGGGTGAAATGTCTTAAAATCGCCAAACTAATGGGCCTAACGTCATTAAATATGAAAACTAATGGGGTTAACCATGAGGAAGAAAGGGGACCAGAAAAACGACCCATCTCCCCTTAATTCGGAGATTGGCAATGTCCTTGCCGTATGTTTACGAATTACGGCTTAATTGAGCCTACCTCGCTTTTTTTGTTTTCTCTTTCTCTCCCTCTCTCTTTGCCTTGTATCCGTTCGGCCCCATTCAGCCTACTGTTTTAAGACGTTTACCCCCATCTAGGTTTCAATATTTTCCTGGTGAGCGGTAGCGAGCCAACATATATATATTTTTGTTTTGAGAGCAAGCTAAATTTGTACATTTTTCGATAGAAAAATGTCTCCGGCGAAGCCAGATTTCTCCATATAATGCTGGCTCACTATCGCTCGCCAGGAAGATATCGATACTTGGATGGGGCCGAATGGATACAAGCCAGAGAAAGAGAGAAAAGTAGAGAAAGAGAAAAAACAGGTGAACCCCATTACGAGAGGTGCATAGAAAAAAGGGTTGACAGGTTCACTATAGGCCTAATCCTTTTTTTTTACCCACCTCGCCGAAGGTGCTCTTTGGCCTCGGCGAGGTTTTTTCCGAGCATTCATCTACGTCGCACAGCCCTTCGCACGCCTCTGCGAAGTATACCCGTGGCGGGTATACTCTCGGCGACGCTTTTTTTTCGTGCGACACCCTTGTCAATGTCTCGCCGATGTCGCCAAGGATCTCCGAGGGCCTCGCCGATCCCTCGGCAATGTTCGACAATGCTTGCGAGGGTTCGGACCCCTCGCAAGTCCTCGTCCCAAATTTTGAACAATCTGAACATTTGCGATGACCCGCGAGGGCCCTTGCGAGGCCTTGCGAGTCAAACGATTATCATGCAAGGGTTCAAGATTTTGTTGCGACATGTCACGAATGTGCCCATTTCTTGGTGTCGGCGATGAAAATCGTATGAAATCACATCAGTGGGAAAGGGGCATAAGAAGAATAATTCGCCAGTATGATAATGAACTTTGTGATCATGATATAAGTAACAATAGTATTCCTGAGATAAGTAGTTAGTGAGTTGATAAATATAGCATCAATCAGATTAATTATTGAGGATAAAAATGTAATCATGATATATAGAGAATTAAGTGTTGAATATTGATAAAAAAAAATAATAAACTTTATTTGTATTTAACATGTGTGATGCACATAAATAAAAGGGGATGTGTCGGATGGTTGAAAGCCACAGTTGCTCGCGCGTTTGGGGCTAGCAACACGTATTATGAAAAACATGATTGTATCCTCCTTCACTCACTCAACCCCATAATTTGCCGGAGGATAACAGGTTTTTCACAATACGTAAACGGAGGTCTTTATCTAAAAAAAAAAAGTGTTTATGAAATATTGATTATATCGGACCATGTAATGAGATATATTATTTGAGTAAGTGGTATCAGTGTTATTGAGTTTATCTATTTGTCAGATAGGAAGTCAGAGTGGAGATATTCCAAACAAATATTATATTATTATATTAATGTAGGTGCCTACGGGTACGGATATATTTGTGTTAAATAAAAGAATATAATTATATAATGTAAGAGTGTTAAAGATAGGGAAATAGAGGTCAAATTTATTAAAGCCTTGGTCTTTGGATTAGACATATTGAGGCCCGGTAAAGTTGATATATTATTTTGGAGACTAGTAATGTGCCTTTGGATCGAAGTCGGAATGAGTCAATACCTGAATAGCAGGTATCCAAATAGGTGGTAACGGGAACTTGCGAGTTCCAACGTACAATCTATTGTGGGTCGACGATAATATTCAATCTGAGTGTTGAACTCATTTCGGCCCGAACAGCAAATCAATTGCTAGGGGAACATAAAACTATTAGGGAGTTTGTTAAATAAAGGACACGAACTTCTGAACAACTGTCGAATTATTCCCACCTTAGTAGTATACTAAGAAGTAGAAAATAAGTACTACAGTATGTAACATTTACCTTCACAATAAGTACTACAGTATGTAACATTTACCTTCACAATAAGTACTACAGTATGTAACATTTACCTTCACAATAAGTACTACAGTATGTAACATTTACCTTCACAATAAGTACTACAGTATGTAACATTTACCTTCACAATAAGTACTACAGTATGTAACATTTACCTTCACAATAAGTACTACAGTATGTAACACTTACCTTCACAATAAGTACTACAGTATGTAACATTTACCTTCACAATAAGTACTACAGTATGTAACATTTACCTTCACAATAAGTACTACAGTATGTAACATTTACCTTCACAATAAGTACTACAGTATGTAACATTTACCTTCACAATATAGAGCGTATACAATCATCCCCACACACAAACATTCACTACATGAGTATGTCCTTCCCCACAACCCTTTAATGTACTCTTACATGTCAAGCGGTTTCCAAGTCCAGGGTGACCTACAATGCCTCTAATCATTATGTAACTTACAAAATTAAAATATCTTGTTTATAATATAATAAGATTAACACATTTAGGTGAGTATGGGATAGTCCCTCTGACAACTGGACCAGCCTTATGGGCAAATACATGGGAAAATACCCTTTTTCAACAGGTATTATCTCTGTATTGATTTCGCATTTTATTGAGAGAACATTGAATGCTTAGACTATTTTTGTTAACCCAATCCTGAAGTTCGACACACCTATTTTGGAACACCCTGTACTGTATAATATACATAATTATATACCCTTGACTTTATCAATGTTGCTATTGCTAAATGATTCACCCTTTTATACTGAGGTACCCAACGAATATATGATGCTTATTATTTACATATCATACTGTGCCTAATTGATGTGTGAAAGAAATAACATCTTATATCAATGGGCCTTTAAATGCAGTGGTGATTATTTCAATACAGTGGTGACTTCAATACAGCGGTGAGATGCAGTGGCGACTTTAATGTATTGGCGACTTTAATGAATTGGCGACTTTAATGAATTGGCGACTTTAATGTATTGGCGACTTTAACCCTCTGTTCCCGGAAGGGCTCTTGAACGCCCATAAAAAAGCATACACGAGCTACCCGGAAGGGCTCTTAAACACCCATGACGTCAAAGCCTGTGAGCTTGGTGTGCGAGGCGTCGGTCCGACGCATGTAAACAACAGCCGGCAGGACCGACGCTCCGCATCTCCGGCCACAAGAAGGAGAGCGTCGCTTGTTCGTGTGTGCCTGTATGTTGTTGTTGTTAAGTATCGAAAAGTGGTGTAAAGTGGCTGTTTTGGCCATAAAGTTATCTCCAATGAAATCATCATCACAGCTCAACCAGTTGACTTAGAGAGCTCTACTTAATGCCATTCTACAGGTAAATAACACAGCTACGCTTGGGGATGCGCGGGAATGCGGGAAGCAGTCTGATTAACGAATATACGGTAGCCTAGCCTAGACGTTTTTCGGCCAAAACACCCGGTTTTCGAGGAATATATATATAATACATAGCCGGGGCTGGAGGGTTAATGTATCGGCGACTTTGCTGTAGAAGTGACTTTAACCCTTTATAGAGTAAGTGACCACATTTAATCATGGGAGTGATCAACAAAATTTGGACCTATGAGTGGGCGAATTTGCATTATCTCCAAAAATACTCCCGCCCCACAAAGGGGTAAGCACCTAATGGAGTGGTGACCTTTATGCATTAACGAGTTCAATGCAGTGGTGACTGTAATGGAGTGGTGACCTTCATGCATTAACGAGTTCAATGCAGTGGTGACTGTAATGCAGTGGTGACTGTAATGCAGTGGTGACTGTAATGCAGTGGTGACTGTAATGCAGTGGTGACTGTAATGCAGTGGTGACTGTAATGCAGTGGTGACTGTAATGAATATAATTTGAAAAAAGTGGCAACATTAATAGTGGCAACTTTATTGCAGTGACGACTTTTACAGTGATCAATTTAATACAGTGGCGACTTTCATATTGTCTGTACTGTCAGGGGCCCCCCCCTATCTCTCTCTCTCTCTCTCTCTCTCTCTCTCTCTCTCTCTCTCTCTCTCTCTCTCTCTCTCTCTCTCTCTCTCTCTCTCTCTCTCTTTCTCTCATTGAGATAGCTATATCATCTGATCCAGTCCAACAACAACAGCATCTACACAAGTGACACTAGTTTTGCTAATTCTAGCGTCGGTCCCGGTAGAGCCAATAACTCACCTGCTCTAGCCAAATTAAAAGCATCATTGATTATCTGCGCTCTATTGGCCGGGTGGATGTCCGTGTGACGGGTGTGTAGTTGGTGTGTAAGGAGTCGCCAAGTGTTATAGTCGTAGTTAACGCGGTAGTAGCCGGTCTCTTGCACGTTCACCACGACCCACTCACTCTCGGATGGCAGACCTGTAAACATAGTGGGCAAAAATGAATGGGTTTGTCAAATGGTGTAATTCTCTATCTGTCTCTCTATTTATCCATATATCTATCTATTTTCTCATAACAGCATACACCTCACAGATATTTTGTTGTTCTTATATGAAGGAGAAAAAAGGCAGGTTACCTATAACAAGTGTCTCCCTCAAAGCCAAAAGAGTGACAGGGCCGAATTCAAGTGACGTTGGGGTCAAAATGCCTAGACACACGAAGTTTAAAGCAGTTTAAGCCATAGGATGAAGGAAAGATTGATTGAGAGAGAGTGTTCCAGAGTTCACTTATTGAGTAGAAGAAAGACTGAAAAAAATTGCCAATTCTTGTGTTGGAGAGCTGGACAGAATAAGAGTGGGACTGTGTAAAAAGGCGGGTGCCTCGCTCTCGCCGCAAGGGAGGGGGTATGCACTGAGAGAGCTCTGAAGAACATGGTTTGATGTAATAACCACCTTTAACCCTTTCACCTCATATATTAACACCTAATATCCTTACACCTCACATATTAAAACTTCTCACCCATTTACCTACCATATTAACACATCCTACCCTACCGCCTCGCATATTAACACCTAATCCTTACACCTCGCATACTAACAACTCTCACCTTTACACCTCCCTCCTTTACACCTCACATAATTATTAACACCTCCCACCCTCACATATTAACACCTCCCACCTTCACACCTCACATATTAACACCTCCCACTGTTACGACCGGCACTACGAAATAAACAAGGGCACTTAATAATGGACTAGATGATAGGCTATATCTGCAACAACGGTACGCTAATTCCAAACCCTCGAACTATTACGCCGGTGAACAAAACACTTAAACCCTCCAGAGTTAATCTACTGGATAACGGGGTATCAATTAACTGGGTTTTAGTGCACTTCTACAAAGGCTTTCCGGTGACGGCAAAGCCTACTCACAACAGGAGTACTTTACGTTAATAAAATGCTCTCAAGTAATAACAATGCTTAAATAAACTATAACAAGATTTAATAAAGAAGTATATGCTTACGTTAACTTTAGTGTGAGTCTGTACTCAACACTAAACTCTTCAATGCTCTATGAAAACACTGAAAGTCTAGTCCTACAGCAAACAGATATGGAATCTTCTGAAAACGTCTAATGCTCTAAGATGCTCGTCAAATATAGAACAGAAATAATGCAGGGGCAGGAAACCGAAGCGTGTATCTTAAATAAACCAATAAGTAGGATACATATATATAACAAGGGAGTGCAACAACTCTGTGACAGCACTAATAATAGCCACTCAAAACAGTACTTCCTTAGCCAAAGTACCAGCCATACTGGGTTGTGCACCAAGCATCAACCTAGGCTAAAATAATACGTGAATATTTCCTAAAGCATACACAGTTAAAGTTAATAAACACAATGCTGTCTTTATTACTAATAAAGTCTAGCAGCGGCAAAAAAGGTACCAGGAGGCTAGGCAGAGCGCAAGCATGCTCATAGCCTACTGTCTCCCCTTGAACAGATTTCCCTTATGTTACGTTAAGTGACTAGGAGGCTCTCTTGGTAAGTCCAGATCTCAAGTATCTGGTCTTATCCTGGCGCTCCACAAAGGTCAACAAAATGAGGTAGCACGCATACAAGTAAGTGTAGGCAAGAGCCCTTAGCTTGTATACTGCTACACTCGCAAAGGAAAAATATGCACAAGGGTTACAGGCACCTAGCTCCGTCGAAGTCGTACAGGCTCTGACTTGCCATGTACATAACTCAGACAACGACTAAAGATACCCTCCACTGTCTAGCATTAAATAGTAACAAAGAACAACTCAATAATTAGAAGCACCCAATGATAATATGACTCATGTGACTATGACTAATAATCCCTAAAGCTAGTGCAAAACATATATTATTTTGATTAATCTCACCACCACACCCCCAATGAAATTAATTAAAGTATATATGATCCACCGGGATTCGAACCCGGGTTATCACACACATATTTTTGCCACCTTAACCATTACACCACCAGGACGGTTAAAGGTTTATGCACACGCCTACGACTTATTATCCATTCTCGAATACTGGATATTAATCTAATCATGTTCATATTCCCAACCGCACTATGGTAGCCTACTGTTTAAGTGAGAGGAAAGAATATTCATGGGGCACAGATCATATAGACCGGCCTCTCGAAGAAATATCCCTAAACCTACTAATAATATTATTTTGATTAATCTCACCACCACACCCCCAATGAAATTAATTAAAGTATATATGATCCACCGGGATTCGAACCCGGGTGTGAGAACTGGTGCTGGTAATACGACTGGCCGACTATGGAAGTCGTATGCAGAACCAGAAGGGATAAGTAATTGAATAAAGATGAGAAGTAATGGAAAAGAAGAAGTTCAGAGAGAGAAACAGTAGTACAGGGGGTTAGATTGGGGACAGATTGCAAGGGACATCTAGGACCAAGCACACCATGCCAAGCTCTAAAGGAGACATGCGGGCAGGAGCCCCCCCAGCACCAACACTAGGACAGCGGCACCCAATCACAGACCACTACGTCATGAAGAGCAAGCGTCCTATGACGTAGCCAGGCCCGCCGGCCAATCAAGAGCGTGGGAACCTCCGCCCGAGCGAGGGAGGCACACGTACATACACACGCACATATTACCACCTCGCTCCCTCCTTCGTTCTCTCTCTTCTTAACTTCACACTACACTTCTTATACTCTATCACTGATATAAAATACTTCCAAGTGTCACAGACAAGAATAAAGACCACCATTGATCGGTCTGTGACAACATGAATACTAAGAAAGAAAGAACATCGTTCTACGTTTATTATAGCCCATTTCACTGCCCTGGCGAGCGCTAGCGAGCACGAGCACATTCTGGCAAGCTGGCCAGCGTAACACCACCCTCATATATTAACACATTCTCCCACCCTCACATATTAACACCTCCCACCTTCACACCTCACATATTAACACCTCCCACCCTCACACCTCACATATTAACACCTCCCACCCTCACACCTCACACATTAACACCTCCCACCTCACATATTAACACCTCCCACCCTCACACCTCACATATTATCACCTCCCACCCTCACACCTCATATATTAACACCTCCCACCCTCACATATTTACAACTCCCACCCTTACACCTCACATATAAACACCTCCCACCCTCAAACTTCACATATTTACACCTCACATATTAACACCTCACATATTTAATACTCCCACCCTTAAACCTCACATATAAACACCTCCCACCCTCAAACCTCACATATTAACACCTCCCACCCTCACACTTCACATATTTACACCTCACATAATTATTAACACCTTCCACCCTCACATATTAAAACCTCTCACACTCACATATAAACATTTCCCACCCTCACATATAAACACCTCCCACCCTTATGCCTCACATAATTATTAAGTCTTCTCCTCCTTACACCTCCGAAATTAACACTTCTCACCATTACACCTCACAAATTAACACTTATCACCCTCACACCTCTCAAATCAACACTTCTCACACTTACGCCTCACATAATATTATTAGCACTTCTCACCCGTACACCTATAAGCTTAAAAACACTCTCAAGCTAACACACCACAATCCAAGACCTTTCAGCCTAACGCTTCTCAATGTAAAATCTCTTTATTTTACACCTGACAACCTTACACCTCTAAGCTATGTACTTATCAGCCTAATACCTCTCGCTTTAACAGTCTACTCAACCTGACACCTCTCAGCCTTGCACCTCTCAATCTTACACTTCTCAACCTTCCACTTCTCAACCTTACACCTCTCAACCTTCCACTTCTCAACCTTACACCTCTCAACCTTCCACTTCTCAACCTTACACCTCTCAACCTTACACCTCTCAACCTTCCACTTCTCAACCTTACACCTCTCAACCTTACACCTCTCAACCTTACACTTCTCAACCTTACACCTCTCAACCTTACACCTCTCAACCTTCCACTTCTCAACCTTACACCTCTCAACCTTACACCTCTCAACCTTACACCTCTCAACCTTACACTTCTCAAACTTACACCTCTCAACCTTACACCTCTCAACCTTACACCTCTCAACCTTACACCTCTCAACCTTACACTTCTCAAACTTACACCTCTCAACCTTACACTTCTCAAACTTACACCTCTCAACCTTACACTTCTCAACCTTACACTTCTCAAACTTACACCTCTCAACCTTACACTTCTCAAACTTACACCTCTCAACCTTACACTTCTCAACCTTACACTTCTCAAACTTACACCTCTCAACCTTACACTTCTCAAACTTACACCTCTCAACCTTACACTTCTCAACCTTACACTTCTCAAACTTACACCTCTCAACCTTACACTTCTCAACCCTACACTTCTCAAACTTACACCTCTCAACCTTACACTTCTCAACCTTACACTTCTCAAACTTACACCTCTCAACCTTACACTTCTCAAACTTACACCTCTCAACCTTACACTTCTCAATTTTTTTTTTTGTTTTTTTTTAAGAGACAATGAACGGAGGAAGGAAAAACACAGATAAAATAAAAAGGTCCATGTGCCTAAAGGCATCCTCCATTCATAAAATGTTTGTAACAACTGGATTTAAACATTTGCAGATTGTAAGTTTGTGGAAAGCAATTAGAGGGAAGTGAATTCCAAAGAGTAGTAGCTCTGGGGATAAATGAATTCTGATAAGCAGAAGTTCTGCATTGTGGAGGAGAAAGTGTAAATTCATGGGCGTTCTCAGCTGCCCTAGTTCTACGGGGAAAGATGTGGAGAGGCGGCACAATTGAAGCAAGTTCCTCGGAACAATTGCTGTGAAAATATCTGTAGAATAATGCAAGGGATGCAACGTTTCTTCGTATGGATAATGTAGGAAGGTCCTGTGTGATTGCAGGGTTATTGATTAATCTAATAGCTTTATTTTGAATTTTGTCCAACTGCCTCAATGCAACCACTCCACTTCCACCCCACAGAGGTGAACAGTAATCCATCTGAGAACGCACATGACTTTTATATATCACGGCCAACTGCTCGTCAGTGAAGAATTCTCGAACTCTGTACAGGAGTCCCAGTTTTTTAGAGGCATTCTTAGCAATGCTTCTAACATAATGTGTCCAGCTCAAGTTAGTAGTTAATGTTACACCGAGAATGTCAATACTAGGGGAAGTGGGAATATTTACATCATTAAAAAATATATGGGAGTCAGTGAGATTCTGTCGGTTAGAAAATTGAATGTATTTGGTTTTCTGTGCATTAAAGGAAACTAGATTCTTTTGTCCCCATCCATTAATTCTAGAAAGGTCCTGGTTCAGAGAAATTGCAGTGTTTATTTTTGAATTTATAAGATCAGGTTGGGTGAAAGAATTGGTAAATGTGAAGGAAATGTGGAGTGTTGAGTCATCTGCGTAGGAATGTATTGGATTATGAGTGGTAGATATGAGATCATTGATATGAATGAGGAACAGAATTGGGGCCAAAACTGATCCCTGGGGAACACCAGCATTTATTGAGTGAAATTGAGAATAAAGGCCATCTACCATTACACATATTTTTCTGTTATGAAGATAAGAAGAAATTAGTGGAACTAATGATGCAAGGCCGTAGTGTGACATCTTCGACAATAAGGATTGATGCCAGACTCTATCAAATGCCTTTGATATATCCAGTGCTATTGTATGTGTTTCACCATGTTGGTCTGTAGCTTGGTTGATTTGATGCGTAAGAAGGCAAAGCATGTCTGCAGTTGATCGACATCGTCTAAAACCATATTGCCTATCACTGATTAATTTATTATTCTCAAGATGCTTAATTATGTGATTATTTAATATAATTTCAAAGACTTTACCAAGAGTGGAAGTTATAGCTATTGGTCTGTAGTTTGATGGATCTGAAGAGGCACCTTTTTTAGGAACTGGATGGATGTTTGCTTCTTTCCAGGGTACTGGGAAGCATGAGGTATGAGTACACAGACGGAAAATTGTTGCCAATACAGGAGCGAGCACCAAGGAGCAATTCTTAAGTACTATTGAAGGAATTTCATCTGGACCAGGAGCCTTATCTACTGAGAGATTCTGCAAAATAGTTTTGACATGTCTGGTGTGGATCTTAAGTGAGGGAATTTCAGGCGAATTAAAATTAAGAACAGGGACATCTTGATTTATTTCATCTAAGGTTGAGTTGGTGGAGAAAATATCCGCAAGAAGGTTATCCTTACCTCGTGGGTCACTTACAAGATTGCCAGTCGGAGATTTTAATGGTGGAATGGATGAAGCAGTAGTGAAGTTGGATTTAAATGAGTTAAGAGTAGACAAAAATATTTTGTTATCATTTGGATTATTTAGAAGTTTATTTGCCTGCTTGTGGAGAAAGTTTGATTTAGTTAGGTTTAATACAGTTTTGGCATGATTTCTGATGTTTCTAAAGTAATTAACCCCTAACTGTCGGCGAGCAACATAAGTCGAGTTAAATAAAGCTGGACTATGTGGCGGCGCTCGACATAGGTCGAGTGGCAATTTCAGCACGTAATGTTGCTGAGAGAGAGAGACAAGTGGTGGCAGGAGAGTAGCGAGCGTATGACTGCTCCAGACCACCGCAGCGAACCTACTGACACGAATCCCACCTCCCTCCTCCCTCTCTCACTCGCTATATACGGAATTGTATCGGGAAAGTGGCTAATTACATGCTTTTTGCACTCGCGTTGCACGGTTATTGCAAGAAAACTAGCCATCATAAAAGGATCGTTATGGTGTCATTCGAAAGCTCTGTTTATGCCCTTTCAGGGATAGATACTTGTTTTACGTTCTGGGTCTTATTTAGGCATGAAAATGATCACGTAAACAGCCCTATTTTGGCTAAAAACACCCCGCTGGGCGGTACATATAAATAAACCTCATAGGCCTCTCTTAAGGTGTTAAAGGCTTGATGAGTTTTTGATCTTGTGTATGCATTGTAGGCTATTGCTTTTTGTTCAGTTACTCTAGCACAATTATGGTCAAACCATTTAGGTGAATTAGATCTTTTACTGTACTTTTGATGAGGAATAAAAGTGTCCATTCCAATTTTTACAAAATCTTGTATGTGGCTCAAGGTGGAGTGTGTATCATTAGAAAAGAAAGAGGTCCAGGGAATATCAATAAAGAAACCTTGAAGACCCTCCCAGTCTGCCCTATCGTAATGCCATTTAGTCACCAAAACAGGTTCAGAGTGGGAAGGTGTGGTAGGTGATAGACAGGTGGCCTGTATCAGACAGTGATCAGAAGATCCAAGCGGTGACCTCACTGTAACATCATAATTTTCTGAATTGGTTGTTAAAAATAAGTCCAGTAGGTGGGAATTACGATTAGGATTATCTGGTACACGGGTGGGTTGGTTGACTAGTTGAGTGAGATTAAATGAGTCTGCAAATAACTCACATTCAAGACCAGCATCATCAGTCCTGGCTGAATGAATGAGCCATTTAACATTATGGACATTAAAATAACCCAACACAGTGATTTCAGAAGAAACATTTAAGTTGAGGACACTGAGTTGTGAGGACAGAGAATCAAAAAGACTTTGCTCTGGAGGAGTATTTGGGGAACGGTAGATGCAACATATGTATTTAAATTTACCAGCAGAAATTAATTTGTATATAGAATAATCAAAATAGGGACAATTGAAACCAGTAACCTCCTCCAGGGCAATTTCAGATTTTGCGAAGCAACATACACCTCCTTTAGGTCTGAAATTTTGGAGCAGTTGATAACCTGGAAAATTAAATCTAGACGTGTCAGATGTGGATGTTACTTGAGTCTCTGTCAAAAAAAGGAGAGTAGGGGATTCTGCTTGAAGAAATTGGTGTACAGAATTGATGTTAGAGTGAAGTCCCCTTATATTGCTAAAGAAAAAGCTGCACCGACGAGCAGCTTTGGGACGTTGCAATGCTCTTGACACAGTCGCATGATGACGACCGGGAGGGCCCTGTGTCAATGACCCAACCCTGCCGGGGGTGGATATCCGAGGGACCACCAGGTTTGCTCTTAACAATTGTACTGCCATATTTATTGGGTAAGGTGTATGGTGTTACATGTATGATATGTAGTGGGAAGAGTAGTGTTTATGGATAGAGGATAGCAATGTAGGGCAATGTCGTGAAGTTGGATGTGTATGTTATATAAAGAGGGTTTTCCTGATACCCCTGATGTGTGAGGCAGAAAGATATGTATCCAGCTACCAAGGCCTGGGAGAGAAAATGGAATTCAGGCTATTCCCTGAGTCTCCCGAAACCTTGGCGGTAGTACTTCCCTGGGCGGGGCTGCCTACCCCTACTACCAACACTTCTCAAACTTACACCTCTCAACCTTACACTTCTCAACCTTACACTTCTCAAACTTACACTTCTCAACCTTACACTTCTCAAACTTACACCTCTCAACCTTACACTTCTCAACCTTACACTTCTCAAACTTACACCTCTCAACCTTACACTTCTCAACCTTACACTTCTCAAACTTACACCTCTCAACCTTACACTTCTCAAACTTACACTTCTCAAACTTACATCTCTCAACCTTACACTTCTCAACCTTACACTTCTCAAACTTACACCTCTCAACCTTACACTTCTCAAACTTACACCTCTCAACCTTACACTTCTCAAACTTACACCTCTCAACTTTACACCTTTCAACAGCAACCCGCAAACTTCAGGTAACTCAAAATAAAATGATAAGATTCATGCTGAACCTAGGACCCAGATCTCATGTTGGTCAGGAACAACTTCAGTTAAGGGGAGATTTCCACTTGAGGGATTTTTTTTTTTACTCCATTCTCCCTCATGTTTAGCCCCATTGCTTTTCTAATTTTAAGACGTTCGCCCCATTATTTTGACGATTTTAAAAACTTTCGACCCATTTCTGTCAATTTTAAGACCTTTCGTGCCATTTAGGTGTCGATTTTATCCTGGCGAGCGATAGCGAGCCTGTAATAAAAGAGGAACCGGCTTTCAGCCGGGACATTTTTCTACCGAAAAATGTACAAATTTATCTTGAAAGGAGCTCAAGGGGGTGCAATCTTAAGCTTGATGGATATCTAGAGACCAAACTAAAAACCTCCCCTTAAGCCTAGTTCACACATTGAGGAGTGTGAGGCCGAGTTTCCAGGAGTCCACAGTCTTGGTTAATCGGGCAGGAAAGAGGCCGAGTGTAAAAAATACCAGGAGTTTACAAGATTATCCTAGACCTAGAGTGTCCAGGAGCTATGTCGAGTAACCCCGAGTACATTCGGGGACACTTGGATTAATTACCGAGTTATTAAGAGTGTACGGAGAGTGTTTGAAAATTTGAATTTTAAAGGTCATTACCGGTACCGAGTGTATCCGAGTGTGTAAGAGTAATTAAGAATTATCCTGAATGCAACTCGAGTTAATCCGAGTTATCGCGGGTGTTCACGAGTCTGCCTACGAGTCTGTTGAGAGTGTAGCCCGATTTCCTCCCATTGTTCCCCTGGTATATATAAAGGCCACCCCATGACAACCTATGCCACAGTCACCACCACAAAGCCAACAACAACCGAACCACGCACCATGTCACGCAGGAGGCTCCACAGGGCAGCACAGGTGCAACTTGCGTTCCTACAACTAGAGTTGGAAGCCGTGGAGGAAGAGGAGTTGCAACAACAGGATGCGCCTCAATGGCAAAGGAGACCTAGGAGTGTGTGGGCGAGGAAGTGGCGACTGAGACGGCCACAGTATGGTGTGTATGAGCAGCTAATGGAAGAGCTCGAGGCAGAGGATCGCAAGGGTTTCAAGAATTTCCTCCGCGTCGACAGTGCCATGTTTAGGGAGTTGGTGGCTCGTCTTGCTCCCAGAATACAGAAGAAGGACACGTTTTGGTGGGAGGCGTTGTCACCTGGCATATGGATAGCCATTACACTCCGCTACCTAGCCACCGGAAACTCGTATGCCAGCCTTCAGTATGCCTTCCGTGTCGCACGCAACACAATCTCCATCATTGTTCCTGAGATCTGTGAGGCCATTGTCGCTCAATACCAGCCTGAAGTGTTGCGGTGCCCCACAACACCTGATGAGGGGAGGGAGGTGGCCACCTTGTTTGCCCGACGGTGGGATGTAGGGGGTGTTTTTTTAGGCTTGATGGAGATCTAGCGCGGAAATTCAAAAATGCATTAATACAAACATATATAGGCCAAAAATCAAGCACTACCCCTTTAACAGATAACCCCGAGTATAGGCCTAGTGTTGGACGATATTATTATCATGGAACTGTCTCTATTACCAAGAGAGAGAGAGAGAGTGTGTGTGTGTCAGGATCCAAATGAAATAGGTGCATAGAACAATGAATATGGAATAATGCAGTTCTCAATAAATGTTGTATATAATAATGGTAAGTTGGGTTTTACCAATATACAAGTTATAATACCAGCAGTTATGATTATATGCTCTTAATATAATTATATAGTATATATATATATATATATATATATATATATATATATATATATATACTGTATATATATATATATATATATATATATATATATATATATATATATATATACAGTATATATTATATATATATATATATATATATATATTATATATATATATATATATACAGTATATATATATATATATATTATATATATATATATATATATATATACAGTATATATATATATATATATATATAAATATATATATATATATACCATCTCTCCTCCTACAAACCTGATCTTCTCTTCCTCACCGAAACTCAGGTGTCTGTAGCAACATCCAGCAGCCCCTTCTCTGTATTCTCCTACTTTCTCTATCCTAGTTTCAAAGTCAATGGCGGATGTTGTGCATATGTGCACAACAAACTCACTTGCTCTCGTGTTCCCGATTTCGACTCCTCTGAATTCTCAACTTTATGGCTCAAACTTTCCTGTCATTCTCTTACTAAATATTTCTGTGCTGTCTATCTTTCCCCTAACTCTACCAACTTTCTCAAATTCTTTGACTATTTAAACTCTACAGTGGAACATATTCTATCCATTTCTCCTTTCTCAGAAATCTCCATCTTAGGAGATTTCAACGTTCACCACCGCCAATGGCTCTCCTCTCACACTACTGACCCAGCTGGTGAACAAGCCTACGTCTTTTCTATCCTAAATTACCTAGAGCAGTTAGTTCAGCAACCCACCCGTATCCCGGATCGCATCGGAGACCGGCCCAACATTCGTGACTTATTTCTAACTTCTAACCCTTCTTCTTATACTGTTGATCTTTTCTCTCCTTTGGGCTCCTCCGACCATAAACTTATCTCTGTCACCTGTCCTATCTCTCCAGTACGGCCACCCGATCCTTCTAGCCGGCGGCGCTTGTTGCACTTCGGCGCTGCCGACTGGGAGGCTCTCCGGCAGTACTTCTTTGATTTCCCATGGAATTATTTCTGTTTCCGTGGCCGGGGACCCTCGGAGAGTGCTGAACGCATTACCGAGGTAATCCTATCGGGCATGGAGGCATACATTCCATTCTCTTTCTCTCAGACTAATGCTAAAAAATCTTGGTTTACTCACGCCTGTTCTACTGCTGTCCGCAACAAGGAGGAAGCATTCAAACGGTACCGACGCCTTAAAACTCAAGACTCTCATTCTTCCTATGTTTCTGCCCGGAATCAAGCCAAATCTGTTCTTCGACTTGCCAAACATTCTTTCATCAATAATAAATGCACTGAACTATCCAACTCTAGCTCTTCCCAAGCTTTCTGACATCTAGCCAAAAACCTCTCCAACAATTTCTCTTCCTCGTCTTTCCCTCCCTTTTTCCACTCTGATGGCACAACCATCACTTCTTCCTCTGACAAAGCTAAACTCTTCGCTCAAACTTTTGCTAGAAACTCCACCTTGGATGATTCCGGTGCTATTCCTCCCTCTCCACCCTCGTCTCTCTTACTTATGCCTAATATCCTAATTTCTTCTAAAGATGTACTTTCTACACTCTCTGGGCTTATTACTAATAAGGCGTATGGTCCGGACTGTGTTCCTCCTGTTGGTCTCAAAAACTGTGCTTCCGTGCTGACTCCCTGCCTAGGCAAACTCTTTCGTCTCTGTCTATCCTCTAACGTCTTCCCTTCATGCTGGAAATTTGCTCACATTCAAAGAAGGGTGACCGCTCTCAACCCTCCAACTATCATCCAATTGCTCTCATCTCTTGTCTTTCTAAAGTTTTTGAAACTATTCTTGCTTCCAAATTTCTTAAGCATTTCTCTTCTCATAATCTGCTCTCAGATCGCCAGTATGGCTTCCTTAAAGGTCGCTCTACTGGTGATCTTTCATATCTTACTAACTCTTGGTCATCCTCCTTTCGGGAATTCGGTGAGACTTTTTCTAATGCATTATACATATCGAACGCCTTCGATAGAGTCTGGCACAAATCTTTAATTTCTAAACTACCCTCCTTCGGTTTCTATCCCTCCATCTGTGCCTTTGTCTCTAATTTCCTTTCCGGCCATTCCATAGCCGCGGTTGTGGACGGCCATTGTTCACTTCCTCACCCTATAAACTCCGGTGTTCCTCAGGGCTCTGTCCTATCTCCTATTCTCTTTCTAATTTTTATAAATGATCTCCTCAACTGTACCTCAATTCCCATCCATTCATATGCAGACGACTCAACCTTACACTACTCCATTAGTTTTTCAGAACGCCCCAGCCAGCAATCCCTCAACGACAAATGTAATGAAGCCATAGAACTCTTAAATTCTGATCTAAATACTATCTCCAATTGGGGCAGAGAAAACCTTGTTACCTTTAATGCTTCCAAAACCCAATTTCTCCATCTATCTACCCGTAAGGAACTCCCAGCGGACTATCCCTTATTCTTCAACAATACAAAAATCAATCCTTCATCTTCTCTCAATATTCTTGGTGTCTCTTTTTCTTCTGCTCTCAGTTGGAAGGACCATATTACCAGTCTTGCTAAGGCAGCCTCCCAGAAGCTGGGTGTGCTCAACTGCCTTAGGGGGGTTCTTTTCCCCTGCACAGCTTCTTGCTCTGTACAGGGGCATAGTGCGTCCTTGTATTGAGTATTGTTCACATGTGTGGGGAGGTTCCTCTCACACCGCTCTCCTAGACAAAGTTGAAAGGATGGCCTTTCGTATCATTAACTCCCGTCCACTCACCAACTCTCTGCAATCTCTCTCTCTTCGCCGCAATGTTGCATCTCTCTCGCTATTCTATCGCTACTATAATAATCAGTGTTCCTCAGAGCTTTCCCAGTGTATACCACCTCCTTTACGTAGGGCACGTGGTACCCGTCTTGCAACTCAATCCCACCCCTACTCTGTGCAACTCTCCAACCCAAGAGTGAAACATTACTCTCAAACTTTCTTCTACTCAACAGCTGAGCTTTGGAACTCTCTCCCAGAATCAGTCTTTCCCTCTTCCTATGACTTAAATTGCTTCAAACTCCGTGTGTCCAGTCATTTTGGATCGAAAGTCCCTTGATTTTGGCCCTGTCTCTCTTTCAACTATGGGGGAGGCACTCGCTATAGGCAGTTCTGCCTTTTGCCTCCCTCAATCACAGAAAAAAAAAAATATATATATATATATATATATATATATATATATATATATATATATATATATATATATATAATATATATATATATATACCGGTATATACAGTATATATATATATATGTATATATATATATATATATATATATATATATATATATATATATATATATATATATATATATACTGTTATGCCGGGTTGTAATACAACTTAGCTTCGTTATTGTCTTTACTCAAATCCAACTGTGGACTTTTCGACTCAATATATGCTCAACAGGGACACATCGAACACGGTCTTATTCACAATTATGTACTCAATCGAGTTGTAATAAACACATTATATACTCTTATTTATTCAATGGCATAGAAAGTAATATTCAGGTTCGCTTAGCTACTAATCTGTAATAGCAAGAAAACCAACACATTTAATTAGAGTACAAGATGTTTCTTAATTATTATGTTCTATCCAACAACCAACTCTACTCCTAAAATCGATTAATGAAATATTACAAACTCATGTGGCAGTCCGTGGATTCGAACCCAGGACGCTCACACCGAATATCAACACCTTATGCATTACACCACGAAGGCAGTTATAACATATAGATATGGACATAGAATGTGAGCTTAAACTTCACTTAGCTATTATAAGTAATAGTAAGTAAATCACTAAATATAGTTAGAGTACAAGATGTCTCTTAATAACATATAAATTAACATGGAATATTGGATAGTATTTCTGGGGAAATATGCAATTATATATAGACATACATATACATAGAATAACTCCTTGATAATAATATCTATGTGAGTTGAGTGTCTATCGTGAAGTATTCTGATAAGTTCAAGAAAGATTAAGTTCAACTCTAGAATTACTTACTAAACAAACCGCACAAAGATTTCTATAGTGATCGTTCAGGAGCGCGGGGCGATATGCGCCCAAGAAATACAAAGGAGGCCGCGCGTAGATAAATATGACAAGGTAGGTCAACAGGTCATCTGCTGGACTGCGGTGCGGAAAAATAACTTGTGCGGTTAATGCGATGTTTCTCTTGAATGTGGGAGGAAAACTTTAATTTAAAAAGGAGAAGGGCGATAAATTACTTTGACAATTATTTGCGTAGTTGGATTATCAATATTTTTGTGTCATGCCCCAGCGAGGGTTCGAACCCAGGCCAGGCATATGGTTTACCTTTTAGTTTCTGGCATATTACACACTTTCTTACTACGCGTTAAGCTACTTGTCGAACTCTGGGTATCCACCATGCGAGACGTAAATTTGATATAATATGACATACCCCGTAGTGTTTTAATTCCTTATGTGCACGTATGATCAACAGATCAGTAACGTGATGTCTTGTTGGCATAAGTATAGGGCGGTTTGTGCCGTCTGTTACACCCGACCACTTCAGGCGACCCTCACACCTGATGAGGCCATTGTCTAGATGCAACCTTAGTTGACGCACTATATTAGGCATTAATGTCTTATTCGAGCTTTGCAAGGATTCTAATTCATTGGAAAAGGTTTCTACTTGAACCCATTTGATCAAAGTTACTTCAGCTGCTTTAAATTCACGAGCATCAATGTTGTGACCCCTGTTGCAGAGTTGGCCCGTTACTTTAAGCTTGATATTGGATACATATCGCAATACCCAAGCTACAACTCTGAGTAGTTTATTATAGTCACCGAATCTTACCCACTCTATGATTGGACCCGGTGGCTCATTTGGTTGGGCTGTAACTGCCAAAGTGGCAGAAGTCCCTCACCAACAGCATGCCAAATCGTACATTCACTTTCATGGAGCAGCCACTTTGGACCATGCCACCACAATTCGGACTTCACTAACTGGCTAGCCGTTATACCCCTAGTTATGAGATCACTAGGGATTTCTTTTGTTTTTACATAATGATAAGCAACGTCTGGCAAAAGGGCTCTAATCTCATCTACCCTATTCCACACATAAACTGGCAGAGACTTCTTGCTATGTATCCCGTTGAGTGCGACCCGACTATCGCACCAAACATGAACGATTTCAATATTTAATTCGCTCTCGTATGCTGCGCGTACATGTTGCACCAGACGTGCTAAGAGCAGCATGGCAGTCAATTCCATTTTAGGGATAGTTACCTTTTTAACCGGTGCTACCTTGGCCCGGGCTGTAACTAAATGTACCCCAAATGAAGTAACGACATATATGGCTACCCCGTATGCCGTGGCGCTAGCATCGCAAAAGTGTGTAACGTATCGTCACCGAACGCCGCCACTTTACGAGGTATAGGTTTAGTACATAGGATGGCATACTCATTCAACAACAATGTCCCTTGGTCATTCAGGTCCTCGGGCAAACTGTCATCCCATCCTATTTTACGTCTCCAAACTTCCTGCATTAGAATTCTAGCTCTTATGGTAATGGGTAATGCTAGACCCAAAGGATAAAAAAATTGTGCAACTTTGCTCAACAGACTTCTTTTTGTGTGCGCTCCTGTCTGCTGAGCAAAAGACCTTGATTGAAAAGTTAGTATGTCATGTTTAGGTTGCCAGATCATCCCCAAATTTCTGGACTTTTCCTGGTTATGAGACGCCGTACCGTCCACCTGTATCAAACTCTGAAGATCTTCACTATTAGTAACCCACTCGCGGAGAAATAGATGTGCATCCGCAAACAATCTGCGTGCTTGCCAGTATGTATATAACAAATCATCCTGACTATCGCTAGAACCCTGCAAATTGTCTATATATAATCCACGAGATAGTTTACTTGTGTCCTCATGAGTATCAGCTAGATGTTTTTTGATTGTGTCATTTAACAAAAACTGTGAACACGTGGCCCCAAAGAGTACAACCCGAAAACGGTATATGATGACCGGACTTTCAGAGTCGCTAATGTCGCTGAACCAAAGAAAGCGGGTAACATCTCTATCTTCCTCCTTTAGCTTGACCATCAAGAATGCTTTCTCGATGTCAATGGTATATGCGTACTTCCCCAGCCTAAACCACAATAAATGTTGGGACAGGTCCGACACCATGGACGGACCTGTCAGCAGGCAGTCATTTAGACTGGGTAGTTGACCTTGGTGGGCAGAACAGTCATACCATCCGTATTGGTGTGGTGACGCTGTCTTTTCTTACCCCATGATGGGCCAGATAGTGAACCCTACCCTTCTTAATCGGTTCCTTGACATCGACTCTCTCAATAAAGCCCCTATCTTCATTACTCCGAAATACATCGTCATACGCCTGGCGCGTGCTCGGTTCGTTAGACAATTTACGCTGTAATGCGCGCAAGCGACCTAATGCCAAACCATAGTTGGTAGGCAGGCTTATCTCACTGTTCTTCCAGGGTAAACTAACTTTATATTGCTTGTCTGAGGCACAGTAGCTCACAGACTCGTCAAACCTCTTCAGCGCAACTTCCGAGTCATAATCAGTCTCCATAGGATTAATGCCTATGTGATCCAATCGCCACAGTCTTTCCAGGTCGAACTCGGCAGTCTTTTTAGGGTCACTAGGTTGGGAATCCTCCCTTCCCAACTCCTCTGCCACGGTTACATTGACTCTATATATCGAGACCGTGTCGATCAGGACCTTTGACTGTGTAGTATGCACCTTTCCGCTCATGCAATATCCAAAGTTAGTGGGGATTAAAATTACACCACACATCCTTTTAAATCCAGGGTATACTACATCATAATAATGATCCACACCAAGTAGAACATGCACCTCACTCTGATTTCCCATGGGATCTGACAAGTTAACCCCTTTGCTACGTAATGCGTGTTCCACCTTCTTCACTCCTACAGATACATATTCTGGCAGGGTGTCTACTACGATACATGTCATAAAGTACCGGTTTTTACGGTAGAAATATGAAATCTCCGCTATCTCGTAGTCTTGTTTGTCAGTGACCCCTGTGAAGCCCTGCAATCGAAGAGTCTCAGCCCCTACGATTCGGTGCTTCAGTCCCACTAATACTGACCTCTTTATAAAGGAACGTTGAGACCCTTGATCTAGAAGTACCCGACAAACTTTGTTACTGTCATTACCTTCCATGGGAATCTGTATTGTGGGCAATATAGTGGTGTCTTGCGTGCTACCTAGTGTCACAGTTGTAGTACCCTCTGGTTTGACGCCTTTGACTTTATCTGCCGTAGGACACACCTTATCAAAGTGATGTCCTTTGCAGTGGCGACAGGGCCTTAAGTATGTACCAGTACATTGTCCCTGCTTACCATGTTCCTTACTCAGACAACCTACGCATAGCTTCAACCTCTTTGCCTGTGCTAGTTTAGTCTCATTTGTTGGGTATTTTATATAGAAACTCCATTTATGTTTGTTGTTACATAGCTTGCATAGAATCTGAGTAGGTTTCTTATATGTACCCTCTTTCTTTTCTATAGTCCCCACTGTCATGCTTACAGTTCCCCTCATCTCCACATTCTCACTCCCTCCCGACACATACATTCTCCCTTTGTTCAACTGTAGATTGCTAATTTCCTTACTGAACTGAGTTTTGAACTCCCCCAAATCAAATGATCTAACCTTGTCAAGTATTGCCATAGGAAGCTTCTGACGTAAGATAATGACTATCATTTCCTGTGTGGTGAGCCCTAGGGTGTCTAGCGATCGAGTATGGCACTCCATATTTGCCCTAAAATGTGCTAACTCCTCAACCTTATACTGTGGTTCTGCGAGCTTTAACAAGGCAACGACATGGGCCATCTTCAACTGCTCTTGATCCCCGTATGTGGACTTTAATAATTGTACTGCCTCAAGATAACTATCACCCACTACCGCAAAACCCTCTATCAAAATAATGTAAGGCCTTATCCTTCCATTTGTCCCTTCAGGTAGTGAAACTTGCGGACATTATCCAAAGAGGATTCATGAACTGTAGACCGAAATACGTCCCAAAAAGCTAACCACTCAGTCAATTTGCCCCCAAATGTACGAAGATTGAGCTTTGGGAGGTGTACAGTGTGTTTTGGGTCAGCCCTTCTATGGGCCTCATTCTCGCCTCCCTTCTTACTTGCGACAGCACGCTGTAATATGTGCTTCGCTCTAAAGACAAGTTCATCATAGAGGGTGCGATTATCACACTCTGTAACTATCTCTTCCTCCTCTATCATGCCTGCCACAATCACCTCACTCAGAGCCATAATACGACCGTGGGTAGCCTGGACGTTGTCTAATCTAACTTCCAATTCCTCGAGGTTAGCAGTAGTGATGAAAGTGTTGACGTCCACAATTAGCCTATTTAATACTCCCCGAAGTCCCGCCCTTTGATTTTTAGGGGCCTTGATCAGCACCCCACCCGACGGTGTCTCTTCCTGATTACTCATTTTGCATGTAAGCCTATAGGCTATGTATCTAAATGTTACAAAACAACGGCAAAATAGTAGTCTAGTTAACACCTTACGAGCGGCCTATGCGGTTTATTTATGTGTACCGCACAGCGGGGTGTTTTTAGCCAAAATAGGGCTGTTTACGTGATCATTTTCATGCCTAAATAAGACCCAGAACGTAAAACAAGTACCTATCCCTGAAAGGGCATAAACAGAGCTTTCGAATGACACCATAACGATCCTTGTATGATGGATAGTTTTCTTGCAATAACCGTGCAACGCGAGTGCAAAAAGCAGGTAATTCGGTACTTTCAGTACATAATTGAGTATGTAGCGAGTGAGAGAGGGAGGAGGGAGCTGAGATTTGTGTCAGTAGGTTCGCCGCGGTGGTCTGGAGCAGTCATACGCTCGCTAGTCTCCTGCCACCACTTGTCTCTCTCTCTCAGCCACATTACGTGCTGAAATTGCCACTCGAGTTATGTCGAGCGCCGCCACATAGTCCAGCTTTATTTAACTCGACTTATGTTGCTCGCCACTAAATAAGGGTTAAGAGACGCCGACCGGCGGACCTCTATGTTATGGAGAAAAAATAGTACACAAAATAGCAATACCTACTAAGGGGTCATATTGAACAAGACAAAATGTTAGGTCAGGTCATATGTCACAGGAAGTCTGAAATGGAAAAGAAAATTATTGGGGGAAGATGATGGGTGGGATGCAGGACTTAGACAGGTGCAACAATGCGACCCTGCATTCCGGCTCTAACCACCGCTTGGCTAGTCCTACCAGATTATCATAGAGTTGTTCCTGCATCCTGTTATATGTCCCCTTGCTCATTGCCATAAAAATCCCTTACTGGTAGCTAATTCCCGAGGTCTGGGCACCAATGTGGTAAACTATCAATGGAAGTTAAATATTACTAAGCTATAATGAATAAAATAAAATCAATCTAAATTAAAACTACTCCATATCTAAATTGAATTCAATCTGAAACTAGCTAATTTATATCCAAAGGTCTCACATAATAAATTTATATACTGTATAGGGTAAAGTTATAAGGGTTAATATTAGCCAGGAATTAACTCACCAATAGTTCCACATGGCAATGAGGCAAGGGAGAACGTTTACCCAATATGGCGGACAACGGGGAACGAGACTTCGGTCCCGAGACTCGAGTCAAGTGAAAGAAAGAATAAATTATTACATGGGAATGGACATGAATATTATGCTTATCTGTCAGTCAGTCATGGCGTCGATGAGAGCGTCGTGATGGTGTAGCTGTTTGTATTGCTGTCAGTGTATTGTGATTAGAGGCACAAAAGCGCGATCAACTGAGGGCGGAAAATAGATGTTAACAGGTCGGTGTTCGTGAAGGCTCTGCTCTCTCTTCCTCAGAGGTACACCTTGCTGCCTTGGCAAACGCCAGGAGCCCAAATTATCGTACCGCATCTAGGTTGCTCTATACGATAAATTATATTAATATATACGATAAATTCATATATACTACATAAGACCATGGCAATATTGCTTAATAGCATATTAGGCCTTTTATAACTTAACTTATTTACAATCTTATAATATACGATCTACTCGTCCTACGTCGTGCTGCAGGAGCGACTGTGACGTCACAGAGACATACGGGATCACAAAAGAGTCATAGCCTATCGTATTTACGATAATATTTCTTCCCAAGAAAGATAATCTGAGTTTAAGTAATTATGAAAATGAGCGTAGGTTCTAGGTAAAAGCTAGATTTGAATAGGGAATACAGTAGATACACGTTATACACTTCAACTTCGACTTGTTACATACATAATAGAATGGCCATATACAAGGAAAATCTGTGAGTATTCGGCTAGATATAAGTTAACATGAGTATGTAACGTATGCGTAGTATGATTTTATAGGATGTTTAACACAAGTTAATAATAGACCTTGGGCACAGATCTAGTTCAATAATTAATATAGCTTCTGAAGGATTAACACACAACGCAATATATATCGATCTTGGGCACAGATCTAGGTTAGAATTAGCACTGGAATACTCGCATATTTTACCTTACCTTCACATTAATAATCAAAACGTAAGACACTGAGAGACACTTAAGGTAGGTTGAGAGGATAGCATTTCGAGTGAAAGTCTGGCCGACATGGATCGTAGATTCGGCTGGCTGGACATCAATGGGAACTGCCTCTCACGAGCAGGAATCCAAGGTCCTGGCATCAGAAGGAAACAGCAGGTATAGCTGTAGTCTCGAGGGGGGAGGGGGAGGCATTTTCTACTTCAGTTGTATATCCCGGACTTTTCAGCCGGAGGAATATTACTTAGGTAGAGGTGCTTACTTTTTTTAATTTCAGTGAGACTATGTTCAGGTTATTTCTTAGGTTTAATTTGTAGTAACTCAACTTTAAAAGAACATAGTGAATGGTTGTGATGTAATTTGTGAAGGTAATACTTAGTCTAAAAATACATGGTGGTTATTGGTTTATACATAATCAATTTAAGAATTTTATTTAATACACTCGTTGTGGTTACGTGGTTACGAGGTCTAGGTAAGATATAATTGTAACTTCCGTGATTCTATGATAATCAGTGGTTATTCTTGGTGAAGTTTATATCTCCGGGAGTTTCTAGGTTCTCTGAGTTATGTTTAGTTCTCCGGAACGGTACTGCAAGAGAGATCCTAGCATCTCCGCTTGTTTCTATAGCATTCCGGTCTCTGATGCCTAACTTGCATAAACATTTGCTCATTATATTGCAAGTCAGGCTGTTGGTCGAATGGAGGCTGGTGATAGGTCGAGGTTGTGGTTGTTGTTGTTGTTCCCCAAGCTGCCTGGCCGAACAGCCCCAAAGCCCCGAGCAAGGCCAAGGCCATAACCGAGCACCCCCACAGAACCCTCCCTGCCGACCACAATAAAGCCTGGGTGACCGAAGCCACTCCATGGCGGGGAGCTGAGGAGGGTGCGGAAACGCCCAGGAAACCAAAACCCCACCCAGGGCCCTGTGCCCCTCAGCAATTATGAAGAAAAAGTTGAGGGGCAAAGGAAAAATGTGACGCTTTGGTTTCCAATCTTGGTAGATTGGGAGGTCAATCCACGGAAGAGACGCCGTCACTTGAGATCTAGAAGATATATAAGTAAAAGGAACAGTCAGAGTAAGCTATGGGTATGGCAGAGATCGCTCAGTTCTCACTCTGATAGACCAGCCCATCACCACATGACTAGAACCCAATCCTCTCAGCATCAGCTAGGAAAGGCCCTAGAAAGCTACCTTTGGCGGGGGGGATAGCTCCCCTATTTCAACCCCTTTCGGAGTTTGGGCACCCGCCCAAGGTCGAGGTGGTTTGAAAGCTTGTTGGTGATTGGTCCTGCTTCCCACTCTTTTGTATGGGAGACTGACCTATCTTCCTGGTCGTCAGAGAACGGGAATGACCTGAGGGAATGGGGAAATCCTCTGCTCCGTTTTCTTCTAAAGTATGGGAAGCTTGTGGATACTCCCATTTCTCCTGCTGGCTTCTCCTCCTGTCCTTTCTATTCTCCTGTAGGCTAGCAATCTTACATGTCCTACTCAACCCCGTTACTTCACATATATATATATATATATATATATATATATATATATATATATATATATATATATATATATATATATATATATATATATATATATATATATATATACACACAGTATGTATATATATATATACACACAGTATGTATATATATATATATATATACCGGTATACTGGTATATACATATATATAATATATATATTTTTTAAACTGAACAAAATCGTGTAATAGTAGCCAAAATAGGGTTAAAAGTACGTCCCCGGTAAAGAAGGGGCTAACAATATGAGTATAATATGATAGCTATGAGTATGAGTACTGTATATGACTGGATAAGTACCGGTAAGGGGCTCCACTAGAGGTGTCAGCTTGAAAGCCTACATATACTTATGAGTCAAGTTAAATGTAAGTGTGACTTAAGGGGAGATAGGTCGTTTTTCTGGTCCCTCTTCTTCCTCATGTTTATCCGCATTAGTTTTCAGATTATAAGACCTTCCACCCCATTTCTTTGTCAATATTAACACTTTTCCTGTCATTTAGGTGTCGATTTTTTCCTGGCGAGCGATAGCAAGCCTGTAATTTAAGAGGAACCAGCCTTCGGCCGGGATATTTTTCTATCGAAATATGTACACATTTATCTTGAAGGAGGGTCTTGGGCGGATGTTATTTTAAGCTTGATGGAGGTCTAGGGAGGAAACTAAAAAAAATATATAAAAAATTGGAGTGCCACATGTGCTTGTATATTATAATATTATAATACATAAATGAGCAAATAAATACGCCCCTTAATGGTGACAGAGTGAGATTACCCATTCAGTACCGGAGATATCCATTTTCTTCAGTTTAAAAAGGGCCTCCAGCAATTAATAGGCTTCTAAATATCTCACTTAACCCTTTTTACTACCACAGATTTTGTTTAAACTGCGCAAAATCATCTAGATAGAGCGTGAATATAATACAAAATACGTCGCCGATACAGCAGGGGTTAATCTCTTCTTTAGCAGCGACGTCTTTTCTATTTGATTTCAGTTACATTTTGATGATTTTAATGAAGCTTGGGAAGGATATATGGTAGCTAAACGGACTTATTGAAGATAGTCCGTAGCCTTATAATGAAGCTTGGGAAGGATATATGGTAGCTAAACGGACTTATTGAAGATAGTCCGTAGCCTTATAATGAAGCTTGGGAAGGATATATGGTAGCTAAACGGACTTATTGAAGATAGTCCGTAGCCTTATAATGAAGCTTGGGAAGGATATATGGTAGCTAAACGGACTTATTGAAGATAGTCCGTAGCCTTATAATGAAGCTTGGGAAGGATATATGGTAGCTAAACGGATTTATTGAAGATAGTCCGTAGCCTTATAATGAAGCTTGGGAAGGATATATGGTAGCTAAACGGACTTATTGAAGATAGTCCGTAGCCTTATAATGAAGCTTGGGAAGGATATATGGTAGCTAAACGGACTTATTGAAGATAGTCCGTAGCCTTATAATGAAGCTTGGGAAGGATATATGGTAGCTAAACGGATTTATTGAAGAGAGTCCGTAGCCTTATAATGAAGCTTGGGAAGGATATATGGTAGCTAAACGGACTTATTGAAGAGAGTCCGTAGCCTTATAATGAAGCTTGGGAAGGATATATGGTAGCTAAACGGATTTATTGAAGATAGTCCGTAGCCTTATAATGAAGCTTGGGAAGGATATATGGTAGCTAAACGGACTTATTGAAGATAGTCCGTAGCCTTATAATGAAGCTTGGGAAGGATATATGGTAGCTAAACGGACTTATTGAAGAGAGTCCGTAGCCTTATAATGAAGCTTGGGAAGGATATATGGTAGCTAAACGGATTTATTGAAGATAGTCCGTAGCCTTATAATGAAGCTTGGGAAGGATATATGGTAGCTAAACGGATTTATTGAAGATAGTCCGTAGCCTTATAATGAAGCTTGGGAAGGATATATGGTAGCTAAACAGACTTATTGAAGATAGTCCGTAGCCTTATAATGAAGCTTGGGAAGGATATATGGTAGCTAAACGGACTTATTGAAGATAGTCCGTAGCCTTATAATGAAGCTTGGGAAGGATATATGGTAGCTAAACGGACTTATTGAAGATAGTCCGTAGCCTTATAATGAAGCTTGGGAAGGATATATGGTAGCTAAACGGACTTATTGAAGATAGTCCGTAGCCTTATAATGAAGCTTGGGAAGGATATATGGTAGCTAAACGGACTATAATGAAGCTTGGGAAGGATATATGGTAGCTAAACGGATTTATTGAAGATAGTCCGTAGCCTTATAATGAAGCTTGGGAAGGATATATGGTAGCTAAACGGATTTATTGAAGATAGTCCGTAGCCTTATAATGAAGCTTGGGAAGGATATATGGTAGCTAAACGGACTTATTGAAGATAGTCCGTAGCCTTATAATGAAGCTTGGGAAGGATATATGGTAGCAAAACGGACTTATTGAAGATAGTCCGTAGCCTTATAATGAAGCTTGGGAAGGATATATGGTAGCTAAACGGACTTATTGAAGATAGTCCGTAGCCTTATAATGAAGCTTGGGAAGGATATATGGTAGCTAAACGGACTTATTGAAGATAGTCCGTAGCCTTATAATGAAGCTTGGGAAGGATATATGGTAGCTAAACGGATTTATTGAAGATAGTCCGTAGCCTTATAATGAAGCTTGGGAAGGATATATGGTAGCTAAACGGACTTATTGAAGATAGTCCGTAGCATTATAATGAAGCTTGGGAAGGATATATGGTAGCTAAACAGATTTATTGAAGATAGTCCGTAGCCTTATAATGAAGCTTGGGAAGGATATATGGTAGCTAAACGGACTTATTGAAGATAGTCCGTAGCCTTATAATGAAGCTTGGGAAGGATATATGGTAGCTAAACGGACTTATTGAAGATAGTCCGTAGCCTTATAATGAAGCTTGGGAAGGATATATGGTAGCTAAACGGACTTATTGAAGATAGTCCGTAGCCTTATAATGAAGCTTGGGAAGGATATATGGTAGCTAAACGGACTTATTGAAGATAGTCCGTAGCCTTATAATGAAGCTTGGGAAGGATATATGGTAGCTAAACGGATTTATTGAAGATAGTCCGTAGCCTTATAATGAAGCTTGGGAAGGATATATGGTAGCTAAACGGATTTATTGAAGATAGTCCGTAGACTTATAATGAAGCTTGGGAAGGATATATGGTAGCTAAACGGATTTATTGAAGATAGTCCGTAGCCTTATAATGAAGCTTGGGAAGGATATATGGTAGCTAAACGGATTTATTGAAGATAGTCCGTAGCCTTATAATGAAGCTTGGGAAGGATATATGGTAGCTAAACGAATTTATTGAAGATAGTCCGTAGCCTTATAATGAAGCTTGGGAAGGATATATGGTAGCTAAACGGACTTATTGAAGATAGTCCGTAGCCTTATAATGAAGCTTGGGAAGGATATATGGTAGCTAAACGGATTATAATGAAGCTTGGGAAGGATATATGGTAGCTAAATGGATTATAATGAAGCTTGGGAAGGATATATGGTAGCTAAACGGATTATAATGAAGCTTGGGAAGGATATATGGTAGCTAAACGGATTATAATGAAGCTTGGGAAGGATATATGGTAGCTAAACGGATTATAATGAAGCTTGGGAAGGATATATGGTAGCTAAACGGACTTATTGAAGATAGTCCGTAGCCTTATAATGAAGCTTGGGAAGGATATATGGTAGCTAAACGGATTTATTGAAGATAGTCCGTAGCCTTATAATGAAGCTTGGGAAGGATATATGGTAGCTAAACGGATTTATTGAAGATAGTCCGTAGCCTTATAATGAAGCTTGGGAAGGATATATGGTAGCTAAACGGATTTATTGAAGATAGTCCGTAGCCTTATAATGAAGCTTGGGAAGGATATATGGTAGCTAAACGGATTTATTGAAGATAGTCCGTAGCCTTATAATGAAGCTTGGGAAGGATATATGGCAGCTAAACGGATTTATTGAAGATAGTCCGTAGCCTTATAATGAAGCTTGGGAAGGATATATGGTAGCTAAACGGATTTATTGAAGATAGTCCGTAGCCTTATAATGAAGCTTGGGAAGGATATATGGCAGCTAAACGGATTTATTGAAGATAGTCCGTAGCCTTATAATGAAGCTTGGGAAGGATATATGGTAGCTAAACGGATTTATTGAAGATAGTCCGTAGCCTTATAATGAAGCTTGGGAAGGATATATGGTAGCTAAACGGACTTATTGAAGATAGTCCGTAGCCTTATAATGAAGCTTGGGAAGGATATATGGTAGCTAAACGGATTATAATGAAGCTTGGGAAGGATATATGGTAGCTAAACGGACTTATTGAAGATAGTCCGTAGCCTTATAATGAAGCTTGGGAAGGATATATGGTAGCTAAACGGATTATAATGAAGCTTGGGAAGGATATATGGTAGCTAAACGGATTATAATGAAGCTTGGGAAGGATATATGGTAGCTAAACGGATTATAATGAAGCTTGGGAAGGATATATGGTAGCTAAACGGATTATAATGAAGCTTGGGAAGGATATATGGTAGCTAAACGGATTATAATGAAGCTTGGGAAGGATATATGGTAGCTAAACGGATTATAATGAAGCTTGGGAAGGATATATGGTAGCTAAACGGATTATAATGAAGCTTGGGAAGGATATATGGTAGCTAAACGGATTATAATGAAGCTTGGGAAGGATATATGGTAGCTGAACGGACTTATTGAAGATAGTCCGTAGCCTTATAATGAAGCTTGGGAAGGATATATGGTAGCTAAACGGATTTATTGAAGATAGTCCGTAGCCTTATAATGAAGCTTGGGAAGGATATATGGTAGCTAAACGGATTTATTGAAGATAGTCCGTAGCCTTATAATGAAGCTTGGGAAGGATATATGGTAGCTAAACGGATTTATTGAAGATAGTCCGTAGCCTTATAATGAAGCTTGGGAAGGATATATGGTAGCTAAACGGATTTATTGAAGATAGTCCGTAGCCTTATAATGAAGCTTGGGAAGGATATATGGTAGCTAAACGGATTTATTGAAGATAGTCCGTAGCCTTATAATGAAGCTTGGGAAGGATATATGGTAGCTAAACGGATTTATTGAAGATAGTCCGTAGCCTTATAATGAAGCTTGGGAAGGATATATGGTAGCTAAACAGATTTATTGAAGATAGTCCGTAGCCTTATAATGAAGCTTGGGAAGGATATATGGTAGCTAAACGGATTTATTGAAGATAGTCCGTAGCCTTATAATGAAGCTTGGGAAGGATATATGGTAGCTAAACGGATTTATTGAAGATAGTCCGTAGCCTTATAATGAAGCTTGGGAAGGATATATGGTAGCTAAACGGATTTATTGAAGATAGTCCGTAGCCTTATAATGAAGCTTGGGAAGGATATATGGTAGCTAAACGGATTTATTGAAGATAGTCCGTAGCCTTATAATGAAGCTTGGGAAGGATATATGGTAGCTAAACGGATTTATTGAAGATAGTCCGTAGCCTTATAATGAAGCTTGGGAAGGATATATGGTAGCTAAACGGATTTATTGAAGATAGTCCGTAGCCTTATAATGAAGCTTGGGAAGGATATATGGTAGCTAAACGGATTTATTGAAGATAGTCCGTAGCCTTATAATGAAGCTTGGGAAGGATATATGGTAGCTAAACGGATTTATTGAAGATAGTCCGTAGCCTTATAATGAAGCTTGGGAAGGATATATGGTAGCTAAACGGATTTATTGAAGATAGACCGTAGCCTTATAATGAAGCTTGGGAAGGATATATGGTAGCTAAACGGATTTATTGAAGATAGTCCGTAGCCTTATAATGAAGCTTGGGAAGGATATATGGTAGCTAAACGGATTTATTGAAGATAGTCCGTAGCCTTATAATGAAGCTTGGGAAGGATATATGGTAGCTAAACGGATTTATTGAAGATAGTCCGTAGCCTTATAATGGGGAGACATCCTTCCTAAGCTGAATCAAATCGTCTAATAGTTGTCAACATATAATGAAAAAGACGTCATTGGTACAGCAGGGGTTAAGGGGAGCTCCGGGCTGGTGTACAGTCGTGATGAGTAGTTAAGGGGGCCCACCTCGTATTTTATCTCTTTCTCTCCCTCTCTCTCTGGGTTGTATCCATTCGGCCCCATTCAACATACTGTTTTAAGACGATTACGCCCATCCAAGTGTCAATTTTTTCCTGCGAGTGGTAGCGAGCCAGCATATTCTTTAAAATGTTTTTGACAGCAGGCTAAATTTGTACGAAAAATTTCTCCGGCGAAGCCGGATTTCTCCATGCAATGCCAGCTTGTTCAGGTGGTGTTGCCACGAGTCGGGTTTCACTCGTCGATTGTCGAACGCTCGCGCTACATTCCGGGTTACTCGAACGGACTCGAGTTGCACTCGGGGTTAATCGAGACAACTCGAAACAACTCTGCCTAATTCGACATTATTCGAGACAATTCGGGTTATCTTATTTGACATAACCGGTGATACCCAGCAACACTCGCGTACACTCGAGATCATTCGAGTTACACTCTTGGCTACTCTTTATGCACTCGGTATTAATTCAGCCGATTGTGCATAGCAGGCCGAGTTACCAAGAGTCTCTGCTGTACACTCGGGAATACTCGGTCACATTCATACACACTCGACATCACTCTTGCATATTCGGTCACATGGTTTTGTCCCCGAGTGTTGAGGAGTTCCACCGATTAATTAGGAGTAATTCTGAGTTGTTCCGAGTTAATCCGGGTAATCACAACTTATTTCGAGTGTTCCCGAGTGTCTTGAGGTTGATTTGACTCTGGTCAATATTGTTAAACATGTATGAAATTTGGGATGCCCGAGCGGAGTTCCCTGGAGTATCCGTGAGTGACCCAGAGTGACCCAGAGTGCCCATGGGTGCATGCGAACTTCCAAGAGTCATTACGCGAGTTTCCAAGACTGTGGACTCTTGGCAACTCGGCCTCACACTCCTCAATGTGTGAACTAGGCTTTACTTGGTATGTTCAATGTTTCTGACAGGGCCAAACATATCAGACTTATTAATGCCTTCAAGATATTTTATAATAGGGCTCCTGAGTATTTAAAGTGTAATTTTGTTAAAGCAAATGAAAAGAATGGAAAAAAATACACAGAATAGGATGCATAATTTTACAGTTCCGAGAATCCAAGGACACGGTAAGCTAACATTCTTCTTCACTGCCATCAAAGACTGGAACAACCTACCACAGACAGACCGTGAAAAGAGAACATTGAACTCCTTCAGATGTAGCTTGAAGGAGCACCTGAACCGAACAGATGCGGGAAGGGAGCACCAAGCTTATGTCTACTACTAAATACGACATAAGAGATAAGCAAAAAACAAACTAAAAATTATTACTTAATTAGTTTAACAAGTCCAACCATAGAATGTAAGGTATCTTAGTTTAGCCCCCTAGACATACTTTCTCTAAATTGTTTACTACTCATATTCATTTACATTATTTTGTTCTCTCTTTTATCCCCAACTAACTTACTCCCACAAAGACCTCAATGGAAGTACGCCTAACAACTTTACTGGGCTATCCTTAGTTGGAATTATGCAAAGCTGGTACATGTCATATTTGAAACACATTATGTTGTACCAACATTGTAAAATGCTAACTGAATAAATATTATCATTATTATTAACCTACACCTCTCAACCTTACACCTCTCAGCCTTACACCTTGTTATACCACAACGGAGACCATTAACCCCTGTTCAACGACAATCGGGGCCAGTTATACCCCCCCCCCCAAAAAAAAATAAAATAAAAAATAAAATAAAAATAAAAATAAAAATAAAAATAATAATAACCCAGTTAACCACCAAAGAGAACGGACCCAAAACAATACAGTTCCCCCTCATAAAAGAGCAGATACCCCCATCACAACAACAGATTTCCCCCCACCCCACCGCCACACACACAGACACCTAAGAGGCGGCACCTAGCAAAGAGACCGGATGTGACGTCACCAGCCCAGCTTGGCCCAGGATTGGCCAACCTGACCGACGCCGCCACCAATCAGGAAGCCGTGATGCCACCTACCAGCCGCCCTTTGGATTGGCCCCTGGAAGGCATCCGGCGGCGAATCAGGAGGGCCCTTCCACTATTCTCCCCACTGCCCCCATCGCTGAGACCAGAACGACACATCGGCCCCATTGACACCACCTATAAACGTGTCCCTTTTCCCTGTATCTCAGCTGGGACAGAGAGCACCTAGAAATTAGATAGGTACCCAGACCAGGTAAGGGTAGGTATCTCACCTCCCCCTCCTGAGATCTGGGTGCTCCCTGGCCCCATAGATGCTCCTTGGCCCCATAGGTGCTCCCTGGCCCTCCCTGGCCCTACTGAGTGTTTCCTGATCTCCTACAGTGTTACCTGACCTGCCTTACTTGCAACGTCTAATCCCGGACAGCTAAGAATCTAGGTGCTCCCTGGCCCAAGATTACCTGATGGTAATTCTGTTCAGGTAGTGACCTAGAGTGCTCCCTGGCCTCTTGGTAGCTTGCCAGCCGTCCGGCTGGCTCAGTTGATAGCGTGCCTGAATCCCATCTTGCAGGTCTAGCGTTCAATCCCCGCTCAGATTGAAAAGTTTTTCTGGGATATAGCCGGCGGTTACCATCTCCCCATTAGCAAGGGGGATGGGTAATGATCTCTGGTAGACTAAAGAAAGCCAAGCGCTTGTGAATCCTCGAAGGAGGAGAACGGGCGCTATATAAGTAACCAGACGATTATTATTATTATTATTATTACGTAAGCTATTACTGCGATATATAAAGACGCTTTGCAATAGTTGAGGCCTACAAGCCCCCTTTACTGTAACTAATAAATATCAGTTTGCCAATTAAACCCTCACACGCTATCCATAACGAAATTATTCATCTATACTCTATAGGTATATTGTTACACGTTTGTCTAACATACACTTTACACTAAACTCTAGCTAGCTATTCCCCCACATAATTGAGTCTATCCTGGAGTTCATTCATCATTAATTACGTCTCTCAGTGTATGTGCGATATTTTGTATTTCCAATTGATATTTGATGCTTGCAATATTACCTGATATATATGTTGATGATTATTTATGCATTGCCTTGTGTCACTAAATATGAACATGCATATTAACAAATATAAACTTGAATAATAAACTTGTACACCTTACTATTGTATTCTCTCAACACCTCCCCCTCGGTACATAAGGACCCCGCAACATACGGTAAAGTTTAGTCAACTCTCTCTAATAGAAGTTGGTATCTTACTGGTAGCAGCGGTGTTGGAAGTAGTTGTAGAGCTCTTCAAAAGGGGTTGAAGTTACAAGTTTTGCCTTTTGACAGTAACGTAAACCTAATAGTCAACATGTCGGGAGAAGAGTCCAACCCGCCCATTGCGGCTTTCTGCCCTCACACAATGGACATTAGCACATACCTGGAGATGGTTGCATCCTCACCCTTAGTAAAATGCATTAAGTAACGTATAATGGGGATTTCTACGACACCTTGCTGCAACTCCGTAAGCGTTCTCAGGTTGCATACCCTGAAGCTAATTCTGAACAGATATACTGTATAAAGTAATTTTTGACAACTTGACCCTCATATTACCCGATAACGTGAGGCAGTACTTTTCGATCCATTTCATGAAACCACCACATCACGCAGGATTTCATAATAATAATTATGTTGTCCATTCCCCCTAGTTCAACTAACCAAGTCTGCGCCCTCAGCCGCACACCGACTCACCCTCAGCCGGTCCCTCAGATGTACCAATCGCAACAGTATCAACCTCAACAACCGCAGTACAATTTTGACCAGCATCCTCCCAACCCCTCTCCATGCAATGCCCCCCCCCCCCCCCCCAATCCCCACCCCGCAATACGCTCCCAGGAATAATAAATACAACCCTCGACTAACATCGGTGAACCTGTACGAATTCTCTCCATGCCAGGGTAACTGCCCCGTAAAAACTTGGAGAGTCCGCGAGAGACCCCAGTCCAACCCATCCATGTCATATCAGTGTTTGCATAACTATCAACCCAGCCCAACTCAGAGTTCCAGGGGAAATGCATACCGTGCCAGACGGCCCTTCAGGAATTACCCCCAAAGTCAGCAATGCCTCGCGGCTACCGAATCCGAACTCAAACACCCTCAATACCCCCCTCAGTACCACACGCAAACTCCTGACGTGGCCCCCGCCCCCTTACTCCAAGCCCCTGCTTACCCACCAGCCGATTCGTACAAGCTGGTATCCCCAACACCCTACCAGGTTGCGGGGGTTCGCATTATTTTGCCCATTTACCCTAAATTAAAATTAAATGGGTTGCCAGTCCGTCTATTACTAGACACGGGCGCCGGCCAGTCCTGTCTTGACGCACCTTTCTATAGCCGTCTGCGCCATAAATTCGGACCACTAAAACCATCATCGATCCAGCTAGTTAGCACTGGAAATAATACCTTGTGCAAGTGTGCATTCAAGGTGAAACATATCCAGTCAGTATCACTCCTCCCCACGGGGCCCCGGTGGACCATAAATTTGTCATTATCGATTCTCACGACGCTGCGTACAACGAGTACCTCGGGCTAGACTTGCTTCAAATATTAAACACACAAATTGATTGTAAATGCCGACGCCTATGTTTTGATAACCAGCCTCAATCCCCACACATCATTGCTCAGGCCACCACCACCGCCGCCATTTCCATTCCCCCCCATCTCCAAGCTTGGGTCCCCATCAACCGACCTTCTACCGCACATCTCTTGTTTTCACCTGCCTCCCATATCACCCCCCATTGTTTGACCTCACCCATTTTGCTACCCCCGTCAATAAATTGTCCGAAGATCGCAAATATCTCGGATCACCCCATCAGTTTGCGGAAGGGCTTGTTGATAGGGGAATTAGAGACCTTCAACGATGTTACACCCTCCCTAACCCTCCAGCCTTGCCACAAATACCTCAACACTTGCCAGAATTCCAGAAACAAGCACTGCGCGCATTATTATTATAATTTCAAGAAATTTGTTCGCAGTCTCCCGACGATATTGGTCACACCACTCTATTAGATCACCAAATTAATATAGAGGGCACATCAGGCAACCCCTGCCTCGTAAAAATCCAATCCAACACCGCGAGGAAGAAAATCATGTCCAAATATTTTTAGACGCTGACCTAATCAATCCATCCACCAGCCCATGGTCCTCCCCAAGAGTTTTAGTAAAAAAGAAAGATGGCTCCTTACGGTATTGCGTTGATTATCGCCAATTAAACGACGTCACCATAAAAGACGCCACCCTTTTGACGCAAATTGACGACTCCCTCGACTCACTACATGGTGCCAGCATCTTCTCAACTCTCGACTTGCAGGCCGGTTATTGGTAGGTCCCCGTACAACCAGAGCATAAACAGAAAACTGCATTTTTCAAGAGCAGGGCAGACACTTTGAGTTTATCGTCTTACCATTCAGCCTTTGCAAAGGCCCCGCAACATTCTCGAGACTGATGGATTCCGTCCTCCAAGGCCTTACCTGGGAGACCTGCCTCGCATACCTGGATGACATAATAGTTTTTGCTAGCTCTTGAGACGAACACATCCAGCGACTTAGACAAGTTTTCACCCGCATCCGCCAAGCCGGCCTCAAGCTGAAACCTTCAAAATGTACTTCAGCCCGTAATTCAGTCCCATACCTGGGCCATGTCATTTCAAAACAGGGCATTTTGCCAGACCCAGATAAGTTAGCAGCTATTAGAGAAATTCCACCCCCTCAATCAGTCAAAGGAGTACGCTCATTTCTTGGTTTAGCCTCGTACTATCGGCGCTTCATCAAGGGATTCGCGGCCATTGCTAATTAGCCTCTGCACAAACTGACACAGAAAGAGGAAAAATTCCTATGGACGGATGCCCATCTGGAAGCGTTCAATACCCTCAAAGACACCCATTGTTGCATTTCCTGACTATAGCCAGTCCTTCCGCCTATACACAGACGTGTCCTTGCTGGGGATTGGAGCGGTGCTAGCACAAATAACAGACAAGAAGGAAAATATCGTAGCGTGCGCAAGTTGCACCCGTACGCATTCCGAGACAAACAACGCCGCAACAAAAAGGGAATGTCTGAGCCTAGTCTGAGCCCTGCAACACTTTAAACCATATCTGCTGAGCGCAAGGTTAACCATTATATTCACTGATCACCATGTGCTGCAATGGCTCCAGCAATCCCACACCTTGAATGACCTCATCATCAGGTGGAGAGAGACATTAGAAGAGTTCAATTTTGAAATAATATATAGGCCTGGGAAACTGCATACGAACGCCGATGCTCTCTCTCACCTCCACACCATCCCCCAGCCATCCACACCCCCCACCGCCCCCGGTCGCGTATCCCACCTCTCTAGCCATCATCTTCATGTGGAATGAAAATTAAAAACCTGACTGGCTACCGCAAGACATATTTTCCTCCCTCACTGGCGTCGACAATTTATTATTTACTGAGACTGACCATATAGCTCTAAGCCCCGAAGAGGCAAAACACACACTCTCACTACTGCACCACAGCAATGGCAGCCATTTGGGCTATACTAAGTTTCTCGAGGTATTTAAAGCAACATACTGAATCCCCCATCCTAATCCCATAGCCAAAATAACTGTAGAGTCATGCTTAGCCTGCGCGGGAGGGAAAGATACCACGCGTACACCTGGCCCTTCCGGCACCATAACGGCAACGATGCCGTGGCAACTTTTGTCACTCGATACCGTCGGGCCATTCCCTGCATTTAACTCCATCCAATTCATGCTAACTTTCATAGACACATACTCGAAATTCTTAATTGTGGTCCAGGTTAAAGATCACAGTGCCAAGCCAGTAACAGACACGATGCTGAATCACATATTCCCTAATTTTGGCCTTCCCCAGGCACTGCACAACGACTACGCTCCGGAATTCTCTGGTCAAATTTGGTCAGCCCTCTCACAGTTAACCCTTCTTTAGCGGCCTATGCGGTTTATTTATATGTACCGCCCAGCGGGGTGTTTTTAGCCAAAATAGGGCTGTTTACGTGATCATTTTCATGCCTAAATAAGACCCAGAACGTAAAACAAGTATCTATCCCTGAAAGGGCATAAACAGAGCTTTCGAATGACACCATAACGATCCTTTTATGATGGCTAGTTTTCTTGCAATAACCGTGCAACGCGAGTGCAAAAAGCAGGTAATTAGCCACTTTCCCGATACAATTCCATATATAGCGAGTGAGAGAGGGAGGAGGGAGCTGAGATTCGTGTCAGTAGGTTCGCCGCGGTGGTCTGGAGCAGTCATACGCTCGCTAGTCTCCTGCCACCACTTGTCTCTCTCTCTCAGCAACATTACGTGCTGAAATTGCCACTCGACCTATGTCGAGCGCCGCCACATAGTCCAGCTTTATTAAAAACGACTTATGTGGTGAGCCGCTTTTTAAGGGTTAATGGGCTACGAGATTTCACATTAATCCCCCTACTCACCAAAAGGCAACACGATCTGTGAGAGGAGCCATAGAAGTATCAACAACCAAATTAGGACGAAACTCTTCACCAGTAACACAATTGCGCATGATACAATGGGGTTTAAATTAAACTTCGACAGAAGACAGTATCACCCACCACGAGAAGGTTTTCGGCATTGCCCCTGTTCTACTTCCCCTCCACCACCTCATGCATCCCCCCACTCCCTCCCTCGACATCCACCCCACAGTCATCCATATCAAAGCGAGGCTTAGGAAACTCCAATCATGCCAAGACCTAGCTAATGATGTCCAAAACGACAGAAATCCTTATCAGGTTGGTGGACAAGTCATGATACCGAATCTGCCTTTACGCAATAAGTTAGAACCTAAATATAACGGCCCATTCATGATCACGAAAATCTCCAACTGTTACCAGGTCGTAGTGAACTATACCGTATATATATAACGGAGAGAAACGTGTATTCCGAAATAGGCACGCCAGGCGAGTCCATGTTAAATAAGACCAGCACCCATCATCTCATCCAAAGTCTCAACCCTATTCACCCACTTACAATCTAGCCTGGCTACCCGCTCCACCACCACCACCACCCAACCCCCACAAACCCCTCCCCCATTCCTCCCGACCAATCCCCACCCCACCATCCCCAACCTCAAACTGTACCTCCACCTCCCGCCAATCCCCAACCCTCTACTCCACTCCCTCAACCAGCCCAAAACCTACCTCACAACCCACCTTCTGCACTTCCTCCAGTCCAACCCCGAACCCCACCTCCCCCACCACCCATATCACTACAACAACAACGACAGGCCCCTACGCCCGCCGACCTACCTCTTAACCGAACCCAGCCTACCCACCACCAACCTACACCCCTAGTTCAACTAGACAACCCCATTCCTTCCACTTCCTCATCTAAACCAACCTAGCATCCACCAACAAAATGCTGACACCCACCCCAACCTTCCCTCACCCCTCCCACATCACCCTCAGCCCACAGCCTCATCACCAAACCGCAAAATTACTACCATAACCAGTCCTGTGCCATCTCAAAATGCACAAATACCACCATTACTCCCAAACCCCACACCTTCTAGCGCTGTAACTTTGCCATAACCAGCAACGCCCATCACCCGACCCACTAATTCACATCCACATCAACCTCACTACACCCCCGGGAAGCCCCCCTGAAGTGGTCCCATGAAACACAAAGACTTGGTCAGGCAAAGCATCTAACCTTCCCAATAGATTAGGGATTAAATCTACTTTAGCGTCTGCAGAGGTCCATAAAATGCCAACAGGTCGGTCAAAGGTCACCATTCACCACCCAGCAGCCGCCCCTACACACCTCAGGCCACTCACCCAGCACCCAAGATGTTTATCCAGTTCGTTCTGTGAACCTCAGTTGAGGGGAGGAATTACCGGTTCAAACACCCGGCTCAAATTTAAGCACTGAAGAAGGCATCGCAACTCACTACCCTGACAGTTGTCCGACGCAAGAAAAATAGTTCACACTCCAGCCACGAGGATGTGACTACATTAGAGACGAGGGAGGTGTTATACCACAACGGAGACCAGTAACCCCTCTCAACCGCAATCTGGGCCAGTTATCCCCCCCCAAAAAAAATATCCCAGTTAACCACCACAGAGAACGGCCCCAAAACAATACAGTTCCCCTTCATAAAAGAGCAGATCCCCCCATCACAACAACAGATCCCCCCCCCCTCACACCTATAAGGCGGCGCCTAGCAGAGAGATCGGACATGACGTCACCTGCCCAGCTCGGCCAACCCGACCGAAGCCCCCACCAATCAGGACGCTGTGATGTCACCCACCAGCCGCCCTTCGGATTGGACCTTGGAAGGCATCCAGCGGCGAATCAGGAGGGCCCTTCCACTACTCTCCCCCCTGCCTGCATCGCCGAGACCAGAACGACACATTGCCCCCATCGATACCACCTATAAACGTGTCCTTTTTCCCTGTGCCTCAGCTGGGACAGAGAGCACCTAGAAACTAGATAAGTACTCAGACCAGGTAAAGGAAGGTATCTCACTTCCCCCTCCTGAGATCTGGGTGCTCCCTGGCCCCATAGATGCTCCCTGGCCCCATAGGTGCTCCCTGGCCCTACTGAGTGTTTCCTGACCTCCTACAGTGTTACATGACGAGCCTTACCTGCAACGGCTAATCCCAGACAGGTAAGAATCTAGGTGCTCCCTGGCCCAAGATTACCTGATAGTAATTCTCTTCAGGTAGTGACCTAGAGTGCTCCCTGGCCTCTTGGTAGCTTGTTACGTAAGCTATTACTGCGATATATAAAGACGCTTTGCAATAGTTAAGGCCTGGCTTTCAGGGTCCCTTTACCGTAACTAATTAATATCAGTTTGTCAATTAAACCCTCATACGCTATCCATAAGGTAATTATTCATCTATAGGTATATTGTTACACGTTTGTCTGACTCCTAAGTTACCAAACCGCTGCATACCTATAGGTGAAGAGCTCTGCCTACCATAAACTTTACACTAAACTCTAGCTAGCTATTCCCCCACATAATTGAGTCTATCCTGGAGTTCATTCATCATTAATTACATCTCTCAGTGTATGTGCGATAATGTGCATGTCCTATTGATATCCAATGCTTGCAATATTACCTGATATATATTTTGATGATTATTTATGCATTGCCTTGTGTCTGTAAATATAAACATACATATCAACCAATATACACTTAAATAATAAACTTGTACACCTTACTATTGTATTCTCTCAACACCTCCCCCTCGGTACATAGGGACCCCGCAACATACGGTAAAGTTTACTCAACTCTCTCTAATAAAATTTGGTATCTTACACCTCTCAAGATTACACCTCTCAGCATTACACCTCTCAGCCATACACTTCTCAACCTTACACCTCTCAACCATACACCTCTCAAGATTACACCTTTCAAGATTACACCTTTCAACCTTACACTTCTCAGCCTTACACCTCTCAGCCTTATACTTTTAAGCCTTACACCTGTCTGGAAGTCAGAGATTATATCACATGATAATGCACCTAAAGCCATTTGAAATACCGTAGTTTGTCAATAATAAGGGGCGTGGGCAACTGTAATACCGTAGTTTGTCAATAATAAGGGGCGTGGGCAACTGTAATACCGTAGTTTGTCAATAATAAGGGGCGTGGGCAACTGTAATACCGTAGTTTGTCAATAATAAGGGGCGTGGGCAACTGTAATACCGTAGTTTGTCAATAATAAGGGGCGTGGGCAACTGTAATACCGTAGTTTGTCAATAATAAGGAGCGTGGGCAACTGTAATACCGTAGTTTGTCAATAATAAGGGGCGTGGGCAACTGTAATACCGTAGTTTGTCAATAATAAGGGGCGTGGGCAACTGTAATACCGTAGTTTGTCAATAATAAGGGGCGTGGGCAACTGTAATACCGTAGTTTGTCAATAATAAGGGGCGTGGGCAACTGTAATACCGTAGTTTGTCAATAATAAGGGGCGTGGGCAACTGTAATACCGTAGTTTGTCAATAATAAGGGGCGTGGGCAACTGTAATCGTTACAGACGAAGAAACGGAGGTAGGGGACAAGGAGTGGAGGGTGATGAGTAGGGTGTCAAATCGGAGCAATTTGTTTGAAGACTTGAATGAATATGAGAAGGAATACAAGATAATTAACATGAAATAACATTGTCTCGGCCGTTTTATCACTGCCAAAGACATAAACTGAACTATAAACCAAAATGTTATCTTTACATACCGGTATACAGTAATAAAGACTTAGAATAATGGACTCGACTTTCGTTTGACACCCTGGCTCACTGGTGAGAAAGAAGCCCTAAAACTAAAGAGTTAGGACTGGAACTCAATGATAAAAGGGTAATTACAAACAAAATATGGAATTGCGTGTACACATTTCAACAACAATGACATACCTAGTAGTGATAGAAAACAAGTACAAACAATAAATAGCCTTGACAACATATATCTACAAAAAAAAAAAAAAATCTATTTGTACTTAAAAAATCCCATTTATCAGCTAGTTTTAGTCCGATTTCAATTAAATACAAACAATCACAAAAAGAGCTTCTCTATAAAAATGAAGTAGAGAGATATTCTTTATAATATAGTTTGGATTTGTTCATAGCTGAATCAAGTAATTTTTTAAGGGCAAACTTGACAAAACACACTGTAATGCAAGTCAAGATAAAACAACAAAACAAAACAAATATATATTATGAATTAGAATGTAAAGTTTGAAAACCCTATGCATTTCAAATCGATACGACTCGACTCGTAGTAATACACAAATTGACTTCAAAGTTTCCCCTACAAAAATAATTGCAAGTACTGTAATTGAATATTAAACATGTTGGCGTCTCAGCCAGGCAGACCCCGTTCAGGAGTATCCTATTTAATTATTACCTAATCTAGGTTACCCTAAACTAAATTAATTAATTAAAACTTACGCTAGAGTTGCCAGGAAAGCTTAATTGAACAGCTAGAGTATCTAAATTATTTTAAATTATATAATCCTTTCAAACAGATAACGCCAACATTAATATATCCTAGTTAGTACTTTACCTCCAGACAATTCCATTTAACTTGGGAAAGACCTCTAGGAAGTAAAGAGTTAAAGACTATCTCAAGTAATCCTTTAACTATGACAGATCCTTTGCAAGTTGAGTAAAAGCATCAGGGGATACCTACAATAAAATACGAATTGGCATCAAATAGATCAAATGGATAAGCACCAACCAGTAATGTGAAGAGGGGTCCTGTCGGCTGTCATCCAGTGTTGTGGGTAAGTGTGGGTGAAGTCTGGTTGTTGCTGTGTGGTGTAACTGATTGGCACCCACCACCCCGGCTGCTCACCCGTACTATCATCACCACTAGTACTCTCACTGATCCTGCCATCCAGTAGGAACCAGTCCTGGGAATAGATATAATATAGGTATGTAAAATATAGAGGGCTGGTCCTATCCAGAGTGAAGTTTGGCATCCTCTACCCAACCTTAGCCGTTTCTGTCTGTCTCTTTTACTGTCCTACTTTTTCCTTCTGGGGGCAGGAGGCTAGGAATCCTCCTCCCCTTGTAAGATTCACCTACTAGACGAGACATAGTAAGGGACGAGGGAACACAAAAGTGGTCCCGGACCCTTAGAACTGGAGCTTTAAATGTTGTGCCTGTTCGTGCTCTGTCTTGTGTAGGCCACCCCCAGCAATGGGGATGTGCCTGAGTTTATACATACCTACATTATTAGTATATTTTATTCGGTTTAGGAAGGATCTCTGGGAATCAATGGGATAATATGCATGTCAATTAACCTTTTCAGTCCCAGAGAATCTTCCACAACTAAATCATATCGTCGAATGATAGCGCAGAAAAAGAAAAAAAAAATATATATACAGGGTGTTTTAAAACAACACTGACAGACCTCATCTGCTAATTAGTAAATAAAATAACAAAGAAGATTATCTAAGGACAAAATGCAAAATAATATACCATTAATGATTTAAACCGCATAGAGTAAAATAATTAGTGACACCCAGGTATGAGCTATAATCCGAACACAGGCTAGTGTCCCCCCTCCCCCCCTCTTGCCTTCCATCCCATCCCTCCTTCCCCTCACCCTCAGCAAACAGTTGTTTCAGTTCGAGTTTTTCTTCGAAGCTTTGGAGTCATAACGAATCTTCTCATGTGTTTAATCATCTGCTCGGCCATGGTGCTATCTTCTTCTGTCATAGTGATTTTATTTACCTTATAATATCACATAAATATGGATTGTCGTTATTTAGGTGTGTCTCTGCCTTTGTTATTTTATACTCGTTAAGTCCAAGTTACGTAAATTGTTTGTTTTGGGTACCATTAGATGATTTTAAATATTCATTAGTGAACACTGTATACTTGTATGTCTACAGCTACGTAAAATCGTCAAACTTCAACCATAAAACTGATAGACATATTTCGTTAGTACTCTGTGATAATAGTAACGTAATGAGGTATTTGTATTGAAACAGTAAATTGCGCAGGAAATTTGTTTTCCCATTCAAACAGTTTCACTAACGATTAAATTACCTATAGCAGTGTTCGGATACCTGACCCAGACTTGAGATTCATTATTTTACCTCTTGGTCATCGTTACAAATGGTGCATATCTTTTTACGCTACTTGGATTATAATGCTTAGCAGTTTTCTTCTAATTGAAAAATATCATTACCAATTTTATATTACTTTGATTTTGTAATTATTCATATGTGATTAGGTCATTAGATATCTCCTCTTTAACTTTTTTACTTGGTAATCATTCATATTATGTATCATATGTTTTGTGCTGAGCTCAGAACCCTGTTTTGCTACATTTCTAAATAACCATTTATCTCTGTTACAATATATTTTTCGTAAAAATAGAATAGAAATATGTGTATTATATATTTTTATCAATGTGGTCGTCATACTCTGGCAGTGTTGTTTTAAAACACCCTGTATATATATATATATATATATATATATATATATATATATATGTGTACTCGCAAGTAGTTAATATTTCTATCCTTTTTTTTATTTGATTTAGTTCTCTGTTTTTTTATTATTTTTTTTAAGCTGGCGAGAGATTGACTTGAATAAAATTACTTAGCTATTTAAACATTACTATAGCCAAATATGGTGTTAATTATGTAAACCTGGTTAATTGTGATACAGAGACATAGTGTCTTATTCCTTCATAAATGTTCTAGAAATCAGCTGCTAATGAGGCAAGCATTTAGCCAGGTTGATACAAAAATCGTATACCTGAGTAAGAGTGGCTGTGGTTCCATTCCTGAGTATGGTGATGACAGGATATCCCTTCTGTAGCGTCCACAGGTCCATCACCGCTTTGATCCCCACCTCCCCAACTTCTCTCCCGTCCTCTCGAGCTGCTTGGGTCAGGTGGCGCCACAGGTCATCTTGCTCGGCGTTCTTATATTTGCTTTGGGACAGGAGAAGATGACACGATGGAATTAGTTGCTTGCATACAAAGATGCGCTTTTCACATTATCCAGGCATTCCATTCATCAGGCGACTTTACATTGCGTTTTTACATTTGCTTTAGGACAGGAAAAGAAGACATGGTGCGACTAGCTACTTGCATACAACGACGCACTTTTTCACGTTATCCAACCTATAATTATGCGACTGTATGTGATATAAAAAGTACATCTTTAAGTAAATTTGCTCACCTTTTTATGTACCTTTTGGACAGGAAAATATAACACAGTGGAATTTGATGTTTGCATATCATGAAGACCTGTTCAGATTATTCATTTCACCATTATGCAACTTTACATTGCTAGGGTCATTTGGTGCCATAGGTCATCATACTTAACGTTTTATTCTCTCTTTGGAACAGGAGAAAGTTGACACGACGGGGTTAGCTCTATAAATACTGTGTGTTCAACGTTCTTATACTTTCTTTGGAGCAGGATATTATGACCCGATGGGACTAGCCGTTTGTATAACATGACCACATCATCACATTACACATTACACCCTACGTTGTGGATTGTGTTTTTTTATTTCAAATTTTTATTTTATCAAGCGTTGTTTCCACATAGCGATTTTGATATTTTTTTTGCATTTATCTTGTATTGTCCCAGTTTTAGTTTGTTTCCCTCTTTTGTGTGTGTTCACTTTCTTTGGAATTTATTTGGATTGGCTATTTGAAAACAATGATGTCTTTGTCACATCGTTAGACATTTTTGGCAGCTCAGAAAGTATACTCAGGCTCAAAAAGTACATGTGAAAATAACATACTTCCTTTGGGACAGGAGAAGACAACGCGATATGATTAACCAGTAAGACTAATTTTGCTCAGCGTGTCTTTAGTTTATTCGAGACAAAAAAAGATTATTCGATGGGGTTAATTACTTGCCAAAGATAACTCATTCTATTACATTCTGATTATCATTAGACAAATTAATGTTCTTTAAATAGTATACCTGTATACCACAATTAGTCACATTTATTACAAATCAATTATATTGTATACAATTTTATCTTTGTAAGCATAGTAATACCAACAAAAATGCTTGAACTCTGTTTATCCCTTGCTTTGTTAAAACCTGGGTTAGTGTTTACCATTTTACTACTATTGTTAGTTAAATAACGATTGATTAAGGTAAGTTCTTCTAGACTGGGATATTGGAATTCATGCAAGTACATATAAATAATCAACAGACGACATATATAATATCAAAGATAATTTGTAATACAGCTTTATTTACTTATTCACTAGAAACACATATGATGAATTTAGAAACACTTTTAACACATGGGGTACTCATAAGTGGTACAACTTCTCGTTTTAAAATCTCCCAGTACTTCAACTATATATCTACAATTCTTCCTTGAGAATTATGCGCACTTCTCTCTTTGTGAAAAACTTAACAATGGAAATTACTAACAATTTAGTTTTACTTCAGTTTCACTAATATATTACGTGAACTTAATCCCGTGAATGATAGTGGACGATTGGATACGTGTTCCAGTATTTATTGGCACTTAATACGAAAACTCAAGCATAGATGTATTTTCAGTTGTAGCTCAAGTTTGTGGACTCTAAAATAGTATAGTCTCCACTGAGATATTTCCAGAGTTCATGAAAGTATAGTAAATCTCGTTATTTATATTAAAATTCACAATTAAGGTATACAAGGATTGCAGACGTAATTCCTATATGAACACTTTACTAATAGGATGATAAGGCTCACTGGATAAGTTAACACTTCACTTATATAACTCGAAATTCAGGGGGAACGGACTCTGTTTATTTTCCACTTGACGGAAATATGACTGAGTTGCTGAACAGGTAAAAATCCGTCTAAAATCGGTGTATAGGTTATCTGAAGAGTGAGAACGTCGCCTTAAAGATAATTTATTATAGAAGGTATTGATCTTCCTTATTATTGATATCTGAATATCATAGAACACTTATTATACCTTTTCACGTATTTTGAGATGGTAAAAACTCTGGTTATTTCGATCACTTTTAGTTCTAACTTTATAGTATCTCGTCACTGATACTGAATTCACGTATTTTCCATATTATTTCTTTTCTTGTTTGTAGAGATGCACTTCGTTGAGTTTGTCTTCTGATGTTCCGTGGGCCGTCCAGGTTGTCCGGTCGTATGGAGAAGTTACAGTTGGATTAATGGGCTTGGGGACTTAAATATGGTTCCGTAACTTATTAGATAACAGTTGGTCACCATATTGGATTAACGCAAGTATTCTAAGCATTTAGCTTCCAACGAATCTTGACTATCCTGACCTTTATATTAATCGTTGATTAAATTCTGTTCAGGTACTGTTGAACTGAGGTTTTAAATGCATAAGTTTCAGGTCTTGCCGGATTAACTTATCATGGACTAACGCAAGATGAGCTGAGATAATTGCTCTTCTTGACTGTCTTAACCCTTATAAGAGGTCCAAAGAACTCAAGGAGGTATTAACCTTTCAGTAACAAATTATGGTGGATTGCCACAGACAATTTGTGCCTAGGATTTATGTATGCAAAATGCCTGTGAGGGTATCTCGCTAAACCCTTGTAACACAAAAGATCTTTCTATCCTAGATCTTTGTGAGAAGTGTGGGTATAATTTTTAAATAGAAAAATACTGAAAGGGAGGTCTTGCCTTACTCTTTCAATGTTTTATCTATACTGAAAATGTAACCAATAAATATAACAGTCTTAATCTCTGTGAATGCCAGAAATAAGAAAGTTGCACTTATATAGTTTACTTGTTACACTATAATATAAGAACTATTTTAGGGCACTATGTTGAGAAATGGTGTTGCCACAAATAACAAAGATCCTGGAATAAAGTAATTATATCTACAGATAGTATAAAGACTTCGGGGTGCCAGGATCAATAACTATGCCGTAAAATCAATGTTTCTATAGAACGGGTTGCCGATCCAGAGAAAAACAATTTTTACTTTTCTTCCTTCTCTCTGCTCGGAGTGTACAGTATATAGTCGTGCAAAAGGGGGGGGGGATGGTTTTTAGAACTGATGTTGTCTGAACTTGAAACAAAGTTATTTATTCCTATAGGAACTGTTGTTTGGTATTGGTAATGAAAGCTATAGAAGGAAGTCGCTTTCTATTTCTGCAACACTTGTTCATTATTATTTTAAGAGGAATATATAGGGAACATAGATTTCTATATAAATTGCTAACTTGCTGGCAAGAAGGTTAAGTTGGCAGTTCTGGGTCACTGGAGGTCGGTGAAGCTGCCACTGTTTGCACAGAGGGGTATTAAGGGGGCGTTTAAAACTGTGTGTTGCCTGAACTCAGGAAGGTATGATTTATCTATACCCAAGTGGGTATGGGTATGATTAGCAAAATTATATACATCACTCCTCCTCTACTTCTGAAACATTTGTTAGCCTTTGTCTATAATAATAATACATAGGCAACATCTATATTGAATAATATCCTGAACCTGTTGGTGTGGGTTAAGGGGTAATTCTTAGGGGGTCACGAGGGGGAAGTCGGTTGGCCCGTCGTGCTTATAGGTTGCTCTGCTATACTTCATACAGCTGGCAAATCTTTAAAAGAGACTTGAAGGAATATGTTTTCAGGGTAGTTTCTCGGGTAGAGTGACATACTATTTTCTAATTTAATAATATACATTATACAGGCTTCATATTAACTTAAGAGAATGACAATCTTGAATGCGGACTTGGCTATATTTGTGGCGTCCTGAGGTCACGTGACTTCCCTCCCGAGTTTGAAAGAGGGAATAGTTGACAGACAAATCCTTATAGTTTGATCATATCACATCTCACAATCTCTATTTGGGTTAGGGTTACTTGCTATACTTAATATTGATATTCTAGACACGTCAATATTCATACAAACCCAAGTATACTTGATACTTAATACTTCTATACTTTCGACTGTATCGGTTGGTACTTCTGGTGGTCATTTCCTTATCTATGGATTTGTAAGGGTAAAAAAGTTCGTTGGCTGCCTCACCAACTCTGAAGAAAGTCTGACTCTTCTTGTTCATTGTTTTTATGTCTTAAGGTTTATTTCTTCCTTAATAGTAACTACATATATATACAGGTTTCATATTTATTATTTTAAAAAGGTTGCGAAAACAGGACTCTTCTGGTGACTGCTGTAGTCCTGTACCTGCATATTTCCTTTCCTGGCGTGACAGGGTTTCCTTGGTCCAAGTTGGCGATTCTACCATTTCTCGTTTCCGTCTTCCGGGCAGTTGACCTTGACATCGCTGGCTGGGGTGGAGTCGAGGCATTCCGTTTTTGTTGTTTTCTTTTCTTAAGCTTTTTCATTCCGCTTTTTCTTGTTCGCTTCTGGTTTCTTCTTCTCTTCTCCTTCCGTGGTTTTACTTTTCTTCGTTATTTCACTTGCTACTTCTTCATAATAGGCACGACCACATGCCTCAAGGGTGAAAGTAAGGAAAAAAAACTTTGACACTAGTAAGTTGGAAGGGGTGTAAGAATTCCCACCAGTTCTCAGAGCGCTGGTCAGGGGTCTTGCAGGGGTCGATCGTCACACGTATGGAAGTTTCGGTGGCATTTACGATGGAGGCTGTGATCGCTTCGTGAGTATGCCTAATTCAGACAAAGTTTCCTTGATCTGTGGAAACTTTGATCCTTTTAATAAAAGGAGTAGATGATATGGTGGTAGTTGGGCTGGAAGTTGGTTGGCGAGAGGTGGATGTGACCGCGGTGGTGGTGGTCAAACAAGTGATTTGTAAATCCTTGGGTCGCCGAATGTCATACCCTTGTGCGGACGCATAAGTACCAGTATTTAAGGAAGGTGTGAGTTTGTGAAGAAAATTTGGTGAACTGTGGAGTTTTGTGTTTGTTAAGCAAGCTATTCTTAATGGTTGAGTGTTGTTGGTGTGGATTGTGGGTATATGTGTAGACAGCTTATCACAGACTGCAACTGTTGCAACAAAGATGGAAGAGAAACGTTCGGGTCTTTTCACTAAACGACCTGATTTAGTTCAAAAATTTGTCCATATAGGTGGTTCAGGGCTGGAGTCTAAGGATGAAGAGGATTTATATTGGCAAGGTTTTGGGTTGGGGGTATTTGGAGGAGTGGAAGGGGGTCGTTGGGTAATACTATTTGCTGTAGGGGCTGGTACAGAGGAAGGTTGACGGGAACTTTGTGGTGACATAGTAGAGGGAAAGGGAGATAGTGTTGGTAGTGCAAGGCGAGTTGGAAGAGAGACAGTGATGTTGGATTTTTTAGATATTAGTGGTATAGATGTAGACATCTCGCATGGTGAGGATGACTTTTCTGTAGAAGTAGAGGGTTGCACTGGGAGTTTTGTAGGAATAGGTTGAGGTAATCTTTCCGAAGGTGAAGAATTTGGTGATGAGGAAAATTAGGTGGATATTTTTGTACTGGAAGTGGAATTTGGTGGAGAGGTGGATGAAGGAGTTTGCGGCCGGAGCCTTTTTAGTGGTGGCGAAGATGTTGGAGAAGAATTTGAAGAGGTGGACAAACGTCGACTATGAAGTTGTTTGGTTTTTGTAGAAGGGGTAGAAGAAGTGGAACTTTTAGATGTTTGGTACATTGGCCATTTGAGATGTTTCGTTAGGGATGTTGTGGCCCAGCAAGTTTATGAGTTAGTCTGGGACGTAAAGCATAACGATCTGGTATTTTCAAAACAGGTTGACTGACAGAGGTGTCAGAACGGGAATAAACTTTCACTTTCTGGGGAGGGGTGACACCTGGTGAGATTGATACTTAATGAGGTGTTTTTGGGGTGTGTTGACGGAATACTGGTGGCGGCGGTTTGTTTGATCTGGTTTCTGGGTTTGGGGTGTGAACTATTAGAGAAGATATGATCGTTGGCGCTGGTACATTTGTGATTTGAGCGTCAGGAACTTGGGGCGAAACAGAGGAAGGTCTTGCAGTGTTGTCGTTTGTGCAGATGGGTGGATTGTCAGAGGAAGTAGTGATGGGTTTATAAATCCTGACAAACCGGTTTCTATAATTTCTTGTTTCCCCATGGTAGTTAATGGAGGTTTGATACTGATTAGGGATATGAGAGACTACGTAAAGGCCCACCTATCGCAGGCCCAATTTATTTATTACAGGGAGCTTCGCTACCATAACAGTGTCGTTAATGGCGAAAGGATATTTCTCATTTGCTGCATAATTTTTTACGTCTTGATATACTTGTGCGTTATTCAGGGTGTTTTTTAATTGCTGCAAGGGATCTATGGTGAATTTAGTGGTAGGAGGTTGAGCTAAGTGGTGGAATGGTAATAGTATAAGAGCGACGCCATAAACTCTTTCATGGGGAGAGATACCATCTTCTTTTGGACAGGTGTTCATCCCCCATTGAATTACTTTTACCTGGGCTGGCCAGTCAGAGATGTTTAAGGCTATCATTCTCGTGTGGAGTTGGTTATTGATCGTACGGTGACTCCGTTCACAGACTGCGTTACCCTGGGGCCAGTGTGGAGAAAAATGTTTAATTTTAATTCCACACAATTTTGTGAACTCTTCCCAAACTTGACTTCGAAATTCTGGGGCGTTGTCAGATAATAGTGACACAGGTAACCCAAACACAGGAAATATCTCTGTAGCTAGCAGGTTGGCCACGGTGAAAGCGCTGTGGTCTTTAGTGGGGCAAGCTATCAGAAATTTTGAGTATACATCGACAAACGTCATTATATACCGTTTGTTGTTGCTGACCGGAAATGGTCCCATTACGTCAAGAGAAAGGGTTTGGAAAGGTTTCTGTGCGGAAATGGTGCCAGCTGTGCCTGCTGTGAGACACCTATCTTTGCCAAGGGTACAGGGTTTACAAGCCTCAGTTATTCGTTTGGCAATGCCCGATGGATTTATGGTCCAATATTGATCCTGGAATATTTAAAAAAAAAATCTTTGGCCCAAATGTATACCATTTCCTTCATGAATTGCAATCATGTACTCTTGAGCTGTGGTAGGTTCCACGACGATGTGTCCAGATTCTGTGATTAACTGGTCACCCCAATGAGTGAGATTAGAAAATATGTATTTGGGAATCCATTTCGGTTTAGTTTTTCTTTCCCAGGACTGGATTAATGTCGGTTCTGTAGATGTTGGAATTTGGAGAATGGAGGTATTGATGAGGTCGGTTTGTTGCAAAGTAGCCAGATTTGTGGGAATATGGTCCGGTACGGGTAGACGAGATAGAGCATCCGCATGGGTATGGAGTTTACCGGGACGATAATGGATGATAAAATCGTATTCTTCTAAAGTTTCTCTCCAACGCACTAGTAGAGCTGAATTTGTTTCACATCGCCGAAGCCATTGTAGAGATTGATGATCGGTAATGATGTCCAGCTTGGCACCCAAAACAAAAGAGCGGAAATGGTTCAATGCTCAGATTATACCTAGACATTCTCTTTTAGTGGCTGCGTAGTTCTGTTGTGCGGTGTTTAAAGTTGAGCTGGCATAGGCGATGACGTGTTCTTGTCCATCTTGTACTTGTGCTAATACCGCACCAATTGCATACAACAAGACATCGGTATACAGGCGGAAAGGCTGCTTGTAGTCAGGAAAAGATACAGTAGGTGCTTGTACTAACTTTTCCTTAAGGGTTTCAAAAGCTAGATTTCTTTCGGGTGTCCACACGATAGCAGTATCCTTGTGAGTGAGTTGATGAAGTGGCCTGGCTATTTCTGTAAAATGTGGAACAAAACGTCTGTAGTATGTGGCTAAGCCTAAAAAAGAGCGAACGCCTTTGACGGTAGTGGGAGGTTGTTGACTTTGAATAGCAGATAATTTCTTGGGGTCCGGGGAAATGCCTTGGTCGGAAATTACATGACCTAAAAATCCTACGGAATTTCTAGCAATCTAGCATTTAGAAGGTTTCAGTTTTAATCCGGCATTTCTGATTCTCTGTAGTACTTGACGAAGGCGGCGAAGATGTTCATGCCAGGTCCCTGCATAAACAATGACATCGTCTAAATACGCGAGACAAGTTTCCCAAGTTAACCCTTTCAAAACAGACTCCATGAGGCGGGAAAATGTAGCAGGGCCATTACATAATCCAAACGGTAGTACGTTGAATTCGTAGAGATGTCCTCCACTGGTCGAAAAAGCTGTCTTTTGTTGATGCTTGGGCTTGATTGGTACTTGCCAGTATCTGGCTTCCAAATCCAATGTTGTAAACCATTTGGATCCATGAAGGGATTCTAGGGAGTCATCAATGCTGGGTAAAGGGGTTGCGTCTTTAATGGTGGTGTCATTCAGACGTCGGTAATCAACACAAAATCTGGTCGAGCCATCTTTCTTCTTGACCAATACAACGGGTGAAGACCATGGGCTGACAGAGGGTGGGGCAATTCCGGCATCTAGCATTTCCTGTACTTGTTGATCCTCCTCCTGTCGCTGCAGAGGATTTTTTCTACCAGACGGCTGACGAAGGGGAGGTCCTGTGGTATGAATGGCATGTTCTTCTAAGGTTGTCTGACCAATTTCAGTGGGAGTCTGAGCAAAAATGTCGCTAAATTCTTGCAATAACTGTTGCATTTGTTGTTTTTGCATAGTGGATAAATGATCAGGAATGTTTGGTAATATGAGGGGGCACTAGGATTGTCATGGGTAGGAGCAACTTAATCAAAAGTTTCTAAATCGCCAATAATCAATCCCTTAGGTAATGTTAACACTTCCTCTGAAATATTTGCTATAAGGATTGCATTTTGGCGAGATGAGATTACGGCAGGTTGAATCATGCATCGATCTTGGCCCACCGTGGTACTAGTGGGGGTCAAAATCATGGTATCTTGTGGCATTTGCCGAAGGGATATCCATTTCTGATGTTGAGGGGGAATAGTGCTTCAAGTTTGAATGATAGCGGGCCTGATGATAGTGTGGGAATGCAATTTGAGGGGATTTTTTATAGCGTCCGTGACAGAAAACGGAACATTTATGGTAGACTTACTTAAATTATTGTCATGTGAGGAAGAACTGTCGCAGGTATTTTTTTTACTAGGAGGGTATAAACGGTTGTCAGAAGATGACTGTGATTTTGTGGGAGTTTGTACAGATTCAGGGGAATATGGAATTTGATGGTATGATTGACATAATTCATTGTCATGGTGAGAGAAGTTGTCATTTCTATTTTTAGGAGAGTGGGGTGGACATTTTCTCAAGAAGGCAAAGTTTCCACCCGATTTATGGATTTAAGAGTAGATTTGGAAACACAGGTGAATTTTTTGTTTTATTTGATTTCCCTTGGAACTCTTGTTTTGTATTACTTCGGGGTTGGAATTTATTTGACTGAGCGACGCAGCTACTTTGAGGGAATTGATGGGCGGTATTTCTTTGGTATTTACTGGAGTTTGATTTTTTCGTGACAGGGGAACTTCAGGAAAGATTTTTTTTGCTTGGCAGATTTCTTTAATTTGAGCTTCATGGATGGTTTCAGTCGTGATTTTTTTTTTTTTTTTTTTTTTTAACGTGATCAATCGTTGACCACAGTCTACTTGAGCTTGGAGTTTATGCAGAAGGTCTAATCCTAGGTATCCGTCATAATGTTGACAATCGGAGAAATACTACGAAAGAGTGGTAACAGTTGGCATGAGGTAAGGGTGTGGTTACATGTACTTGTTTAGTTTCCCCCCGAATTTGTAGAGGGGTATCTCCTGCACTGATTATTTTTTTGTTTGTGGCTTTCAATTCTCCGAATTTCTTACGGTGTTTATCATGAAAATAATTAAAGATACATGAGCGAGATGCGCCTGTGTCTATTAATAATCTGACAGGAATATCTTTGATCTTGGCAAGATGATATATTGGGGGTGATTTATCAACTGTGGAATCCCCCGCCGAAGCCATCGTAGGCGGGGGAAATTCTAAATATCCTGGGGGCCTATTTCCTCCTCCTCCAGGATTTTCTCTTGTTCCTCGCTAACTAGGATGTGAGCGACATCTTCATTCTCTGACCTATCGTCATTTTCGTCTTCCTCATTGGCTGATATACGAGGTTGACTTGATCTGAATTTCGCAGATTCCCAAATGTCGTGAAGGGCACATTTATGATTGCAAGCTGGAAAATCATAGTGGTTGATAATGACGAGAGTGGTGTGCTTACCTTTATAATTGTTGTTGTAGGCCTGGTTTCTGTTGTACACCCTTCGTGGTTGGTTAGGGGTGAATTTGGGCCTGCTGGGTTGATACTGCCCAGGGTGGTATGCAGGTTTGGATGTTGTAGCGGGTTGTCGGTGAAATTGGTTTGACTCTCGAGGTCTACCAGAGGTTTGAGGATGGGTGGTAAACCTCTTGATGGCGGCAATGGTGTTCACTTTTGAGGGTTGCATAGCAGGAATCCTCCGGATGGTGACTAAGTCCCGTTGGAAGCCAACGGGATCATGTACTGCGAAGTACTCACGAACTGCTGAGGGCAACACTTGCCCAAGATTTACAAGAATGTGCTGTTCTTGTTGTACTTTAGGGAGAGCGGGATAAGCAGATTTAATTTGTTGGATGATAGATGCTAGTGTGGCATCCAAATCACCCTTGTACTTAGTGTCCTTTATGCGGGCATGGGCGACGAATATACCTAATGAGGGCTTAATAGCCTCGATTACAATGGGCCTAAACTGGTCCCAAGAAAGTGCGGGGGTTACCTGCAATGCAACAAGGGAAACGGCTTTTCCCAAGTGCATTAATAGGACGGCTATCTTTTCACGGTCCGTGTTGTATGCCAAGTCTAATATTGACTTCACTATGTCCATGTAGTTTTCAATTTCATAAGTTTCCCCATCATATTTGGGAATGGGAATGTGAGAGCGAGCTGCCATATTTTCGCTGTTATAATATCTCTATTGGTTGTAGATATGAAATGCAATGAAATCTATCTGAATCAAGGACCACCGCTAGCCACCAATGTTATGCCCTGAATTTATGCAGGATTAACGATTGATTAAGGTGAGTTCTTCTAGACAGGGATATTGGAATTCATGCAAGTACATATAAATAATCAACAGACGACATATATAATATCAGAAGATAATTTGTAATACAGCTTTATTTACTTATTCACTAGAAACACATATGATGAATTTAGAAACACTTTTAACACATGGGGTACTCATAAGTGGTACAACTTCTCGTTTTAAAATCTCCCAGTACGCTCGTGGATCTGGATAGAAATTAGGTATATCACTTCAACTATATATCTATAATTCTTCCATGAGAATTATGCGCACTTCTCTCTTTGTGAAAAGTTAACAATGGAAATTACTAACAGTTTAGTTTTACTTCAGTTTCACTAATATATTACGTGAACTTAATCCTGTGAATGATAGTGGACGATTGTATACGTGTTCCAGTATTTATTGGCACTAAATACGAAAACTCAAGCATAGATGTATTTTCAGTTGTAGCTCAAGTTTGTGGACTCTAAAATATTATAGTCTCCACTGAGATATTTTCAGAGTTAATGAAAGTATAGTAAATCTCGTTATTTATATTTAAATTAACAATTAAGGTATACAAGGATTGCAGACGTAATTCCTATATGAACACTTTACTAATAGGATGGTAAGGCTCACTGGATAAGTTAACACTTCACTTATATAACTCAAAATTCAGGGGGAACGGACTCTGTTTATTTTCCACTTGACGGAAATATGACTGAGTTGCTGAACAGGTAAAAATCCGTCTAAAATCAGTATATAGGTTATCTGAAGAGTGAGAACGTCGCCTTAAAGATAATTTATTATAGAAGGTATTGATCTTCCTTATTATTGATATCTGAATTTCATAGAACATTTATTATACCTTTTCACATATTTTGAGATGGTAAAAACTCTGGTTATTTCGATCACCTTGAGTTCTAACTTTATAGTATCTCGTCACTCGTACTGAATTCACGTATTTTCCATATTATTTCTTTTCTTGTTTGTAGAGATGCACTTCGTTGAGTTTGTCTTCTGATGTTCCGTGGGCCGTCCAGGTTGTCCGGTCGTATGGAGAAGTTACAGTTGGATTAATGGGCATGGGGTCTTAAATATGGTTCCGTAACTTATTAGATAACAGTTGGTCACCATATCGGATTAACGCAAGTATTCTCAGCATTTAGCTTCCAACGAATCTTGACTATCCTGACCTTTATATTAATCGTTGATTAAGTTCTGTTCAGGTACTGAATGCGTACGGACCTGATGGTGTTTCTCATGTTGTACTAAAAAACTGTGCTTCTGTGCTGACTTCCTGCCTAGTCAAACTCTTCCGTCTCTGTCTCTCCTCTAACATTTTCCCTTCTTGCTGGAAGTTTGCTCTCAACCAACCTGTTCCAAAGAAGATTAACCGCTCTCAACCCTCCATCTATCGTCCAATTGTTCTCATTTCTTGCATCTCTAAAGTGTTTAAAACTATTCTTACTTTAAAATTACTTAAACATTTCTCGTCTCATAATCTACTCTCAGATTGCCAATATGGTTTCCTTAACTCATAAGCTGGGCAGCTATGGTATTTGAAATGGCCTGCCATCGAAGGTATTTTGGTTCATTCCTGACGAAAATCGTCAATTTACCATATATATAATTAATAATTATCCATATGCGTCTATTTTACTTTTAACCCTTATTTAGCGGGCTAGGTGGTCTATTTGACCGTAGCGCCCAGCGTTTATTTTTACCCTAAATAGGGTTGTTTACGTGATAATTTTCATGCCTAAATAAGACCCAGAGCGTAAAACAAGTATCTATCCCTGAAAGGGCGTAAACAGAGCTTTCCAATGACATCCGAACCATCCTTGTACGACCACTGGTTCTTTTGCAACGATCGTGCAACACAAGTGCAAAAACCCTGAAATAAGGTAATTTCCTTACATAATTCCCTGTGTAGCGAGTGAGAAAGGAGGGGGGAAAGTAGAATACAGTTCAGTATGTCCACGGTGGTCTTGGGGACCGGTTATAGCGTTGCTACGCTCGTCCCACCGCTCAGCTCTCTCTCTCAGCAACATTACGTGCTGAAAATGGCGCTCGACATAAGTTGTGAACTGCCACAGAGTCCAAATTTATTTCACACGACATAAGTTGCGCGCCGCCAATTAAGGGTTAATATGAACATATGAACATTGGCAAGCAATAAAACAAGTGGTAACAGCAATTGGATGATGAAAATCGTATATCCTAGCCCCACGGTCGTAATCTGACCTTGACCGGCGAGAGAAAAACACCCTCCCTCTCTCTTGTCTCGCATGGTACTGAGAGACAAGGGGAGCTCTCAGGCTGGCTTAGAGGGTCGGAGATACACTCCCCCATCATCCCCCCTCTCTCCCAGCCGTCCTCACACAAAAATACTCAATAAATATCAAGAATAATAGGGAAAATACCGGATAATTGTGGAGGGGGTAAGTGGGCGGACACATGTGTAGGAGTGGTAGAAAGTAATGGAGGGGAATGATTTCACCTAATCACAAATTACTTTGTTATGAGTGCCACTGGAATGTTTTGAAAGTTTTTTTTTTATGCCTTGGATCTTAAGAGTCTGGTCGCATTCACCCAGTAGAACCTCGAAAGAATCTGGCCGTAGTCCTTGGGTTAAAGGTCGCTCTACTGGTGATCTTCTTTAATTTCTTACTGACTCTTGGTCATCCTCCTTACAGGACTTTGGTGAAACTTTTTCTATTGCACTAGACATATTGAAGGCCTTCGATAGAGTCTGGCACAAATCTCTAATTTCTAAACTGGTGTCTATCCGTCCATCTGTGCCTTTTTCTCAAATTTCCATTCTGGTCGTTCAAAAGCTGCGGTTGTGGACGGCCATCGTTCACTTCCTCATCCTATCAGCTCCGGTGTTCCTCAGGGTTCTGTCCTATCTCCAGTACTCTTTCTAATATCCATTCATATGCTGACGACTCTACCTTACACTATTCAGCTAGTTTTTCAGAACGCCCCAGTTTGCAATCACTAAAACTCATGTGATGAAACCATGAAACACTTATCTTCTGATTTATCAACCATTTCCAATTGGGGCAGAGAAAATCTTGTTGCTTTCAATGCTTCCAAAACCCAATTTCTCCATTTATCTACCTGTCAAGAACTCCCACAGGACTATTCCTTATACTTCAACAATACAAAAATCAACCCTTCATCTTCTCTCGGTATTCGCGGTGTCTCTTTTTCTTCTGATCTCTCTTGGAAAGACCATATTACCACTCTTGCTAAAACAGATTCCCAGAAGCTGGGTGCCTCAACTGCCTCGGGGGGTTCTTTACCTCTGCACAAGTTCTTGCTCTTTACAGGGACACAGTGCATCCATGTATTGAGTATTGTTCGCATATGTGGGGAGGATCCTCTCACACAGCACTTCTAAACAAAGTCGAAAAGAAAGCCTTTCGTATCATTAACTCACGTCCACTCACCGATTCTATGCAATCCTCGCTATGCTATCGCTATTACAATAATCAGTGTTCCTCAGAGCTCTCTCAGTGTATACAACTTCCTCTACGTAGAGTATGTAGCACCCATCTTGCAACACAATTCCACCCCTACTCTGTACAACTCTCCAACCCAAGAGTGAAAAGATATTCCCAATGCTTCTTCAATTCTGCAGCTGAGCTCTGGTACTCTCTCCCTGAATCCATCTTTCCCTTATCCTATGATTTAAATTGCTTCAAACTCCGTGTGTTCCGGCATTTTGACTCGAACATTCCTTGATTTTGGCCCTGTCACTCTGTCAACTCTGAGGGAGGCACTCGTCACAGTTTTGCCTTTTGTCTCCCTCATCCACATAGACAAAAATAAAAAATAAACTCTTTGTTCCCGAGTTAATAGAGGGTTGGATAATACAGCGTCATGCATAGCTCGTTTTCGACCAGAGTGATGTGAATAAGCCCATCGCCTAGATTATTTAGAAATTTTTCACTTTTCTGGTCCCAAGATATCGTTCCTGAGGTGATTAAACTCGCATACAGTTAGCCAGAATATAATATATATTACACCATCTTAGTGAAAAGTTAAAGAGTCAAGATTGAATGTAAAAGTGATGTAAACTACGGTCTGTTGGTGTTAAACACAGTAATGTAAGAAACAATTACTTCTGTAAATCTACAATGGCTTACTTAAGATCAGGTAAAACCTTCCTTATGTCTTTCTTTTGTTGTTCTTTTTTATATGCCTAAGAAACCTATATTATACGACTTCAGTGTCCATCAATTCTGGGGTAACGACATTATTATGTTTAATATTACAGAAAGGAAAGACTGAGCTAGTGGGTAGATAAATAAATATAGCTATAGAGATAATGACATACTGTATATACATGCATACATACTGAACATAATTATATATACATTTATTTACATGGATTCACTTCATACATGCATGCATTCATGCATGCATGTATGCCTAATACCAATAGAGATAACTGTAACATACCTAATTTGTATAATTATGCTATTATAGCTATATAATGGAAATAAAAAAATCCAACTTTTGATAGCTAAATATAGTTTGTGAGCATGTTCATAGTCAGTACATATATAACTAAAGTACCATGATGAAAAGAAGCTCTGTAACAGTTATTTCTGTTGGCAATTGTACTTACACATATACCGGTAAATATAAGGAGAGATAAAAGATACATTATTAGGTGAAAAGTTACATATAATGAACTAGAGATACATCAAATGCAAATACAAATATTATATATAGGATATAACAACTTTTATAAACTACTTACAACTCATAAATGTAACTTGTGAGACCCTTTCTGAAGGTGGCCTCAGTCAGGAAGTTTTGCATCATGCGGATGATGGACGCTCCTGAGGGAAAGAAACTTCATTAAGCTGTGCCCAAACCAGCTGGTTATTCAATGAAATGCTCGTCATATGGTGAAAATAATGGGTTACTGTATATTTGCATCTGTTTTACATAACTTTTGTGAATATTAAGTTTGTATCATCGTATATTGACAATCAGATTCTTCGCTAAGTGAAATTTTTCTGCATAGCATTTTATAATGGGTGGAAAGAAGGCTATGGGCACAGTACAATCACTGGATCAGGGGTGGATGGGACTTGTTAGCCTTAGTCGCCAACCCTTCTTGGGGAGACAACTCCATACAATCCGGGTAGACAGGATTCGTCAGCCGTGGACGGCAACCGGTCTAGGGGAGCAAACCTCACACAAACCGCCTGCTGCCTTGCAGGCTAAGCCCCATTGGGCAAAGGCTAGGCCCACAGCCAACAACTGTGGTTTGGGGCTAGCTAGAGCAGGCACCCCACGTAAAACATGCTTCAAACTCGCCTAATGGCGGCTCACTGACGTGGAGGGACCTACTTCATGTCCAGTTCTGACCACCTGGGGGTGCATCCTGGTCAGGAAGACCTATAGAGGGTACAGGGCATAGTGTCTCTACAGACTGGCACTTTCCGCCCAGCAGTAAAGGGGCCCGAACCCATAGGTAGCGCACCGGAAGGCTGCCCTATCACTAGGCGCATAATACCGCGCCAGCCGTAGTGCCCGGTGCACGCACGGATTGCGTCCCTGCGGTTGGTTCTGGTGGGGTGCCCCGAGGCCCCTAGGTCCCACCCCTATTAACCCCCTCCGTCATATATGACGCGATCGCATCATATGGGCGAGTGGCCAAAAACTCTCATATGACGCGGTCGCGTCATATGAATTTATTGAAATCTCTCAGAAATAAGTTAATGACGCGATTTGTGTCATATTGAGCTCAGTAAGTTAGGTAAGTTAGATCAGAATCTGTTGGTTGCTGGCAACCCCCAATTCCTCCGACTTCTAACGGCTCCTCAGTGTGAAAAAGAGTGTTGTAACGGGAATACTGGGCGAGCGGGCAACCCATAACTTTCGTAAGTTAATATGCCTGGGGGGGGTTAAGATCTTGGGATGGCCTCTGGGTGACAATTGCCCGGGGTTGCCTGGAGATGGATACCTGGGGATAGTGACCTCCAACGTTTGGCAAAAATACTAATCATTTAAAAAAAAAAAACAATCAAAGAAAACGTAAGTCTGTTGATACAAAATCGCAAAAGGACACTATCGCAGATTCTTCCCCCAAGTTTAGGTTCGGAAGTGTGAATGTGGGTGCTATGAAAGGAAGGACAGGTGAGATTGCTGAGATGCTAGAGAGACGACGAGTAGATGTATGTTGTACCCAGGAAACCCGGTGGAAAGGGGGGAGTGCGAGGTGGATTACGGGAACAAATGAACGCTTCAAGTTCATATGGAAGGGAAACGAACATGGCACAGAAGGGGTGGATTTCCTGGTGGAAGAGAGGTGGGCAGGTTGTATGATAGAAGTTAAAAGGTTAAATGAAAGACTGATTTTACTAAGAATGAAAGTTGAGGCGAAAGTCATAGATGTTATATCAGCAAAAATTCCAAGCAGATTTAGGTAGCGATGTCAAAGAACAGTTCTGGAATTAATTACTAGGAGTGGTTGTTGGATGCAAGGAAGGGGTGGCAGTAATTGTGGAGGAGACTTGAATGGGCATGTCGGGGCGGAAGCTGCAGTCAGAGAGAAGAAGAGATGTTTCAAAGTATGGAAGGAAGGTGGCAGCAAGGAAGAATACCTGTCTTCCAAACATAATGCAGGTCTACAGAGCAAGGAAAGTAATACAGGATAGCGTGATAGAACAAGTTAGCACTAAAAATACCAATGGAGTTTATAAATTAGCTAAGAATGTGAGGAATTGTAGTCAGGACGTCGTGGGTGTAAGATGCATACCGTAAATAATGACAGTGGCATGACTGTTTACACAGAAATCGAAATCAGAGAGGCATGGAAGGAACATTATGAAAGACTGCTTAGAGTGGAGTTTGAATGGAACAGATAACAGCTCAGCACTGCAGTCCCAGTACAAGGCCTTTGATAGGGTATGACGTTTTTTTTTTTTTTTTTTTTTTTTTTAAAGAGACAATGAACGGAGGAAGGAAAAACACAGATAAAACAAAAAGGTCCATGTGCCTAAAGGCATCCTCCATTCATAAAATGTTTGTAACAACTGGATTTAAACATTTGTAGATTGTAAGTTTGTGGAAAGCAATTCGAGGGAAGTGAATTCCAAAAAGTAGTAGCTCTGGGGATAAATGAATTCTGATAAGCAGAAGTTCTGCATTGTGGAGGAGAAAGTGTAAATTCATGGGCGCTCTCAGCTGCCCTAGTTCTACGGGGAAAGATGTGGAGAGGCGGCACAATTGAAGCAAGTTCCTCGGAACAATTGCTATGAAAATATCTGTAGAATAATGCAAGGGATGCAACGTTTCTTCGTATGGATAATGTAGGAAGGTCCTGTGTGATTGCAGAGTTATTGATTAATCTAATAGCTTTATTTTGAATTTTGTCCAACTGCCTCAATGCAACCACTCCACTTCCACCCCACAGAGGTGAACAGTAATCCATCTGAGAATGCACATGACTTTTATATATTACGGCCAACTGCTCGTCAGTGAAGAATTCTCGAACTCTGTACAGGAGTCCCAGTTTTTTAGAGGCATTCTTAGCAATGCTTCTAACATAATGTGTCCAGCTCAAGTTAGTAGTTAATGTTACACCGAGAATGTCAATATTAGGGGAAGTGGGAATATTTACATCATTAAAAAATATATGGGAGTCAGTGAGATTCTGTCGGTTAGAAAATTGAATGTACTTGGTTTTCTGTGCATTAAAGGAAACTAGATTCTTTTGTCCCCATTCATTAATTCTAGAAAGGTCCTGGTTCAGAGAAATTGCAGTGTTTATTTTTGAATTTATAAGATCGGGTTGGGTGAAAGAATTGGCAAATGTGAAGGAACTGTGATGTGTTGAGTCATCTGCATAGGAATGTATTGGATTATGAGTGGTAGATATGAGATCATTGATATGAATGAGGAACAGAGTTGGGGCCAAAACTGATCCCTGGGGAACACCAGCATTTATTGAGTGAAATTGAGAATAAAGGCCATCTACCATTACACATATTTTTCTGTTATGAAGATAAGAAGAAATTAGTGGAACTAATGATGTGACAATTTCGACAATAAGGATTGATGCCAGACACTATCAAATGCCTTTGATATATCCAGTGCTATTGTATGTGTTTCACCATGTTGGTCTGTAACACTTTTAAAAGTGTTATAGATAAAATGAAGTCCGGGAAAGCCGCTGGGAACTCCGGCATTGTTGCTGAGATTCTAAAAGCAGCTGGAGATATTGGGGTGAAAAATTGGTCACGGAGCTGATTAATGCTATCATTAAGGAGGACGAAATTCCCGATGCATGGCAGAGAAGTGTGATAGTATATATATACAAAGGCAAGGGTAACTCCTTAGACAGGGGAAATTATAGGGGTTTGAAAATGCTTGATCAAATTATTAAAGTCAGTGAAAGGGTCTTTGAATGCATGATCAGGGAAAGTGTTGCCATCAGCGACATGCAGTTTGAATTCATGCTGGGATGTGGCACAACTGATGCTATCTTCATTCTTAGGCAACTGCAAGAGAGCAGAGAGGTTCTTAGTGAAAAACAGAGATTTATACCTAGATTTTGTAGATCTGGAGAAGGCCTTTGACCAGGTGCCCAGGGAAGTAATGCAGTAAGCTATAAGAAAACTCGGAGTGGAGGAGTGGCTGATGCGTGTGATAATGAGAATGTATGAGGGGTCACAGGCAGCAGTGAGAATGAATGGGGGCCTGAGCAAAGAGTTCCCAGTAAAATTTGGAGTTCACTAAGGTTCAGTGCTGAGCCCATTACTGTTTGTTTTGGTCCTGCAGGCTCTGTCAAGGGACTTTAGGACAGGACTCCCATGGGAGCTGTTATATGCAGATGATCAAGTTCATATCGCAAATAGTGCGCAGGAAGCAGGGGCAAAGTTCAAAAGATGGAGGGAAGGTATGGCCAATAAGGGTCTAAGAGTTAACATAGATAAAACAAAGGTCATGATTAGTGGACTAGGGCGTGGAGCTATGGAAAGAAGTGGCGAATATCCATAGACAGTATGTGGGAAGGGGGTGGGAAGTAACTCAATTCAATCCTGCGGCTGTAGTGACTGAGTGCACAACTGCACAAGAGATGTAATGGAGCTAGAGGGCCTTTGACAAGAATCATAGACTTTGAATGTGCAGTGTGCAAGGGAGATCTTGTGTTAAATAACACACCTGTTAATGTTGATTTCTACAGTGTAACGCTGGAGTGTGTAAATAAGTAAATAAGTTCCGGTTTCCGCCGGAGAGGGCGCTGAAGTCGGCTCCGTTGCTAGAGTCAGAAGTGGCTGGGGAAAGTTTAGAGGGTTGTTGCCACTCCTGACAATGAAAGAGCTCCCACCCCACCTTAAAGGGAAGGTGCATACCTCGTGTATTAGGAGCACGATGACCTATGACTCGAAGATGTGGCCGGTTAAACCGGAGGATATTGAAAGAATGGAACAGAATGAGATGAGAATAGTGAGATGGATATGTGGGGTTAATCTCAGGGATGGAGTATCAAGCGAAGAATTAAGAAGGTGTCTGGGCATTAGGAGTGTCAGTGAAGTGATGCGCACGAGCTGATTTGGTTGGTTTGGACACGTGGAGAGAATGGATGAACAGAACTGGGTGAGGAAATGCCGGACTGTGAACGTGGGGGGAGCTGCGCATAAGGGTAGACCTAGAATGACGTGGGATCAGGTATTCACTTGACAACAGAGGCAGCCCTTGACAGGGCCACCTGGAAAGCCACCATTTAGGATGTGAGACTGTAACCACATTCTCTGTGGACAGAACGGTCTTTAAACTTGTATGTATGTATGTATGTATGTACCAACAGCCATCACCAACCACTATGCTCTGGGATAGAGGACTCGTTCTCTAGTCAATAATTCGGTGATCGGTACTCACCTTGTTTGTATGATATAGCATTGAACATATTTTCGAATATTGCATTATTACTCACTTTCTTTTGTATACCATAACATCGAACCTCAAACATATTTTCGAGTTTGGCCTAATACTCACCTTTTTTGTAAGATATAGCATCGAACATCTGACTAATCTCGTCGGGATGATTGACCGTGTTGCTGACTGGGTGTGTCGACCTAAGACTATCCTCAACTAGAACCACCTGCAGATTGTCCTTCAGAAAATTGTCCATCGTTCTCCAAGTTGGTTCCGTCTGGGGAAGGTAAAGGGATTATAATCACACCAGAGCTTTTATCCTCAACTTTTGATCTGAAGTTTAATTTTGACAGTATTTTGTGACTATTTCATCATCATCAATCTGACTATTTTCCACTGATAATTACGGCTAGACTAGGAGTATCACACGAGAGCTTTTATCGTTGACTTTCGGTCCGCAGCTTTACTCTGGCAATATAATTCACTGATACTGACAAATAAACAAGAAGTATTCTAGAGTATTACAGGTGACAGAAATCTAATAAAAGAATACACTTTAAGAAGCTGCGAGATCAGAGTTGCGGAAAATTAGGGAAATTTCTATTGTGCGATGCCCCTACTAGATATAAAATATTTAATGATGTAACATATTAATAAAATTACATATTTGAGATACTAAGATCATGCCATGCGAAGAATGCATCCCCCAACACAAGCTCCTAGTGTGTGGTATATGCCTAAGCAGAGTTTCTGTGAGAAAGAAATTCAATTTGCTAAAAACGAAAGTATGGTTGTTGGAAAAAGAGGCGTACAGAGACAGATTCCACAACGGAATTATGGAAATTGAAAAAAGAATGGGTGTTAGGCCAGCTGATGTTGATAGCAAATGGAACTTTATAGAACGCAGCCTCCTTCTTGCCACAGACACAAAACTAACGGCTCACCCAGACATAAGTTCTCCTGGTGGTGGAACAACGAGGTCGAAGATGCAGTCAGAGAGAAGAAGAGATGTTTTAAAGTATGGAAGGAAGGTGGCAGCTAGGATGAATACCTGTCCGCAAAACGTAATGCTAGAAAATAGGTCTACAGGGCAACAAAAAAAAACATACAGGATAGTGTGATAGAACAAGTTTGTAGCACTTATAATACCAATGGGATTTATAAACTAGCTAAGAATGTGAAGGGACTGTAGCCAGGATGTCGTGGGTGTAAGATGTATAAATAATAACAGTGACATGACTGTTTACTCAGAAAATTTAATTAGAGAGGCATGGAAGGAGCATTATGAAAGACTGCTTAATGTGGAGTTTGAATGGAACATAGAACAGCTCAGCACTGCAGTCCCAGTAAAAATGACATTGATAGGGTACGACGACGTTAAATGTGCTATACAGTAGATAGAATGAAGTCTGGGAAAGTAGCTGGGATTGTCGCTGAAATGCTAAAAGCAGCTGGAGATATTGGGGTAATATTGGTCACAGAGCTGATTAGTGCTATCGTAAAAGAGGAAAAAATTCCCGATTCATGGCAGAAAAGTGTTATAGTAAATATATACAAAGGCAAGGGTGATTCCTTAGACAGGGGAAATTATAGGGGTTTGAAAATGCTCGACCAAGTCATGAAAGTCGATGAAAGATTCTTTGAATGCATGATTAGGAATAGTGTTGCCATCAGTAACATGCCGTTGGGACTTTAAAACAGGACTCCCACACGGAGTTGTTATATGCAGATGACCTAGTTCTTATCGCAGATAGTGCACAGGAAGCAGAGGCAAAGTTCAAAAGATGGAGGGAGGGTATGGCAAACAAGGGTCTAAGAGTTAACATAGATAAAACCAAGGTCATGATCAGTGGAGTAGGGTGTGGAACTATGGAAAGAAGCAGCGACTATCCATACACAGTAAGTGGGAAGGGGGTGGGGAGTAACTCAATTCAATGTTGCATCTGTAGTGACTGGGTACACAAGAGATGTACTGGGGCTAGAGGACCTTTGACGAAAATCATACTTTGAATGTGCAGTGTGCAAGGAAGAACTTGTGTTAAATGACCCATCTGTTAGTGTTGATTTCGACAGGGTAGTGCTAGAGTGTGAATAAATTCTGCTATCTGGGCAATACGGTTTCTGCCGGAGGTGGCGCTGAAGCTGGTTCCATTGTTAGAGTCAGAAGTGGCTGGGCGAAGTTTAGAGAGCTGTTGCCACTCCTGACCATGATAGGTCTCCCACTTCACCTTAAAGGAAGTTGTATACCTTGTGTGTTAAGAATGCGATGATCTATGCCTGGGAGACGTGGCCAGTTAAAGCGGAGGATATCAATAGAATGGAACGGAATGAGAAGAGAATGGTGAGATGGATATGTGGGGTTAACCTCAGGGATGGGGTATCGAGCGAGGAATTAAGAAGGCGTCTGGGCATTAGGAATGTCAGTGAAGTGATGCGCACGAACCGACTTGGTTGGTTATAACACGTGGAGAGAATGGATGATCAGTGCTGGGTGAAGAAATGCAGGACTGTGAACTTTGGGGGAGCTGCGCGTAGGGGTAGACCTAGAATGACGTGTGATCTGGTACTCTCGTCCGATCTCAAAATAAAGAACTTGACAACAGAGGCAACCCTTGACAGGGTCGCCTGGAAAGCCGCTGTTTAGAGCATAAGAACATAAGAACATAAGAAAATGGGAGTCTGCAGAAAGCCGATTGGCCTAAGCAAGGCAGATCCCTGTCCCACACAACCCCAATTCAATTACAAAGCCCAATTATAGGCTCCACACTCTAATACCCTGAGGATCATCTTACCAAAACGGTTAGGGATTAACGCAGGATTATGGGGGTCTGCAGAGTGCTGATTGGCCCAACCCGGCTGATCCCCCTTCACACCCAACCCCTCTCGTCCATATGCTTGTCCAATTTTATCTTAAAGCTCCCTACAGTTTTAGATCCCACTATAGCACTTGGTAGTCCATTCCACCCATCTACAACTCTGTTACCAAACCAATATTTGCCTATATCTTTTCTGAAACGAAATTTATCTAATTTGAAACCATTGGTACGAGTTCTTTCGCTATCACTGAGCTTTAGTACATTTGTCATGTCCCCTTTGTTAATCCCACTAACCCACTTGAACACCTCTATCATATCCCCTCTAACTCTGCGTCTCTCTAACGAATGTAAACCTAATTTCTTCAACCTTTCTTCATACGAAAGATTTCTAATATTATGGATCATTTTTGTCATTCTACGCTGTACTCTCTCCAATGAATCTATGTCCATTCTGTAATAAGGACACCAAAATTGGACAGCATAATCCATATGGGGTCTCACTAATGACAAGTAAAGTTTTAAGATAACATCAGCAGTTCTGTTACTCACACTCCTAGAGATGAACCCGAGAATCCTGTTTGCCTTATTACGAACGCTTATACACTGTTTTCTAGGCTTCAAATCATTGCTAACAAACACACCTAGATCTTTCTCGCAGTCTGAATTTTCTAATTCTAAATTAGCTAGTTTATATTTAACATTTGTTTGCATCTTCCCTATCTTTAATACCTTGCATTTGTCAATGTTAAACTTCATCTGCCAATTTACTGACCATTCATGTAAGGTATCTAGATCCCTTTGGAGGCACTCTATATGCTATCTGAATCAATTGATCTCCCTATTTTAATATCGTCTGCGAATTTACTTATCCTACTAGTTATACCTAAATCTAGGTCATTTATGTATATAAGAAACAACAGGGGACCTAATACCGATCCCTGGTGGACACCACTTTTGACTGCTCCCCATTCTGACTTGGTACCATTTATGCTGACTCTCTGCTTCCTACCAATTAGCCATGACCTAATCCATCCTAACAACGCCCCACCTATTCCATGTGCCTCAACCTTTCTCATCAATCTCTCATGAGGGACTCTGTCGAAAGCTTTACTGAAATCTAATATATAATATCATATGACTTGTCATTATCTACTGCTTCATATACCTCTGAGAAAAAACTAAGCAAATTAGTAAGGCAAGACCGTCCCTGAGTGAATCCATGCTGAGAAGAATTGATTAAGTTAAATGTTTCTAAGTGGTTTCTCATTTTCCTAGCAATAATTGACTCTAGTAGCTTTCCTATGATTGAAGTGAGACTAATGGGACGGTAATTGGATGCTATTGATTTATCACCTTTTTTGAAGATCGGAACTACATTTGCAAGCTTCCAAGCTTCTGGAACTATACCTGTTTCTAATGACTTGTTAAATAGAAATGTTAATGGGTAACTTAACTCATCTCTGCATTCTTTTAATACTCTAGCATATACCTCATCAGGACCAGGCGATTTATGAGGTTTCAGTCTGTCAATTTCCTTAAGCACATCATTTCTACTTATAGTAACCGTACTTAACCTATTTTCTATACTATCGCTATATACCTTACGGACTTCTGGAAACTGTGCCAAATTTTCATTAGTGAAAACGGAAAGAAATTGACTATTTAATGTACTGCACATTTCTAAATCATTTTCTGTCATTTCTCCTATCGAAGTTTTAAGGGGACCAATTACATCTCTAACCTTGGATTTATATAGTTGGTAAAAAGCTTTAGGATTATTTTTTGAGTCATTGGCAACCTTAATTTCATAATTTATTTTTTCTTTACTAATATCCTTTTTTACCTGTCGTGATAGATTCTGATAGTAAGCAAGTAGGTGAATTTCGCCTTTTTAAATATTTCTATATATTCCTCTCTTTTTTCCTAGAAGATCTAATAGTCTATTATTCATTATATTATTCATGTTTAGGATGTGAGACTGTAACCACATTCTCTGTTGACAAAACAGTCTTTAAACTTGTATGTATTTATGTATGCATTATGCGATGTGATAGATTTATCATGTGAATAGGAAAGTGTGACTAAAATGAAAGAAAAGCTTGAGAGGCATTTAACAGTTAGCCCTTTAATATAAGCTTTTCAATCTTCAGCATCAATATAAGGGTTCTCAAGAGTCCAGTGTATACACATCATATTATATCTGTTATAAAATGAGAGGCACCTTACATAAATACACAAAAGCATAAAGACCAGTTTGTCCACAGAGAGTGTGGTTACAATCTCATGTTCTAAATGGCGGCATTCCAGGCGACCCTGTCATAGTCTTCCTCTGTTGTCAAGTTCTTTGTTTTGAGATCGGACCGAAGTATCTGATCCCATGTGTTTCTAGGTCTACCCCTACGTGCAGATCCCCCCTCGTTCACAGTCCGGCATTTTTTCACCCAGTTCTGATCATGCATTCTCTCCACGTGTCCAAACCAACCAAGTTGGCTCGTGCGCATCACTTCACTGATGTTCCTAATGCCCAGACGCCTTCTCAATTCCTCACTTAATACCTCGTCAGAGGTTAAACCCACATATCCATCTCACCATGCTCTTTTCATTTTGTTCCATTCTATTAATATCCTCCACTTGAACCTGCCACGTCTTTGAGGCATAGGTTGTTGCACTTCTAGCACAACACACGAGATATACACCTTCCTATAAAATGAAGTGGGAGTCCTCTCAAGGTCAAGAGCGGTAACAGCTCTCTAACCTTCCCCCAGCCACTTCTGACCTCTAGCAATATAGCCAGCTTCAGTGCCACCTCCGGCGGAAACTGTATCGTCCAAGTAGCAGAATTTATGTACATGCTCCAGCGTTACACTGCCGAAATCAATATAAACAGCCGGGTTATTCAGCATAAATTCTCCCTTACACACTGCACATTCAGTCTATGATTCTCGTTAGAGGTCCTCTCACCCGACTACATCTCTTGTGTACCCAGTCACTACAGATGCAACATTTAATTAAGTTACTTCCCACCTCTTTCCCACAAACTGCAAATGGAAAACCATCGCTTCTTTCCATACCTCCTCGCCGTACTCCACTGATAATGACCCTTATTTTATCTGTATTAACTCTTAGTCCCTTGTTTGCCATACCCTCCCTACATCTATTGAACTTCATCTCCGCTTCCTGTGCACTATCTGCGATAAGACTAGGTCATCTGCATATAGCAACTCTAATGGGACTCCTGTTATAAAGTCTCTTGACAGTGCCTCGAGGACCAAAACAAACAGTAGTGAGCTCAGCACTGAACCTTGATGAACTCCAACTTTCACTGGGAACTCTTTGCTAAGACCACCATTCACTCTACCTGCTGTCCGTAACCCCTCATACATTCTCATTTATCTGCACTGCACTAGAATAATGGAACCTCTACTAAGGAAGAAGTCCGAAATTGAGATATTTGTATGCATAGTATGCAAAAGTGAGGTTGTATTCAATGACCGGCTCGAGAGTGTTAACTTTGGCAATGAGACACTGGAGATGGTTTTGCTACTTGGGAGATACCATCTCTGCTGGTGGTGGGGCCGAGGCTGCCACTATCGCCAGCATAAGATGCGGCTGGGGAGAGCTTAGAGAACTGTTGCCACTACTCACCATGAGAAGACTCCCTCTCCACTTGAAGGGAAAGGTGTACGCTTCATGCGTTAGAAGCGCAATGACATATGCTTCAGAAACATGGCCTGTCAAAGCGGATGATACCAACAGAATTGAACGCAATGAGATGAGATGTGTGGTGCCAAACTGCAAGATAGGATATCAAGTGTAGAGCTAAGGAGAAGGTTAGGTATCAAGAGTATCAGCGATGAGATGCGTACTAGCAGGCTTGGATGGTTTGGACATATGGAGAGGATGGATGAATAAAGCTGGGTGAAAAGATGCAAGTTCATGAATGTGGAGGGAGCTTCACCAAGGGGCACATCAGGAAAGATGTGGGATTGGACTTTGCAGTCTGATCTTAAATCAAAGTCCCTGACAAGTGAGGCAGCTCTTAACAGAGCTGCCATTATGATGTGAGACCGGAACCACGCTTCGTGTGGAGCACTTGGTCTTTAAATTTGTGTATGTATGTATGTATGTATGTATGTATGTATATACACCAACCACTCCTCTACTCCAAGTTTTCTCATAGCCCATCATATAACTTCCCTTGGCACCCAGTATAAGGCTTTCTCCGGGTCCCGGGTCCACAAAAGCTAGGTATAACTAATTTTTATTCTCTAAGAACCTCTCTTGTAGTTGCTTAAGAATGAAGATAGCATCGGTTGTGCCACACACCGGCCTTAATCCGAACTGCATGTCGCTAATGGCAATACTTTTTCTGATCATGCATTCAAAGGTCCTTTCACTGACTTTCATGACTTGGTTGAGAATGTTCAAACCTCTATAGTTTCCCCTGTCTAAGGATTCACTCTTGCCTTTGTATATATTTACTATCACACTTTCCTGCCATGCATCAGGAATTTTGTCCTCCTTTTTGATGGAATTAATCAGCCCATTGACCAATTTTACACAAAGATCTCCAGCTGCCTTTAGCATCTCAGCGACTATGCCGGAGCTCTCAGTGGCTTTACCGTACTTCATTCTATCTATAGCACTATTAACAGTGCCATACGCATTCAAAGGTGGGAAGCCTTGTACTGGGACTGCAGTGCTGAGCTGTTCCCTATTCCATTCAAATTCCACATATAGCAATCTTTTAAAATGCGCCTTCCATGCCCCTCTAATATAATTTTTTTGAGTAAGCAGTCATGCCACTGTCATTATGCATATATTGATTCCCTACAATGTCGTTGCTACAGTACCTCACACTATCAGCTAGTTTAAAAATCCCATTGTTATTATTTGTGCTACAAACTTGTTTTATCACATTATCCTGTATGGTTCTCTTTGCCATGTAGACCTCCTATCTAGCATTAAGTTTGGCAGTCAGGTATTCTTCCCTGCTGTCACCTTTCTTGCATACTTTACTAATCATATTATCTTTTCTCTGACTGCAGCTTCAACATCATTGTTCCACCATCAAGAGAACTTATTTATGGGTGGTCCACTTGTTTTGCCACAGACTTTGTCTGTGGCATCAAGGAGGCTTTTTTCTATAAAGTTTCACTGGCTATCAACGTCAACTGACCTAGCACCCACACTTCTTTCAGTTTCCATTATTTTGTTGTAGAATCTGTCTTTGTAATCCTCTTGTTTCTATGAACCATACTCTCCTTTTCGGCAAATGTACTTTATTTCTCAGAGGAACTCTATTTAGGTATACGCTTCATGCGTTAGAAGCGCAATGACATATGCTTCAGAAAAGTGGACTGTCAAAGCGGATGATACCAACAGAATGGAACGCAATGAGATGAGAATGATGAGATGGATGTGTGGTGCCTAACTTCAAGATAGGATATCAAGCGAGGAGCTAAGGAGAAGGTTAGGTATCAAGAGTATCAGTGATGTGATGTGTACTAACAGGCTTGGATGGCTTGGACATGTGGAGAGGATTATTAGGGGTTCAAGCCCTGCGGGGAACCCCTATTGTGATCATTAAATCTTCTTATTCTTCCAAATTACTTTTCCACGCCGGTTTTTACGCATTAACTCCAGAACCGCTTTTTGGTTCGAGATCAAACTTTCACACAAGGTGCATTTTTGTATTGGGCAACTTTTGATATGCTAAACATCCGAAATGGCGGCCAAACAGGTCCGTGGCAGCCAATTTCCCAGGAAATTTGACACCACAATACCGTCTCACCCCCTCATAGGAAATGATTGGGCTTTGGCATATGGACTCCACTACTAATGCTCCGCAAATGTTATGGAAAAGGTTTTGCTTTGCACGTGTTTTTTTTCGGCAATCTTGAATAAACCTCGAAAACACTTAACATCCACATCTTGAAAACTACGCGGATGATCAAAGCCATGTTTGCGTAGTTGGGTGAGGCTCGTAATTCCGAACGTTTTGGTACCAAAAGAATAGAAATTGGTGGAATAGTTTGGCCGCAGCATTGAAAACCGTCTATTCATAAGTTCCTTTAAAACTGTATTAGCTACCCACACAACGTTTTCAGTCTTCAGTCTATAGGTTTCCTCGCATCCCCTAGTTTTGCTTAATAATAGTTATAATAATCATTCAGATCCATACATTTTTAAATTTAACTCTCTCAAAATAGTTAGTCCCTACGAATTCCAGCAATTATTTAACCAACCTACCTATAGGCCTACATACCTACCCTACCAAATAATAATGATAATTCAAATGTATTCTTGGTGAATAGCAGAGTATTGGCTAAGGTTATTAACAATTCCTCCCTTTGCCAAATGCTTAGTTAAATAACATAGTTCTAGACCTTTAATGTTTTGACAATTGCCTGTGTGACTCTTATTTTAACCCTCCTTCCTCAACCCTAACTTAAGTGTTACCACAAAATACTGCTAGATCCGTTCTCAAAAGTCGCTAGCATGTTGCTACATAGTCAAACAATGCTAGAATAATGCCGCATTCTCTAAACAGTTTTGGTTTGTTTGTAATGCAAATTTTACAATATAATATGATTAGATTGTCTGAAATTTTCAATTTATCCCTAGTAAATGTCTCTAGATATATAAAAATGCCTGCTAGATTGAAGTAAATAGCTCTACATCTAGCGGTAATATGTAGCGGCACAACTGTCAGCACTACAACCACCACCTCCTCCCCACGGGAGGCGTTGAATGTAGCTCTAAAACATGACGTCACTCACCATCTGCGCATGCGTGAGAATGTAGGCCCCGCATCTCAAATGTATAACTATTATATTGGATTAGATTAGATTAACCTAACCTAACCTAACGTAACCTAACCTAACCTAACCCAACCCTAAATATAAAAAAAATAACCAAAATAACAAATATAACGAAATAAAAAAATAAAAAATATGCCAAATACGAGTGGGATCGATCGCTGGTTTCCTCAGTGATGGGCGGGCGTTCTACTGAGTGAGCTATGGAGCGATCTGGGTAGAACGGTTTGAAGGGTATATTTAAATGCAACGGAGGTGAGGGGCGGGGCCAAGGGGGCCTAGATTCTCACACATGCGCAGATGGTGAGTGACGTCATGTTTTAGAGCTACATTCAACGCCTTCCCTCCCCACCCTCCCCAGACTGTTACTACAAAATAACGCTAGATCCTTTCTCAAAAGTCGCTAGCATGTTGCTACATAGTCAATGTTAGAATAATGCCGCATTCTCTAAAGAGTTTTGGTTGGTTTGTTTTGCAAATTTTACAATATAATATGACTAGAATTGTTATGCCCTATTTTTCTACAGGTTTAACTTGGGTAATGTGAGTTCTAAATGACTGGGTATATAAGGCTGCATGCACAATACAAGGTATGAGGAATAGAGAACACAAAATAAACACATGGTAACAAGTTCAAGTTTATTGAAGTAAGTAAATAAAAAGCATGGAAAGATAGTAATTCTCGTACAAAACAAATAATAGAAGGGAACTGCTAGTATTAGCGGATCTGGATGGAGCCTAGTCTCCCACTTCCAACGTTCAGGTATACTCTTCTGATCACAGGTTTAATTAGCAAGTTTTATTTTACTGGAAGACCTCAATATATTCATGTAATTCAATTTCACTGATTTGATCTCTTACTGGCTGGTCGCGTGCCCAAGTAGCAGCTCACAGTTAGGATTAGACACGCGTATATTGTAGAACACGGAATCTCTAGTAACCTCATGGGGGTATTGATCTAAGTTTTATATTCTTATGGCAGAAATACGTAGAACACAAATCAGTGGGCGAACGTTAGATATCACTAGAGTTTTAATATCTGAATAAGGTAATTACGAGAGTCAATGTCGCCTGTTAATTAATGAGCACTGATACGCTTAGTACGTCCCAAATGGAATGGTTAAATATGAGTTACACTGGGCAAGGTTATAGCCACTTTATAGAAAGTTAATAAGTGAGTGTCAAACTGGTACTATAACACTTAGTACTAGCAACATGAATCTTGAATAGTATTTGTAGATCTGGTCCTGGTTATCTTGCTTCCGGTGATGTTGGGGGCTAACGACTGGTTCCTCGGCCGTCCAGGTGGTCCAAAATGTAGGAAGTTCTCAAGTCGGATCTCTTGACGATCGTTGCTGGCTACACACTTATATACCCACGAATTTGTGTGAAGGTTATAAGGTGCACGTTAGGACTTGTACATGGACAGATCTTCTATTTAACTTCTGCCATGGAGTCTGCCGGCTCGGGAATCTCTCAACTCAGGAACAACACAAGGGCAGAGCTAGAGGTTAACTTCAGGGTAGTGACCACTGGTTGGTGTCTAACTTTCAACTGATTTGACTGGGGGCGGGAGCTAGGTTTATAGGTTCGGTTCTGGACCCTGTAGACAATAGGGATCTCGAGTCTTATGGACTTATTTGAGCTCTCAATAGATATGGGGACTGGGTAAGATGGTAATTACTGTTGTGGCACATGGCTATAGGAAGCCTTCAATTTGTGATATAACTGAGCCTTAGTAAAAGGTACTATTTTGGCTATACTGGAAGTATTTATGGAAGGGAGACTGGATCTACTTTGCGGGGAGGACTGGGACAGCTGTGATAGGGGCGTCTCTCTTATATTGCTCAGTCTTTGTTCTATTGCATAGCTGAGGTGCTAATTTGACTATCCGAGTATGCAAAACAGGTGGATGGGTTATAGCTCAGGGGCTACAGGGAAGTTTGCCCCTAAGGTCCCTGGGCGTGGGGGTGGCATTAGGCTACAATTGATATTGGAGTTTGAAAAGACAGTGAAAGTACGTTAGTCAAATGCTACCGGGGGATGCAAATACGGGGTGGTATATGAGTCTGGAAAAGATAGAATCATGTGGACTGTGGGGCGGTGGGGGAGAAGGAGGTTAGCTGTAGGTGTGTGCGTGACGTGTGGATAAAGTAAGGAAAAACATGGTGTATTATTTCTCGTACATACGAGGGGTTATGGACCTATTATTTGACACGCTTTTTGTGTACGTCTATGTGTCCCTGGGAACTGCATTTTCTATGAAATATAGACCCAAGGAAAGCGGCAGTTCGTAGGGGTACTGCGTTATTGTTTCGAGGTACTATGATAGATACTGGTAATAAAGGTTATCTATACAATCTCTGGTTGGGGTAAGGATTACGTTACAGCATGGGTGTATTAACTTCTAAGGTATATAACATCTACTTCTCGGATGCAAGAACATACATAGATATAATTATGGCTGTCCGATGTGTTGGCATTGGCTCAATGTAGGGACAGGGCATGGGTGTTTTTAATATGAATGTATATTCTTGTTCATCATCGTATAGGTAGAATCGGGCGGGTAAGGGGTGTAGGACACGAAGTAATATGGCGTAGTGTGGACTGTGGATACGAAGGAGGTAAGCTGAAGACGTATGACAATTATGGAAAAGTAAATGGAAAACGGTGAACACAATGGCGGATAAAGATACTTAACCTAAGGATTGAATACATAGATTTTATGGGTGATGAGTCTTCAGAAACTTAGTCTGGCAAGACAAGATATGTTAGGGGATGTTAACATTAATACTTAAACTAAGGATTAAATACATAGATTTTATGGGGGGGATGGGTCTTCAGAAACTTAGTCTGGCAAGACAAGATATGTTAGGGGATGTGAACATTAATACTTAAACTAAGGATTAAATACATAGATTTTATGGGGGGATGGGTCTTCAGAAACTTAGTCTGGCAAGACAAGATATGTTAGGATATGTTAATATGAATATCTTAAACCTAGGGACAGCATGGGTGTATTAACTTCTAAGGTATATAACATCTCGATCAACTGCAGACATTCTTTGCCTTCTTACGCATCAAATCAACCAAGCTACAGACCAACATGGTGAAACACATACAATAGCACTGGATATATCAAAGGCATTTGATAGAGTCTGGCATCAATCCTTATTGTCGAAGATGTCACACTACGGCCTTGCATCATTAGTTCCACTAATTTCTTCTTATCTTCATAACAGAAAAATACGTGTAATGGTAGATGGCCTTTATTCTCAATTTCACTCAATAAATGCTGGTGTTCCCCAGGGATCAGTTTTGGCCCCAACTCTGTTCCTCATTCATATCAATGATCTCATATCTACCACTCATAATCCAATACATTCCTACGCAGATGACTCAACACTCCACAGTTCCTTCACATTTACCAATTCTTTCACCCAACCCGATCTTATAAATTCAAAAATAAACACTGCAATTTCTCTGAACCAGGACCTTTCTAGAATTAATGAATGGGGACAAGAGAATCTAGTTTCCTTTAATGCACAGAAAACCAAGTACATTCAATTTTCTAACCGACAGAATCTCACGGACTCCCATATATTTTTTAATGATGTAAATATTCCACTTCCCCTAGTATTGACATTCTCGGTGTAACATTAACTACTAACTTGAGCTGGACACATTATGTTAGAAGCATTGCTAAGAATGCCTCTAAAAAACTGGGACTCCTGTACAGAGTTCGAGAATTCTTCACTGACGAGCAGTTGGCCGTAATATATAAAAGTCATGTGCGCTCTCAGATGGATTACTGTTCACCTCTGTGGGGTGGAAGTGGAGTGGTTGCATTGAGGCAGTTGGACAAAATTCAAAATAAAGCTATTAGATTAATCAATAACCCTGCAATCACACAGGACCTTCCTACATTAGCCATACGAAGAAACGTTGCATCCCTTGCATTATTCTACAGATATTTTCACAGCAATGTTCCGAGGAACTTGCTTCAATTGTGCCGCCTCTCCACATCTTTCCCGTAGAACTAGGGCAGCTGAGAGCGCCCATGAATTTACACTTTCTCCTCCACAATGCAGAACTTCTGCTTATCAGAATTCATTTATCCCCAGAGCTACTACTCTTTGGAATTCACTTCCCTCGAATTGCTTTCCACAAACTTACAATCAACAAATGTTTAAATCCAGTTGTTACAAACATTTTATGAATGGAGGATGCCTTTAGGCACATGGACCTTTTTGTTTTATCTGTGTTTTTCCTTCCTCCGTTCATTGTCTCTTAAAAAAAAAAAAAAGAAAAAAAAAATCTACTTCTCGGATGTAAGAACATACATAGATATAATTATGGCTGTCTGATGTGTTGGCATTGGCTCAACGTAGGGACAGGGCATGGGTGTTTTTAATATGAATGTATATTCCTGTTCATCATCTTTGTAGCTAGAAGTGTAGGGCACGAGGGGGTAGTGTATGTGAGGTGTGGAAAATGGTCAGTTTAGAAGGGGTATGTGGGTGCGGCCTGGAGCTGCTTAGCCCTGCGGGCTAATTGGCTGGCTCGGTCAGCTGGTCCTTTCGTTCTGTGGACCTTTCTTTCGGGTGTTTCTGTGTGGTGTTCGCTCGTGGCTTCAGTGGTAGGCTTCTTGTTCTGGGGCATTTTACTTCCCTCTCCTTCATTATAGGCTCGTCCTCGAGCCTCAAGGGTGAAGTAAAAAGAAGCATAGTCATGGTGGGTCATTTTAAGGGTATTTAGATGGTTCCACCAAGCAAGAGAGCGACGGTCAGGTTTCTTTTGCAGGTCAATGTATACCTGTAAGAATGTGTCCTCTGTGTTGTGGCGGGCGGCTGCCCGGGCTTGATGTGGGCGTGGTACACGGTCCAAGTGTCCAGTGGGGGTTTTTACTTTAACCTTCCGTATGAACGGTTTATAGCTTTCCCCCGTGGGGGTCGGAGTGAGGTGTGTTGGATTGACAGGAGGTCTGTTTAGTGTGGTGAATGGGTTACTAACCGAAGGGGGATTCACGTGTGACAACAGAGCTGGGGATGAAGGGGGAATGTGAGTCTGGGTTTTGTTTGGTTTTCTGGGGCGGTGTTGTAGGTTGGGAAAATATAGTAAGGCAATGCGCAAGATCGGTTTAGGTAAGGTGGGTGAAGGAGGTGTGTGGGAAGGAGGGGGTGTGTGTGTTGTGTGGCTTGGGTCCTGAGTGTCAGAACGGGGTGTTATTTTTGTATCGCTGTCTCTAAATCTGATGGGTCTGTTGATTATTCTACCTCTGGCGGTCCTGGTGGGAAGGTAGATGTTTGTCGTGGGACTTGAGTCGCTCGACGATGTTTTATATTGAGGGGAAGAACGTTTTACAGGTAAAGGACATGTGGGGGTTCTCTCAGGGGTGACTTTGTGGGGGATTCCTTAGGGGGGGTTGGTTGGGGGTTCGGTGAGATGAGGAGGTTGGTCGATGTGTGGGTGGGGTGGTGGGGATCGTGGAGGGGAAAGGGGCGGATGCGAGGGGGGCTAGACGGGTGGGTAAGGAGTGTAGATATAAGTTGGAGGGTTGGGGGTAGGGACGTGGGTGGGGTGTGTCGTTTGATGAGGTTGGTGATTTGCTGGTGGTGGCAGTGGGCGGTTTTATGGGTGTGTGGTGGAGGTTGAGAGGGGATGAGGTTGAAGAGGAAGGCATGTGTTTTGTTGCGGGGGTGGGGGTGGTTACTTCTGGGCTATAGTTAGAGGGTTTATGGTGTTTAAGGGTGATTATTCGTCTTCTTTCCCTTTGTGGAGGAGAAGTCGACGAAGAAGAAGAGGAGGAGGTTAGTAGTCTGGCACCCCTACGGAATTTGGTTAGCAGGGTGTGTTTCCTGGAGGTTTTAAACAGTTTGTGTTGTGGGCGTAGGTTGTAGCGTGAGGTTACTGAGGTAGATTGTGTGGTGTGTTTGGGTGTGTACTTGGTTTTGGGTGGGGTGTGTGGTTTTCTTAGTGTGGTGCTTGGGGAAGGTATGTCAGGGCTAGACGGCAGAGTCTCTGTTGTGGGGGGAGGCTTTCGTATTTGGATAAGCGGGGGAGGTACTTGATTATCAGAAGTGAACGAAGGTGTCATGGTGGAGGAGGGTGTGATAGTGGGGGCTTGGGATTTGTGGAGGTTAGTTCGGGGGGTATGTTGAGGAATGGTCTGTCTGTTCGGTGTCGGAGGGCTTAGGTCTTTAGGGGTTTGTGTGGGGATTTTCATAGCTGGAGTGTATGGTGTAATAGGGGTGTTTAATTTTGGTTCAGCCGTGTGGGGTGGGGGATTGTCTTGTGGTTGGAGTGGTTTAAACGCTCGGACGAATCTAGTTCGGAACGTGCGAGTCACGCCGTGATAGTCGATGGTGACTTGATAGGCGTTTGGGACTTGTGTGATGGTGTAGGGCCCGACATAGCGAGGGCCTAACTTGTTGGTGATAGGGAGGTTGGCTACCATTACGGTGTCATGGATGGCGAAAGGGTTTTTGTCATCGATGTTATCAGTTTTGGTGTCCTGACAGATCTGGGCGGAATGGAGGGTGTTTTGCAGATGTTGCAGTGGGTCAATTGTGGAGGTGGTGGAGGGAAGGTGAGCGTGGTGGTGGAATGGCAGTAACAGGGGGGGTACGCCGTAAACACGTTCATGAGGGGAAATACCGTCTTCTCAGGGACAGGTGTTCATGCCCCATTGTATCATTTTTAGTTGTGATGGCCAGTCTGTGGTGTTAAACGCAATCATTTTTGTTCGCAACTGATTGTTGATGGTGCGATGGCTGCGTTCGCATATAGCATTTCCTTGAGGCCAGTATGGGGATGAGTGTTTAATCTTAATGCCACATTGTTGGGTGAACTGTTGCCAAACGTGTCCACTAAACTCGGGGGCATTGTCGGATAGAAGAGCAAGGGGCAGACCGAATATAGGGAATACTTCTGTGGCAAGCAGTGTGGCGACTGTGGTGGCTGTGTGGTCTTTAGCTGGGCAGGCGATTAAAAATTTGGAATAGACGTCCACAAATGTGACGATATAGCGCTTGCCAGCGTAAGGAGGAAACGGGCCCATAATGTCGAGGGATAGGACTTGGAATGGTTTGGTAGCCGACGAGGTACCAGCTGGGCCTGGAGTGCGTGATCTATCCTTTCCCAATAAACACGGTTTGCAGGATTCTGTCACTCGTTGTGCAATTTTGGAGGGGTTGGGGGTCCAGTATTGGTCTGTGAAGATCTTTAACATCTTCTTTTGTCCCAGGTGTATGCCGTTTCCCTCGTGGATGGCAATCATGTAGTCATGGGCAATGGTGGGGTCCAAGATTATGTGACCAGTGTCTGTGGCAAGTTGATCTCCCCAGCGAGTCAGTCCACGGAAGATATTTAACGGTATCCAGGGGGGTCTGATTCTTGCTTCCCAAGATTGAATTAGGGAGGGGGCTGGGGGGGCATTCTGTCGGGGTTTTGGGGGTAGATACCAACTGAGTGTTTTGTAAGGCGGCTAGGTTGGTGGGGGGGTCTTTTGGTACTGGCAAACGTGACAGGGCGTCTGCATTAGTATGGAGTTTGCCTGGACGATATTGTATGGTAAAGTCGTAGTCCTCTAGTGTCTCCCTCCAACGTACCAAAATGGCTGAGTTGGTTTCGCACCTACGCAGCCATTGTAAAGATTGATGGTCGGTAATTATTTCGAGTTTTGCGCCTAACACAAATGACCGGAAGTGGCTGAGTGCCCAAATGATCCCTAAGCACTCTCTCATGGTGGCTGCGTAATTCTGTTGTGGTTGGGTGAGGGTGGAGCTGGCATACGCTATCACATGTTCCTCTCCGTCTCTGACTTGAGCTAAAACTGCACCCATGGCGTACAGAGATACGTCGGTATAAAGACGGAAAGGTTTTTGGTAGTCAGGGAAAGCGACAATAGGGGCTTGGATTAGCTTTTGCTTCAAAGTGTTAAACGCGAGGTCTCTTTCAGGTGTCCAGGTGAACGGGGTGTCTTAGTGGGTAAATTGGTGGAGGGGTCTGGCTATGGTGGCAAAGTGGGGGACGAAACATCTGTAGTATGTGGTTAAACCTAGAAACGAACGTATTCCTTTAACAGTGGTGGGTGGAGTTTGGTTTTGTATGGCTTGAAGTTTCTTTGGGTCTGGCGCAATACCATGTTCAGATATCACGTGTCCGAGGAAATCTACCTTATTCCGGGCAATCACGCACTTTGAGGGTTTTAATTTCAACCCGGCGGCTCGGATTCTTTGAAGGACTTGTCTCAACCTGAGGAGATGATCTTCCCAGGTTGGAGAGTACACAATAATATCGTCCAGATAGGCTAGGCAGGTTTCCCAGGTTAGGCCATGTAATACCGCTTCCATCAAACGGGAGAAAGTGGCGGGTCCGTTACAGAGGCCAAAAGGTAGGACGTTAAATTCATAGTGATGGCCACCACTAGTGGAAAATGCTGTTTTCTTTTGGTCCTCGGCCTTGATAGGCACTTGCCAATACCCGGCTTGCAAGTCGAGGGTAGTGAACCATTTGGATCCGTGTAGGGAGTCAAGGGAATCGTCTATTCGGGGTAAGGGCGTAGCGTCTTTAATGGTTACGTCATTTAAACTCCTGTAATCGACTCAAAAACGGGTTGTCCCATCTTTCTTTTTGACTAAGACAACAGGGGAAGACCAGGGGCTAATGGACGGGGTGGCAATCCCGGCCTCTAACATTTCCTGGACTTGGCGTTCCTCTTCCTGACGTTGTATGGGGTTCTTTCTACGGGATGGTTGTCGTATGGGGGGGCCTGTGGTGTTAATAATGTGTTGTTCTATATCAGTCTGTCCGATTTCGGTGGGTTGTTGGGCAAACACGTCACTGAATTCCAGCAGTAGGTCGTACATGCCGTTCTTTTGGTGGTCAGATAATGTCTCAGGGAGAGGGGGCAATTGGAGGCTGGTAGGGGTGTCGTTAAAATCTATGGGGAGGTCATCGAAAGTTTCGAGGTCTCCTATAATGAGACCTTTTGGTAGTGTCAGGGATTCTTCTGAGATATTTGCCACGAGAATGTGGTTGATGCGAGCGATGCGAAATGATGGCGGGTTGTAAGAGGCAACGATGGGGGTTGGGGGACGTGGTAGTGGGGGAAAATATCATGTGCGTTTGGGGTATGGGCCGCAGGTTCACCCATTTTTGATGGTGGGGGGGAATTTGACATTTATCCTGAACTACAGCTGGGCTAATGATGGTGGGGGATTGACTGGCGAGCAGGTGCTTGCTACTTATAAGGGGGGCAAGGTCGCTTTGGTGGGGGTCACGCATGAGGGGGGGATTAACGGCGCGTGTGGGAGGATCAGTGGGGCGTGGTGTGAGGGGGTTAGAAAACGGGAGTTGTTGGAGGGACTGCGGAGGGTTGGTGGGGGAAGCGTGAGATATAGAAGATAGGTTATTGTTGGAGGACTGATGTAAGGACATGTGGTGGTTAGAAGGAATTTGGGGAGCGTTGTCGGTGGCAGTGACGGTTTGTTTGGAGTTTATATGGATTTGGTGGTTTTGTTCGTCATGAGAGGGCGAGTCAAGTGTGGGGTTGTGAGGTTTTCTAGGGGTGTGAATTGTGTGGGGGTGGAAGGGAGCTACTGACGGAAAACTGTCACAAGGGGAATCGGGGTGGGGGTGGACTAGCTGGGCATTTCTGGGGGCATGGTGGGAACATGGTTGTGTCTCTCGGTCGGCACGCGTGAGGGGGGGATTAACGGCGCGTGCGGGTGGTTCAGAGTGGTGAGAGGTGAGCGAGTTAGAAAACGGAATTTGGGGGGGGGGACTGTGGAGGGTTGGTGGGGAAAAAGTTAGGTGTAGAACATGGGTTATTGGTGGAGGACTGGTGTATTGATGTGGTGTTGTTCACAGGACGAACGTGTGGAACTTTTTTTGTGGCAGTCAAGGTCTGGTTAAAAGTGATGTGGGGCGGGTGGGTTTGTTTGTCATGAGAGGGTGAGTCAAGTGTGGGGTTGTGAATTTTTCTAGGGGTGTGAATTGTGTGGGGGGGCAAGGGAGCTATTGACGGAAAATTGTCACAAGGGAATTGTTGTGGGTTGTGGGATAGCTGAACATTTCTGGGGGCATCGGGGAAATTTTGTTGGGTACATTGATCTGCATTTTTCCTGGAAATATGTGTACATAAACATTGGATGGAATGATGGTTACATATATCAGAGTCTGCCCTGAAAACATGGGAGGATTTATCTGGGACAGCATGAAGAGAATGGAGGGAATTACCGAGAGGGAGTTGCTTGGACTTGTCTTCTTTCGTTTGTTGAGGCATTTGTTTACTGAATGGGGTGAGATTTGGAGGGGAGTCAGGGCAAGGGGAGGGTTTAGGGGTCACCTTAGTGCTAGCTGCAATTTGGTAACCCTGACTCAGGGTTTGTTGAGGGGGAGGGTGTTTTTTTTTTTTTTTAATGGGTTTCTGCGTGATGGGTTTGTCAGAGGCTTTGGGTTGGAATTATTTGAATGATATCAGTCTTTGGCCGCAGTCAACCTGGGCCTGGAGTTTTTGAAGGAGTTCAAGTCCAAGGAAACCATCATAATGTTTACAGTTGGAGGAAAATACTGTGAAGGTATGATAACAACGAGCATGGGGGGCAGGAGTGGTTACTGATAGGGGTAAAGTGTCTCCTAGGAGATTTAAGTAAGTATCAGCAGCTGAGATTAGTTCTGTTTTGGTGTTTAACAAAGGGCCAAATAGTCGGTGATGTTTTTCATAGTAAGATTTGAACAAACATGACTTGGCAGCTCCCGTGTCGATTAGCAAACGGACAGGAATGTCCTTGATTTTGGCCATGTAATAAATGGGGGCAGTGCGGTCAGTTATGGTGTCCCCCGCCGAGGCCATCTTGGGCGGGGGGTACTTTAAAAATCCTGGGAATCGGTATCTACCTCCTCCAGGGTTTCCTCGGTATCTTCTGAGATCATGTTAGGGGCTATTTCTTCCGTGTGTCTTTCTTCCATCTCTTCCTCTTGTCCCAACTCCTCTTCATTTACAGAAATGCGAGGAGTAAAGGGGCGAGGTTTGGCAGAGTCACGAATTTGATGGAAAGCACACTGAGCATTACAGGCAGGGAAATCATAGGGGTTGATAATGACTAAGGTAGGGTTTTTACTTTGGTAGGTGTTGTAGTTCCTGTTCCGGTTGAAGATTCTGCGTGGCTGGGTAGGTTGGAACCGGGGTCTACTGGGTTGGGGCTAGCCGGAAGGGTAGGTGGGTCTGTTGTTGAAGGATGAGGCTGGGTAGGCATTCTTGGAGTTTTGGTGGTCGGGTTGCTGCGGGTGTGTGGGAAACTTCTTGATTGCAGCGATTTGGGTGGGTGCTTCTGTGCGCACGGCCAAAATACGTCGGATCGTGATGAGATCTTTTTTGTATCCGACGAAATCGTGCACACGGAAATGGTCTTTTACTGCTGAGGGCAATATCGACACAAGGTTGACCAGAATTTGCTGTTCTTGTTGGATTCTGGTCAACGTGGGGAAAGAAATTTTTATGTGTTGGGCAATCTTATTCACTGTGGCATCTAAATCGCCTTCGAATTTAGTGTCTTGGATACGGGTGTGGGCCACGAAAACGCCCAACGAAGGCTTAATGGCTTCTATCACTATTGGGCGAAATTCGTCCCAGGTGAGAGCAGGGTGCACTTGATAGGCAACCAGGGAAACGGCTTTTTCCAGGTGAGTTAATGTTACGGCTATTTTTTCTGCGTCCGTGGTATAAACTAGGTCAAGTACGGGTTTCACTATGTCCATGAATGTTTCGATCTCATAAGTTTCTCCATCATAATGTGGGATGGGAATGTGAGAACGGTGCGCCATGATGTTCTCGTGTTCTGGCTGTTCCAAACTTGCAATGTAATGCAACCTTTTATCCGAATCAAGAACCACCGCTGCCGCCAATGTTATGCCCTGTTTTTCTACAGGTTTAACTTGGGTAATGTGAGTTCTAAATGACTGGGTATATAAGGCTGCATGCACAATACAAGGTATGAGGAATAGAGAACACAAAATAAACACACGGTAACACGACACAAGTTCAAGTTTATTGAAGTAAGTAAATAAAAAGCATGGAAAGATAGTAATTCTCGTACAAAACAAATAATAGAAGGGAACTGCTAGCATTAGCGGATCTGGATGGAGCCTAGTCTCCCACTTCCAACGTTCAGGTATACTCTTCTGATCACGGGTTTAATTAGCAAGTTTTATTTTACTGGAAGACCTCAATATATTCATGTAATTCAATTTCACTGATTTGATCTCTTACTGGCTGGTCGCGTGCCCAAGTAGCAGCTCACAGTTAGGATTAGACACGCGTATATTGTAGAACACGGAATCTCTAGTAACCTCATGGGGGTACTGATCTAAGTTTTATATTCTTATGGCAGAAATACGTAGAACACAAATCAGTGGGCGAACGTTAGATATCACTAGAGTTTTAATATCTGAATAAGGTAATTACGAGAGTCAATGTCGCCTGTTAATTAATGAGCACTGATACGCTTAGTACGTCCCAAATGGAATGGTTAAATATGAGTTAAACTGGGCAAGGTTATAGCCACTTTATAGAAAGTTAATAAGTGAGTGTCAAACTGGTTCTATAACACTTAGTACTAGCAACATGAATCTTGAATAGTATTTGTAGATCTGGTCCTGGTTATCTTGCTTCCGGTGATGTTGGGGCTAACGACTGGTTCCTCGGCCGTCCAGGTGGTCCAAAATGTAGGAAGTTCTCAAGTCGGATCTCTTGACGATCGTTGCTGGCTACACACTTATATACCCACGAATTTGTGTGAAGGTTATAAGGTGCACGTTAGGACTTGTACATGGACAGATCTTCTATTTAACTTCTGCCATGGAGTCTGCCGGCTCGGGAATCTCTCAACTCAGGAACAACACAAGGGCAGAGCTAGAGGTTAACTTCAGGGTAGTGACCACTGGTTGGTGTCTAACTTTCAACTGATTTGACTGGGGGCGGGAGCTAGGTTTATAGGTTCGGTTCTGGACCCTGTAGACAATAGGGATCTCGAGTCTTATGGACTTATTTGAGCTCTCAATAGATATGGGGACTGGGTAAGATGGTAATTACTGTTGTGGCACATGGCTATAGGAAGCCTTCAATTTGTGATATAACTGAGCCTTAGTAAAAGGTACTATTTTGGCTATACTGGAAGTATTTATGGAAGGGAGACTGGATCTACTTTGCGGGGAGGACTCGGACAGCTGTGATAGGGGCGTCTCTCTTATATTGCTCAGTCTTTGTTCTATTGCATAGCTGAGGTGCTAATTTGACTATCCGAGTATGCAAAACAGGTGGATGGGTTATTGTGGGTATAGAGAAGTGAGTAAGGGGGTTAGACATGCATGGTTAGTTCATTGATAGGAAGAATTCCTAGGCTACCTGGCAATGACCCGGAAGTCAAAACAGGGGTCAGGTATACCTCCGCGGGGGTGGGGGTCTCCCTCCTCGGCGGGGTAAATAGGGGTAGCCGGGCGCTCTCCCTCTGGGATGGTCGTCCGGCGGCTGTGGCTAGAGGCTTGCCATATCACCAGTGTTTGTAATAACCCTCTGTTTATGAGACAGATGTGGGTGTTCTTAATATCAAAACCGAAGGTGCCATGGCTAGCTGGGTGTACTCGGTTGGCTGTTAATTGCATGGCTTGCTGGATGTGGTGGAGACTGGTTGTTAACTCTGCCACATTTATCTGGAAGTATGGCAATAGAAATTAGTTACTGGCGAGGCGGCGAGCCTCGCACCGACGACCATGGGGTGCAGGGTTGTGAATGGGTTGTAAGAGAATAGATGGCATGCAAGGGGTTAGTAAAGTGCTAATGTTGTTCTGGCCTACTAAGTGAAGGTAGGCTGGATAGGAGTATATATATAAAAGGTTGGAGAGCGTTAGCAACGGAAAATTCAAGGATCTTCAAGAGGTATGAGAGAGAGGCTAGGTCGGACAAGAGTCGAGAAGCGTGGGTGTCTTAATGAGACGGGGGGAAGCTCAGGGGCTACAGGGAAGTTTGCCCCTAAGGTCCCTGGGCGTGGGGGTGGCATTAGGCTACAATTGATATTGGAGTTTGAAAAGACAGTGAAAGTACGTTAGTCAAATGCTACCGGGGGATGCAAATACGGGGTGGTATATGAGTCTGGAAAAGATAGAATCATGTGGACTGTGGGGCGGTGGGGGAGAAGGAGGTTAACTGTAGGTGTGTGTGTGACGTGTGGATAAAGTAAGGAAAAACATGGTGTATTATTTCTCGTACATACGAGGGGTTATGGACCTATTATTTGACACGCTTTTTGTGTACGTCTATGTGTCCCTGGGAACTGCGTTTTCTATGAAATATAGACCCAAGGAAAGCGGCAGTTCGTAGGGGTACTGCGTTATTGTTTCGAGGTACTATGATAGATACTGGTAATAAAGGTTATCTATACAATCTCTGGTTGGGGTAAGGATTACGTTACAGCATGGGTGTATTAACTTCTAAGGTATATAACATCTACTTCTCGGATGCAAGAACATACATAGATATAATTATGGCTGTCTGATGTGTTGGCATTGCCTCAACGTAGGGACAGGGCATGGGTGTTTTTAATATGAATGTATATTCTTGTTCATCATCGTATAGGTAGAATCGGGCGGGTAAGGGGTGTAGGACACGAAGTAATATGGCGTAGTGTGGACTGTGGATACGAAGGAGGTAAGCTGAAGACGTATGACAATTATGGAAAAGTAAATGGAAAACGGTGAACACAATGGCGGATAAAGATACTTAACCTAAGGATTGAATACATAGATTTTATGGGTGATGAGTCTTCAGAAACTTAGTCTGGCAAGACAAGATATGTTAGGGGATGTTAACATTAATACTTAAACTAAGGATTAAATACATAGATTTTATGGGGGGAATGGGTCTTCAGAAACTTAGTCTGGCAAGACAAGATATGTTAGGGGATGTGAACATTAATACTTAAACTAAGGATTAAATACATAGATTTTATGGGGGGATGGGTCTTCAGAAACTTAGTCTGGCAAGACAAGATAATATATGTTAGGGTATGTTAATATGAATATCTTAAACCTAGGGACAGCATGGGTGTATTAACTTCTAAGGTATATAACATCTACTTCTCGGATGTAAGAACATACATAGATATAATTATGGCTGTCTGATGTGTTGGCATTGGCTCAACGTAGGGACAGGGCATGGGTGTTTTTAATATGAATGTATATTCCTGTTCATCATCTTTGTAGCTAGAAGTGTAGGGCACGAGGGGGTAGTGTACGTGAGGTGTGGAAAATGGTCAGTTTAGAAGGGGTATGTGGGTGCGGCCTGGAGCTGCTTAGCCCTGCGGGCTTGGGCCTGTCTGAAATGGCTGGCTCGGTCAGCTGGTCCTTTCGTTCTGTGGACCTTTCTTTCGGGTGTTTCTGTGTGGTGTTCGCTCGTGGCTTCTGTGGTGGGCTTCTTGTTCTGGGGCATTTTAAGAATGTCTGAAATTTTCAAATTATCCCTAGTAAATGTCTCTTAGATATAAAAAAAATGGCTGCTAGATTGAAGTAAATAGCTCTACATCTAGCGATAATATGCAGCTGTACAACTGGCAACACTGGAACCACCACCTCCCTCCCACCCTCCCCAGACTATCACCTATGTCTCTGCCTCTCATCGCCAATAATTATGCTCTGTCTCTCTCTCTCCATTCCCCTCCCATCCCCTCTCTATCTCCATGCTCTCACTTTCTCTCTCTGGGCATAATACGCATATATACGCTCTTTATAACTCGCACGGGGAAATTATTGAGTGAAGGGAACTGAAATGGTGTGTAATAAGAAGAGATGGCCGATATCTCCCCATAGATAGTGAGAGGCAAACATTACTCCCTTCCTCATACAACATTCACATATGTGTAACCTATTCACGTGTCTCTACTAAGTACGGACATCTAGCAAGATGCATGATTCAAATACAAGGATATATATATATATATCGGAAGTATTTGTTTACCCTTTGAAAGCTGAAATATAATATATGCGCATCTCTGAATGACATGAATGCGCAGACAACATGGAGCCTAAGTAATTGTCGCTAGAAAGGCGTGTGTGTGCTTGTTTTAGTGTGGCTGTGTGTGTGTGATGGTCTACAGTGGTGGGTGTGTGTGTGTGTGTGTCAGATGTGATCGCCATTTGTCAAATTATATAAGATTATATGTGTGAACTGTAGGCCTATTAGCCTATAGGCCTATATTTTATCTGTATATATTTTAAAGTTTTATGATCATTCAAATTTTGGTCTACAGTATGCTTAGGTAAAGCATCAAATTCATTGTAATTATAACAGTCCAATTTACACATTCATGATAATAATATAACGTATGATATGAATGAATTAGAACGAAAAAAAAAGTATCTCTCTCTCTCTCTCTCTCTCGCTCTCTCTCTCTCTCTCTCTCTCTCTCTCTCTCTCTCTCTCTCTCTCTCTCGTCCAGTATTGTATGATACCGTATCTCACTTTTGCCATTTCACTTGCAGGAACAACATCCAATGGTATGTTGGGGCTTGTATTATAATCAAGTAAACAATTATAGTTACAGCAACAACATATATACTGTACTAGAGTGGTGAGGGATGTACAGATAGGCAATTATACCTTCAAAAACAACAATTCCATGTAGTGTTGGGGCTTGTAGTACAAGGTTGAAATACAAAGGGAACACTTCATGACGGCCACAACAAAAATAGCCACACTCATAAACGGCCACTACCAAAAACACCACTCTCCGTTAAGGCCAGTCCAAATCAACAACTCAACCCAAATCAACCAATCAACAAAAATCAACTTCGCAACCTAATTCAACAACTCAACTCAAATCAACCTCTCAGCCAAAATCAACCACACAACCCAAATCAACCAATCAACCCAAATCAAATCTCAACACAAATCTACCACTTAACCCAAATCAACAGATCAACCACTCAACCCAAATCAACCACTCAAACCAAATAAACCAATCAACCCAAGTAAAATCAACCATTCAATCAAAATCAACCACAATCAAAATCAACCACTCAACCCAAATCAACCACTTAACCTATATTAATCACCCAACCCTAATCAACCAATTTGTTGTTCTTGATTCCACTCAGTAGCCTATTCCACATATCTACAACTCTGTTACCAAACAAATAGAGGCAAATCCATTACACAGCCAATCTCTCTCTCGCTCATGTTTGTTTGCACACCAGTACAAATGAGGCAGATCCATTACACATGCAACCAAGATGAAAATGGGAGCCTGCAGAGAGACAAGTGGCCCACACAAGGCAGAACCCTTTCACACCCAACCCATCTCATCCATATCCCTTTCTGATTTTATCTTGAAGCTTTCTATTGTTCTTGATACCACTATAGCACTCGGTAGCCTATTTCACATATCTACAACTCTGTTACGAGAGGCAGATCCCATACACAGCCAATCTCTCTCTCTCTCATTTGCCCACCAGTATACAAATTAGGCAGATCCCTTACACATGCAACCAAGATGAAAATGGGAGCCTGTAGAGAGCCAGTGGGCCACACAAGGCAGATCCCTTTCACACCCCAACCCATCTCATACACATATGTTTCTTACATTACAATTACTATACACCAATTTAATCATATACCTGCAACCAAGATATCATTGTAAGAAATAGGAATGTAAGAAAATGGGAGTCAGCAGAGAGCCAATTTGCCCATACAAAACAGATCCCTTTCACACCCAACCCATCTTATAAGCTCTTCCTCTCTCTCTCACACAAATGAGAACATAAGTAAACAGGAGTTTGCAGAGAGCCGATTGGCCCACACATGGCAGATCCCTTTCACACGCAACCCATCCCGCTTGCTCTCGCTCTCTCTCTCTCTGTCTTCTTCCTTATATTTACGACATCCTATTCTCTATCGCCATGCTCTCTCTCTCTCCCTCTCTCACACACAAATGAGAACATAAGAACATAAGAAAACTGGAGTCTGCTGGGAGCCGATTGGCCCACACACAGCAGATCCCTTTCACACCCAACCCATCTCGTCCTATCATATTTAATGTTGAAGCTCTATTGTTATTCATCCCACTATAGCACTCGGTAGCCTATTCCACATATCTACAACTATTACCAAGCGAATAGAGGCAGATCCCTTACACAGCCAATCTCTTTCTCGCTCTTGTTTGTTTGCACACCTGTACAAATTAGGCAAATCCCTTACACAAGCAACCAAGATAAAAATGGGAGTCAGCAGAGCCAAGTGGCCCACAGAAGGCAGATCTAATTCACACCTAACTCATCTCATAAGCTTTATATGTTACTTACACTACTTACTATACACCAATGTTATCATATACCTGCAACCAAGATAAAATTGTAAAAAATTGGAACATAAGAAAATGGGAGTCAGCAGAGAGCCAATTGGCCCACACAAGACACTCGGTAGCCTATTCCACATACCGTATCTACAACTCTGTTACCAAACGATTAGAGGCAAATCCTTTACACAGCCTATCACTTTATCTTTTGCTCTTGTTTGTTTGCACCCCTGTACATATTAGTCAGCTCTCTCTCTCTCTCTCTCTCATTTATCGCTGTCTTCCTTACAATTACGACATCCTAGGCTCTCTCTCTCTGTCTCTCTCTTTCTCTCTCTCTAACAAATGAGAACATAGGAAAACGGGGGTCTGCAGCGAGCCGATTAGCCCACACACGGAAGATCCCTTTCACACCCAACCCATCCCGCACTGTCTCTCTCTCTCTCTCATATTTATCGCTGTCTTCCTTACGTTTACATAAGAACATAAGAACATAAGAAAATGGGAGTCTGCAGAAAGCCGATTGGCCTAAGCAAGGCAGATCCCTGTCCCACACAACCCCAATTACAAAGCCCAATTATAGGCTCAACACTCTAATACCCTGAGGATCATCTTACCAAACCGGTTAGAGATTAACGCAGGATTACGGGGGTCTGCAGAGCGCTGATTGGCCCAACCCGGCTGATCCCCCTTCACACCCTCGTCCATATGCTTATTCAATTTTTTCTTAAAGCTCCCTATCGTTCTTGATCCCACTATATCACTTGGTAGCCTATTCCACCCATCTACAACTCTGTTACCAAACCAATATTTGCCTATATCTTTTCTGAAACGAAATTTATCTAATTTGAAACCATTGGTACGAGTTCTTTCGCTATCACTGAGCTTTAGTACATTTGTCATGTCCCCTTTGTTAATCCCACTAACCCACTTGAACACCTCTATCATATCCCCTCTAACTCTGCGTCTCTCTAACGAATGTAAACCTAATTTCTTCAACCTTTCTTCATACGGAAAATTTCTAATATTATGGATCATTTTTGTCATTCTACGCTGAATTCTCTCCAATGAATCTATGTCCATTCTGTAATAAGGACACCAAAATTGGACAGCATAATCCATATGGGGTCTCACTAATGACAAGTAAAGTTTTAAGATAACATCAGCAGTTCTGTTACTCACACTCCTAGAGATGAACCCGAGAATCCTGTTTGCCTTATTACGAACGCTTATACACTGTTTTCTAGGCTTCAAATCATTGCTAACAAACACACCTAGATCTTTCTCGCAGTCTGAATTTTCTAATTCTAAATTAGCTAGTTTATATTTAACATTTGTTTGCATCTTCCCTATCTTTAATACCTTGCATTTGTCAATGTTAAACTTCATCTGCCAATTTACTGACCATTCATGTAAGGTATCTAGATCCCTTTGGAGGCACTCTATATCGCTATCTGAATCAATTGATCTCCCCATTTTAGTATCGTCTGCGAATTTACTTATCCTACTAGTTATACCTAAATCTAGGTCATTTATGTATATAAGAAACAACAGGGGACCTAATACCGATCCCTGGGGGACACCACTTTTGACTGCTCCCCACTCTGACTTGGTACCATTTATGCTGACTCTCTGTTTCCTACCAATTAGCCATGACCTAATCCATCCCAACAACGACCCTCCTATTCCATGTGCCTCAACCTTTCTCATCAATCTCTCATGAGGGACTCTGTCGAAAGCTTTACTGAAATCTAAATATATATCATATGACTTGTCACTATCTACTGCTTCATATACCTCTGAGAAAAAGCTAAGCAAATTAGTAAGGCAAGAACGTCCCTGAGTGAATCCATGCTGAGAAGAATTTATTAAGTTAAATTTTACTAAGTGGCTTCTAATTTTCCTAGCAATAATGGACTCTAGCAACTTTCCTATGATTGATGTGAGACTAATGGGACGGTAATTGGATGCTATCGATTTATCACCTTTTTTGAAGATCGGAACTACATTTGCAAGCTTCCAAGCTTCTGGAACTAAACCTGTTTCTAATGACTTGTTAAATATAAATGCTAATGGACTACTTAACTCATCTCTGCATTCTTTTAATACTCTAGCATATACCTCGTCAGGACCAGGCGATTTTTGAGGTTTCAGTCTGTCAATTTCCTTAAGCACATCATTTCTACTTATACTAACTGTACTTAACATATTTTCTATACTATCACTATATACCATATTGACTTCTGGAATCTGTGCCAAATTTTCCATTAGTGAAAACGGAAAGAAACTGACTATTTAATGTACTGCACATTTCTAAATCATTTTCTGTTATTTCTCCTATTGAAGTTTTTAGGGGGCCTATTACATCTCTAACTTTAGATTTATATAGTTGGTAAAAAGCTTTAGGGTTATTTTTTGAGTCGCTGGCTATCCTTATTTCATAATTTATTTTTGCTTTCCTGATTTCCTTTTTGACCTGTCTTGATAGAGTCTGATAGTATATATGTAAATGATTTTCACCTTTCTTTATTTTCTGATATATTCCTTTCTTTTTTCCTATAAGATCTATTAGCTTATTAGTCATCCATTTTGGTTGGTTCTGCGTCGATCTAAATCTTCTTTTAGGGATATATTTATTTTGAGCATTGTGGAGTGAAGCAATAAACTGGTTATATGTAGGTGGCAAGTTTAACTCTGGCATATCCTGACTTAATTGCTTAACAATAGGGTCCACCCTTAAGTCACTTCTTAGCCCACCATAATCGGCTTTTCTGAAATCTGGGATAAGTGTCGTATTCTCTTTAGCATTCCCTGTCCATTGTATATTAAAATAAATAGATTTATGATCGCTATTTCCTAGGTGGTCACCAATCTCTACATTATTTATCATATGTTCATTGTTACTGAAAACTAAATCAAGAATATTAATATCTCTAGTCGGCGTATCTATGAATTGAAATAAAAAACTATCTTGTACTACCTCAATATACTCTACTGAATCGGAGTCGCCTATTTGGTGCTGCCAATCAATGTTCGGAAAATTAAAATCCCCCATAATGCACACATTGCTAAACCTTGATGCTATTTTAATTTCCTCCCATAACGATTTTCCGCCATTTCTACTCATATTAGGCGGTCTATATATAACTCCAATAACTATGGTCTCACTACCTTCGTTAACCTCTACCCAAACACTTTCATTATCATTATTTAGTCTAATACCTGATTTAATACAGCTTTTTAATGTACTCCTGACAAACACTGCTATACCCCCGCCCCTCCTACTTGTTCGGTCATATTTAAACAAACTATATCCTGGAATATCAAATTCTGCTAAAAAATGCCTAGATTCTGTATTAATCCACGTTTCAGTTAGCGCTATTATGTCTATATTTTCTGTGCTAACGAGTGCTCTAAGTTCGTTCATTTTGTTACATAAACTCCTACAATTTGTATAATATACCCTCAACCTATTACTTTTATTTGCAACTAATTTTCTATTGTGTTTAGCTAACTTATTATTTCGTGTTGAACTACTAGCTCTAGACGGAAATTCTACTCTATCAGTATTCTCATCTTTACTATCAGTTACATGTGTAGTGTTATCGATACTACTATTACACATCACTATATCCGCACTATCTTGACTGATTATTTCTATTTTACTCACTGGTTTGTCACATGAAGTACCTGCTCCATATGGAGACAGTATTTTACTTACACACCCAGGTTTTTTTTAACGAAACCCCGCAACAATCTTGTCGAGTGAGCTGGCCAAGGTCGAAACTCCTAGTCGAGAGAGATGTACTCCATCCTGGGCATACAGTTCATCCTTACCATAAAAGAGGGACCAGTTATCCAGGAATGGAATAGTATTTGCCTTACAATACTTCTCCAGCCGGCTATTTACACCAATAGCCCTGGAGGACCATTCCTTCCTTACCCCTCTTCTAGGCAGGATACTGTTTACCACAGGAACTCCACCTTTTTCCTTGATCCTCTCCAACATTTCCTGATACTTGGAGAGCAACTCCTCAGTCCTGCATCTCCATATGTCGTTGCTCCCTGCGTTGAGGAAGATGATGGGGTCCTCCCCACTCACTTCCATGACAGCATCTATCTTCTCAGCCACCCTCCCGACTCCGGCACCAGGCACGCAGACAACTTTACCAACCTGAGTGTTTGTTGCCCTGCCAAGGTATCTAACCAATGAATCACCGACAATGAAAACAGACTTAGCTTTTTCCTTTTGTCGGTGTGAAGCAGTAGTTGTTGCAGCAACAGCAGCAGACTCCCCCCCCTCCCCTCTCACTGCCTCGATGATCGCCACTTCATCGCCATCACTCTCATCAGCCAAGGTGCTGAAGTTGTTGTGGGTCTTGACTGGCTGCCTTTTCAGCTTGCAGGCCGTTGCACTAGTTGACACCACTTTCCAAGGGGCTTCACGATCCCTGGGAACACTTCCGGTAGCCTCACACTTCTTCTCCGCCATAGCTAGTCTCAAGGCCAAATTTTCATCTTTGAGACACTGAATCTCCTGCTCCACACTCTCCAGTCTTTCTTGCAAAGCAAGACAAAGCTGGAGAGTATGGGAGGAGACAGCAGACTCATCAACAACAGCCATCACTATGAAAGTTCACTAGGACCTCACTAAGGGTAAACCGGTACACTAGCGGTCACTGGGGACGTCCACACTAGTCACGGGTCAGAGGGCAACTGACATTCTATTCTCTATCGCCATGCTTCTCTTTCTCCCTCTCTCTCTCTAACAAATGAGAACATACGAAAAATAAGGAAACGGGAGCCTGCAGAGAGCCGATTGGCCCACACACGGCAGATCCCTTTCACACGCAACCCATCTCGTCCTATCTAATTTTATGTTGGAAACCTATTGTTCCTGATCCCACTATAGCACTCGGTAGCCTATCCACATAATCTATAACTCTGTTACTAAACAAATAGAGGCAGATCCCTAGCACAGCCAGTCTCTCCCTCTCTCGCTCTTGTATGTTTGCACACCCGTACAAATGAGGCAGATCCCTTACACATGCAATTTGAGAATCTGCAGAGAAACAAGTGGCCCACAAAAGGCAGATCCCTTTCACACCCAACCCATCTCGTCCATATTTTATCTTGAAGCTCTTTATTGTTCTTGATCCCATTGTAGCACTCGGTAGCCTATTTCACATATCTACAACTCTGTTACGAGAGGCAGATCCCTTACACAGTCACTCTCTCTCTCTCTCTGTCTGTCTGGAGGCTCTGCGAGATTCCTGAGAATAGACGTGGAGGCTTTAGCCAGGGTCTGCCAGCCCATACGATCCGGAGGTCTATGGTAACTCTCTCTCTCTCTCTCTCTCTCTTGTTTGCACACCGGTACAAATGAGGCATATCCCTTCCATATGCAAGCAATATGAAATGGGAGTCTGCAAGAGCCAAGTGGCCCACACAAGGCAGATCCCTTTCACACCCAGCCCATCTCATAAACGTTATCTGTTACTTACACTACTTACTATACAACCATGTTATCATATACCTGCAACCAAGATACAATTGTAAGAAATATGAATATAATAAAATGGGGTTCTTCAGAGAGCCAATTGGCCCACACAAGACAGATCCCTTTCGCACCCAAACCATCTCATAAACGGTATCTGTTACTTACTCACAATACTTACCATACACCAATGTTTTCATATATACCAACCACCTCATCTAAAAATGTAGGCCTACAGCTATCCATTGATAGCTGAAATCCCTTAGGCCTGGAAAGATTAATTTTAACTGGTAATTATGTTACATGGAGTGTAAACTTATCTCAGCATTGTGGGTAATACAGGAGTAGAAGAATCATTGATATAGGGGTTTTGTTGGCAGTGATGGGTAGTTTCCCTAGTCTCCCCTTCTAACCCCAACCCAATGTTCCAAGGTGTTAAGGCAGGAAAATGCCCTGCCTTACACCACATATGTCAAACTACCACTGTCATGCTCAGTAGTTGACAAGTGTGTGGAATTCCATCAAACATCCATAGCAGAGTTATGAAGCTTGGGAGGGATATATAGTAGCTAAAAGGATAAATTCAGATAGTTTGTCGCCTTATAATTGGTAGCCGCCCTTCCTAAACTTTATATAATTATATGAATAATTGCTGGAATATAATGAAAAAGATGTCACTGGTACTGAATGGCTTTAGTTACTGCGAATGGGAAAGTCATAACACCCATGAATGAACAGCTTTTTCATTCCCTGTCAAATCCTAACTGTGTGAGGTACCCACACAACGTTTTCAGTCTTCAGTCTATAGGCTACCCTGCATCCCCTAGTTTTGCTTAATAATAGTTATATTAATCATTTAGATCCATACATTTTTTAAATTTAACTCTCACAAAATAGTTAAGTCCCTACGAATTCCAGCAATTATTTAACCAACCCATCTCATAAAAATTCTCTCTCATTTATCTCTGTCATCCTTATATTTATGACATCCTAGTCTCTCTCTCTCTCTCACAAATGAGAACATAAGAAAACCGGAGTCTGCAGACAGCCGATTGGCCCACACATGTCAGATCCCTTTCACACCCAACCCATGCCGCGCTCTCTCTCTCTCATATTTATCACTATCTTCCTTACGTTTACGACATCCTATTCTCTCTTGCCATACTCTCTCTCTCTCTCCCTCACAAATGAGAACATAAAAAATAAGAAAACGAGAGTCTGCAGAGAGCCGATTGACCTACACATGGCAGATCCCTTTCACACCCAACCCATCTCGTTCTATCTAATTTTAAGTTGAAGCTCTATTGCTTTTTATCCCATTATAGCACTCGGTAGCCTATTCCACATATCTACAACTATGTTACTAAATGAATAGAGGCAGGTCCCTTATACAGCCAATCTCTCCCTCTCTCACGCTTGTTTGTTTGCACAATCTGTTCCTTCTCTAGTTTCTCCAAGCCCAATAAGTTAAATGATCTTTTGATATCTGTGACACAGCTTTTGTATCCAACACAATACCCTGCTTGCAAAACTGCTCGAACCCCGGACAACGTTGCTTGCAACTTTAATTATATTTATTATTATTATTATATGAGATTCCAAAGTCTCCAACCAGGGTGCAGAAACACCAGCAAGATGAATCCACACAAAACACCCGGAGGCACTGGAGAGAGACTACGGCAACTTAGGAGAAAAAAAAACATATATACTGTATATTTACTGTACATATATTAACTCTTTCAATATGGGTGACATCTTGTATATATCCTTCTAGCTACATTTAGATGATTCTATGAAGCTTAGGAAGGATCTGTGGTACCTGTAGGGGTGAATTTAAATAGTTGGTAGCCTTTTAATCGCTAGATGTCCTTCGTAAGCTAAACAAAATCGTCAAATAGTGGCCAGAATAAAATCAAAAGGACACCACCCGCACTGAAAGGATTAAACACAGATAAAATGAATAATACAATATTATGCAGTGGAGGATATCAAGTATACAGGTATACTGTATATAATACAATTTAAAATAGAATAAAATCATTTTAAAAATTAGAATTAATGCTGCAAAAAAGCATTAACTCTAGACTTAAAAATGTAGATATGAGCTGAATTGACTAGCTCATTTGGCAACTTATTCCACAAGTCAACCATGGCCGGCACAAAACACCGTGAAAACTGTGTAGTAGAAAAATTAACACGGCTCATGGCAAGATCATTAAGATTGCTTGTGAATCTAGTTGCACGAGCCCGGACATAGGGCCCAGGCAGAACCCCATGTAAGGGATGCTGAGGGTTGTAAAAAACTTTAAATAAAAGACTAAGGGCACCAACTTTACGTCAATGACACAGATCAAGAGACAAATGAGGAAGAATAATACTGATAGAATTTAGTGACCTGTCAAGCAACTTGAGATGGCAGTTAGCTGCTGACAACCAGACAGGTGAGCAGTACTCGAATTGTGGCAAAATAAAAGCATAAAAAGACTTGATAACTGTACGGGCATCACATGCAAACGTTTTATAACACTTGCGAAGCAGTCCAATTTTGGGGGAAATGGAAGAGGAGATGAACGAATATGCTTTTCAAAAGTAAGTTTAGGATCCAGAGTAACTCCTAACAAACGCAGAGTATCCACATTCTCAATTTGCTCGCCAGAAACTTGTAGATAAGGATGGGGAGGATCCAAAGTACGAGATCTGCTGATGATAATGGAGTGTGTTTTACTAGCATTAATTTTCATAACCCAAAGTTCACACCATGATGTAATTTTGGCTAAATCCCTATTCAGAGCAGTAGCAATTACGTCTCGATCAATTGGTGATGGAATTGACGCATATAAAGTTGTATTATCGGCATAGGAGATTAGTTTATTTTCAAGCTCGGAACACAGGTCAGCAGTAAAAATAATAAAAAGCAAAGGCCCAAGGACACTGCCTTGTGGAACGCCAGAAAAAAAAACGGGAACAGAAGGGAAATGACACCCATCAATGACCACAGACTGAGATCTATTCGTCAAAAAATCTTCAAAGATCCTTAAAATATAACCACCAATACCGATGAGCTGTAACTTATACAGAAGTGATTTATGGTTGACTAAGTCAAAAGCAGAACTAAATGGATGAACAAAGTTGGGTGAAAAGATGCATGTCCGCGAATGTGGAGGGAGCTGCACCTAGGGGCGGATCAAGAAAGACATGGGATCGGACTTTGCGGTCTGATCTTAAATCAAAGAACCTGACAAGTGATGCAGCTCTTAACAGGGTTGCTTGGAACGCCGCCATTAGGACGTGAGACCAGAACAACATTTTGTGTGGAGCACTTGGTCTTTAAATTTGTGTATGTATGTACTGTATGTATGTATGTACATGTAACATACTTGGAGCTCCTGTTGGGGGATGCATTCTTCACCCGGTATGATCTTAGTATCTCTAACCCATTTCTTGTCAGATTTGCTGATCAAGAAGTAGCCTATCTGGCTACTGGAACCACATGATTCACATGTTATCTAGTGGCTCTTCTTCTTTCAGAACATGGTGTTACACACCACCATCCCTGTGGCAGCACAGTGTTCCGGTATGTATTAACTTTCCAGGTTCCTTCGGTCATATCCCTGCCCTTCATGCATGCCCTCATATCCATAAGCATATGCTCCAACATTCAAGTCCTAAGCCACAATTACTGCCTCCCCTTCCATGCTTCTGACCACCAGGGTGTCAAACAAAAGCCGAATAGTTTCCTTTCAGTCTTAATTATTTTCTATGCAAAGATAAAATTGTAGTTTATATTTTCAGATTATATCTTTGCAAGTGATAAACTGGAAAAAACAATGGTATTTAATGTTCATTTTCCTGCATTCCTTCTCATATTCATTCATATCTTCAAACAAATTTGCTCCGGTCTGACACCCTGCTGACATCCACCCCTGGTAGCTCATCCCAAAACACTTCTTTTACACCTAAGCCTACATGCTGATATAACATTTTTAACTCGCGCTCCTACTTTCAATCTTAGCATGATCAATCTTTCATTAAACCTGTTAACTTCTATCACACAATCCACCTATCTCTCTGCCACCAGGAAACCCAACCCTCCTATGCCACATTAATTTCCCTTCCATAAGAACCTATAGCTTTCCTTTCTTCCAGTTACACACCTCGCACTCCTCCCTCTCCACCGGGTCTTCTGGGTAAAACATACATCCACTCTGCATCACTCCATCATTTCTGCAATCTCACCCGTTCTTCCTCTCATTGTGCCAACATTCACACTTCCATGCCTGAACTTAGGAAGTTCTGTGGTTGTGTCCAATTGCGATTTTGTTTTTACAGACTTGCGGTGGTTCTTAGGTGATTTTGTCATGTTCGGTTAAGATTGCCAGTGTTGGAGGTCACTTTCCCGAGGTATCCAGCTCCAGGCTCTTTCTGGAAGTTGTAACCCAGAGGCTATCCCAAATTCTTTTTAGGGGTAGGATCTAGGAGCTTTGGAGCACCCCACCAGAACCAACCGCAGGGACACAATCGCAATCTTGCCGACCAAGGCTAACAAATCACATTCCATCCAATAAGAAACTTACGATTTTCAATGAAATACAAAGCTGTTTCTGTATTACTGAATAAATAGTAATATGCAGAGAGTCAAGAAAGAGGAGAGCCAAGAAGTCCCCAGCAATACTACAACAGCCTCAACACCAAAGATAACATCAGCTTCAGCTTCGACCAACAATTATCCAAACGCAACCCCTGTGAGGCACCTAAGAGTTCAGCAACCCTTGCTCTCTTACTTATAGTAGCTCTTATCCCCAGAGCTACTACTCTTTGGAATTCACTTCCCTCGAATTGCTTTCCACAAACTTACAATCTACAAATGTTTAAATCCAGTTGTTACAAACATTTTATGAATGGAGGATGCCTTTAGGCACATGGACCTTTTTGTTTTGTCTGTGTTTTTCCTTCCTCCGTTCATTGTCTCTTAAAAAAAAAAAAAAAAAAAAACTAAGAAACACCACAAAGAATAAATTAAGGAAGTATAACGAGCAGAGGTCCCCAACCATGAACAAAAAAAAGAGACGAAACCTTGACCTCCCTGATACACCTGGGAAATACATTAATTAATGCGGCCTTACTACTTTGAGTTAATTTGTGTCTGTCTGTCAGAGTTCCAATTTTCATATCAAAGAAACCTCCCAATAACATTATACACTATCATAAAGTCATACAAAGATTCACTGGTATTAGACGTTATTAAGCATCTCCACTGATAACCTCTGAAGTATCTTAGACTCTATATTTTATTGCCTTATAACATCCACTTTAAACATGTAGAGGGTGTTTCACAATTGTTGAAACAAAGCGGCGGCCTCTCAAATCTTCCCTACTGACTTTATTCTCTTTCTCTTTTCAGATTCTTGCAGGGAAATAGTTAACATTTTGAAAAAATCATGCCTTGGTCGATGGAGCAAAAAATCTATTGTGTGAAGACATATTACGAAACTAAGTTTTTCAAGATTGTTCAAGCAAGATACAGAAGGAAGTTCAATTTCAACACATTTCCAAACAGGAGTCAGATTTTCAAGTTGGTCAAGAACTTTGAAGCTCATGGCACTTGTGAAGATCGTAGGGCAAAGGGGTCCTCACCATCTGGGCCTTCGATAACAATCCGAACACCCGAGAATGTCACCAGGGTTCAAGAGTCAGTTGGCCAGAGTCCGAGCAAATCTCTGCGACGGAGGAGCCAAGAACTTGGAATCTCTGTGTCTTCTGTTCGGCGCATTCTGGTTAAAGAACTCAAACTTTATTCCTACCGGATCCAGATGAAGCACCAACTGACCCAGGCTGATATGGAAAAGAGGGTAGCCATGTGCCAGTGGTTTTCGCAGAAGATCGACGATGACGAGGAATTCTTGTATGATGTCTGGTTTTTCGGATGAAGCCCACTTCCTCTTGAATGGTCACGTTAACTCCAAGAACTGGGTGTTTTGGGGAAGCGAGAACCCTCACAGAGTCGTTGGACGCTCTCTGCATTAAAAAAAGTGGACGGCATGGATCGCCATTTCCAAGCATGGCACCATTGGACCATTCTTCTTCGAAGATGATCGGGGTAACGCAGTGACAGTGACAAAAGAGCGTTACGTTCCAGTGCTTGAGCAGTTCTGTCGAGAGCTCGAGGAGTGTGAGGACCTTGATGAGGAGGAACAGTTGTTCCAGCAGGATGGCCCTCCTCCTCACACTGCTAATGTCACTATGGCCTGGCTCCGTGAAAATTTTGGGGAGCTTCTCGTCAGCCGCAAAGCTGAAGTGGAGTGGGCACCTCACTTGCCTGACCTGAACCCCCCAGATTTCTTCCTCTGGGGGTTCCTCAAGGACAACATCTACCAGGGTAACCCTCGCACCATTGCTGCATTGAAGGCAGCCATACCTGAGAAGATTCAGGCGATCACCAAGGAGGAATGTGCACGCATTATCAACAACTTCGCACGCCGCGTTCAACAATGCCTTCGAGTGAACGGCGGACATCCGGAGCATGTCATCTAGGGCTCCTCTTCACTTTTTGGTTCATCTTTGAGGCTAAATGGTTGCAGATCGTAAAATGTTATTCTTTTACCTTTCAATAAATGTAATCACCATTACTCTATCATTTGTGGTCCTTGATTTGTGCCCGATCGTTTTGTTTCAACAATTGTGAAACACCCTTTATAGGGCGGGGGCCCAACCCCGAAGGGGGTTGAAATAGGGGAGCTATCCCCCCGCCAAAGGCGGCTTTCTAGGGCCTTTCCTAGCTGATGCTGAGAGCATTGGGTTCTAGTCATGTGGTGATGGGCTGGTCTATCAGAGTGAGAGCTGAGCAATCTCTGCCATACCCATAGCTTACTCTGACTTTTCCTTTAACTTTAACTTTCTAGATCTCAAGTGACGGCGTCTCTTCCGTGGATTGACCTCCCAATCTACCAAGATTGGAAGCCAAAGCGTCACATTTTTCCCTTGCCCCTAAACTTTCTCTTCATAATTGCTGAGGAGCACAGGGCCCTGGGTGGGGCTTTGGTTTCCCGGGCGTTTCCGCACCCTCTTCAGCCCCCCGCCATGGAGTGGCTTCGGTCACCCAGGCTTTATTGTGGTCGGCGGGGAGGGTTCTGTGGGGGCACTCGGTTATGGTTATGGAATTGCTCGGGGCCTTGGGGCTGTTCGGCCAGGCAGCTTGGGGAACAACAACAACAACAACAACCCTTTATATATATATATATATATATATATATATATATATATATATATATATATATATATTATATATACAGTATATATATATATATATATATATATATATATATATATATATATATACAGTATATATATATATATATATATATATATATATATATATATATATATAAATATATATACCGAAATATATATATAAATATATACTGTATATATATATATATATATATATTGTTACGTATCTTGATCCTCAAGTGGTTAACTTGATGAATCTAGATAGCACAGAGATATATATTAAGGTATCAGTCAGCTGAAGGCAAAACAAAAGTAAAATCTAATAAAATTATTTCCTGTTGTTGCTTCCTTTCCTTTTGGATCTTAGGACTTAGTACCCTTTATTGACTGATACTCTTTAATTATGAAAAATACTGAAACTAATTAAAGTCATGTAGTATTTATAAAGAATTATTATTTAACCGAAGCTTAGTAGGCTATGGTTATGAACCGAAGAAGTATATCTAAAGAAGGACTATTAATTCTATAAAAAGTCTTGAAAGATAAATATTAAAGTAAGAATATTTCTGTCTCTTACCCTTTTTGAAATGAATAGATAGTTGTCTTATATGTCCTTTTATTTATATTTAATGTAATTATTCTTGGTTCTTGTCTTACGTTAACAGTATTATATTATTATTATCATCAGGATTTATATCAAAGTCACATAAAAAGTTAGATATTTATTTAATAATTAGTTAAATGTATTTCTTAACCACGTAACAATGGGGTTTGATTAGGAGTAAATTAAGTTACAGGATCGCTTCATAGATTCGATTCAGGTCTCACTCAAATAATATGAAAAGCAAAAATAATATTTTTAAGCTAAAAGAATTTTCTTCAGCTTAGGAAATCACTAGAAGTAATATTAACACAGCCATGTTAGTCTAAGGCGATATTACTAATATGAGACAATAGCATCACCGTACTAAGCACCGTTAAGCAAAGTAAGCTTAATTAAAAGAAAATGAAAGAACTCGTAAGTATTAATATAAAACAATAGTATTACTTTCATCATAACCCAATTACTTAAAGAGTTGCTTTAGTCCACAAGTTAGTCAACTAAAATAGTTAAGTACATAATAATAGTTTTAACGTTAATTCCCAATCAAATAGTTAAGTACATAAATAGTAGCGTTAACGTTAATTCCCAATCAAATAGTTAAGTACATAAATAGTAGCGTTAACGTTAATTCCCAATCACATATCTCACTAACCAACATAACGTAAGTGTTTACACCGAACACACTTAACACACACTTATATAATCTGACTGACAGTCACAATCCCATTATAATACTTCACCCCGTCTTCCTCCAGCTGCAAGTTCACCTTCCCCAACTCCAAATGAGACTCATTTGAATGCCCACTACTCGGGTCTTATATACTAAACAATGATGGTGTAGGAACGAATCAGGAGGCGAGTGATGGTGCGCGCCCCTATCATAGCTCCTCGAGTTGCATAGCTGGTGCCTGGTCCAATTGGGGCTCCTGGCGTCGATCATACGTCATAGCGTCGGGTCATCGAAGTAGTTTGCAGGGTCCCCTATGACGCACGCAGGTGTGAAGGCTTGTTTGCTGGTATGCGGGCGTGCTGGTTTCCCACTCGCTAGTTCGCTCGCTAGTCTGCTTCGCCGCTTGGGTAGTTTGACACTCCTTCAACTCTAATTCTAACTCTTAATTTAACATACAGGGCTCCGTATGTCAGAATATATATATATATATACCGGTATATATATATATACTCGGCTCTGATTTAAACTTAACCCGGCAGCTGCAGGGAGACTCTTAAGAGGTCTTACTGGGCGACTGCGGGGAGACTCTTAAGATCCTAGGCCTAAAAATAAACGTTTAAAAGGCCCCAGTAGCACTTGAAACTTTATTTTTTTGTTTTGCCCCTCGGCCATGCCACATATCACTCCTGCACATCCCCTCCTTCCCCCCTTCCCCCCCCCCCCCCCCCCCTTCAATTATCACCTATTTTTCTCTTATTCCTGTAATTATCGGTTTATATATTGCGCCAAAACTCGCCACCCAGTTACAAGGTGGTGAGGGAGGGTGGAGGTGGAGGAGGGAGAGAGACTCGTAGCCCTCACTACATACAGTCTCTCACCAGAGCTGGTGGAGGGAGCATGTGGTCTCCTCTCCTCCAACTTCATGACTGAACCGCTCTACTTTATTTCACGTTTCTCACCATCCAAACACTTTTCCCACTTGTTTTATTGTTGTAACATGTTACTATCTTCATATTAAACGTAAAATAGGATAAGTATTAATGATATTTATGGTAAAATAACGATTTTAGTGAGGAAAGAGTCATAATACCTACGCACAGCGGTATGGTGTATACTACAGGGGCTGCGCAGCAGAGAGGTTAAACACCACACATATTTCTCTCGGGTTCTACTCATCATATTGTAACTTGAATATTGTATTTAAACCTCTTGCCATAGACTCACTTTTGAGTTTTGACTTGATGTAAATATTTCAGAGTGCTTGCATTCATAAACCTATGTAACCTTTGCTTTCACTATTTATTTACTTTTAGTATTATTTATATAAGTATTCTATTATTTAGTAATTTCACCACAACACCAAACACCTCCAATGAAATTAATGAAAGCATATATGTGATCCACCGGGATTCGAACCTGGGTTATCACACACAGATTTTTAGTCACCTTAACCATTACACCACCAAGACGGTTAAAGGTTTATGCACACGCCTACGACTTATTATCCATTCTCGAATACTGGATATTAATCTAATCATGTTCATATTCCCACCGCACTATGGTAGCCTAATGTTTAAGTGAGAGGAAAGAATATTCATGGGGCACAGATCATATAGAACGTCCTCGCTACGAAATATCCCTAAACCTACTGATAATCTATTATTTATTAATTTCACCACAACACCAAACACCTCCAATTAAATTAATGAAAGCATATATGTGATCCACCAGGATTCGAACCTGGGTTATCACACACAGATTTTTAGACACCTTAACCATTACACCACCAAGACGGTTAAAGGTTTATGCACACGCTTACGACTTATTATCCATTCTCGAACACTGGATATTAATCTAATCGTGTTCATATTCTCACCGCACTATATTATAACCACCATTTCTATGATGCAATTTTTACCACCATGCACCCCCTGCTCAATAGCTGGACTAAGGTGGGTGTCATGATGATCAGGGACTTGAGTGAACAGCTGCCACAGATTGTTATCCGCACTGTCCACAGCACTGGCGTCTGCCAAATAGCACACTGGCTGACCCGAGATTCGAACCTTTGACCTCACGATTTGCAGGCAAGTGCTCTACCAACCGTGCTACGGCCTGTGGCTGTATAAGCATTTCTACGCTTATGTTAAATAAACCTTGGACACTAAAGCTCCAAAGGAAAATTAATCCCTAGCCGATATCTTAAAAGTAATTGGTATACATGGAATTTACCAACAAAATGGACATAGCAAATGGATCTGTTTTAGCTGGCCGGATGTATGGCAATCAATAAACTCCTAAGATTAGTATCCTTTCGATTTCAAAACAGCATCAACCAACATTATTGCTTTATACACTTCTGAATTTAGCTCTCAGTTCTAGCCTCAACACTAAGAGGAACATGTATGAACACCAGTTAAGCACAGAATGAACAAAATTTAAATGACAGCATAAGGCACAGATTTTTTTTTTGTCTATATTCCAACTACTCCCTCTCGGGCATAGGCTGAGAGCCTGTACATTCAACCGTTATGAACGGTGAAGCCCGTAAGGTCTCGTTCCAGTCTAGGGAGTGAGACATGTGAAGCACTTTTTAGCTGCAACCAGCCCCTGCCATCTTGCCTTCACAGGATGCATGGGGCTTAGTTGCTCACTCACGACTCGAAGCAGCCCCATCTCTGAAACTGCCTCGCTCCAGTGCTTCACTGTCTCACCTGCTAGACTCAGACCCTCACTCTCAGAATGCCACCTATTGAGCAAATGAACTCGCTAGGCATTGTCACCCTGTAGCCTACTTTGAATATGGGAATATTCATACAGTGCTATTTATTCAGGGAACAATGAGGGTATTTTGGGGGCATTTCGGTGGGCTTTGTGGTAATGCACTGATACTAGGTACAGCACAAATTCCATCCCAATAATATCTTCCCATTGACATATAGGGATTTGAACCGGGGTCCATTGGATTACCAGTCCAGTGGCAAGACCACTCCACCACACCTCCCCTACAGTGTAGTTACAGATTTGGCTGACATCAAATGTCTACTTACATGGTTGAGCGCGACGTAACCCATGAAGGTAGCGAACCCTTCCTTAAGCCAGAGGTCCGACCACCAAGCGGGAGTGACCAAGTTACCAAACCACTGGTGAGCTATCTCGTGAGCCAAAGTGGTGGCCAAACTCTCCTTACTGGACGCTGAAGACTTCAACGGGTCGTACAGAAGTTTGGTCTCTCTGGGGAAGGGAAAGTTTCAGCTTGTTAATTTCTCCCCTACACCCCCCTTCTAGTTAAAAAAAAAAAAACGTCCCCAGAACCCTTCTCGATCTTCAAAATGCCACCAAGGTAGATTTATACATTTTTTGGTAGAAAATGGTTCAGGCCTAAGGCCAGTTACCCTTATATTTGTTAACAGGTTCACTATCGCTCGCCAGGAAAATCGACATATGAATGGGGCGATGACCGCCAAACTAATTAAACGAAACGTCTTAATTAAAATCGCCAAACTAATAAGGTAAAACATCTTAAAATCGCGAAACTAATGGAGCGAAACGTCTTGAAATTGCCAAACTAATAGGCGATAAGTCTTAAAATGTTGAAACTAATGGGGTGAAACATTTTAAAATTGCCAAATTATTTTGACGAAAATTCGAAATACCTTAAAATCACCAAACTAACAGGGCGGGCATCATAAAATCACCAAACTAACAGGGCGGGCATCATAAAATCACCAAACTAACAGGGCGGGCATCATAAAATCACCAAACTAACAGGGCGGGCATCATAAAATCACCAAACTAACAGGGCGGGCATCATAAAATCGCCAAACTAATGGGGCAAAAGTCTTCAAATTGCCAAATTATTGGGGCAAAATATCTTCAAATCGCCAAACTAATGAACCAAAGTAACGCCAAACCTTCCTTACTGGCAAACGACGACTTCAACGGGTCATGCAGAAGTTTGGTTTCGCTGGGGAAGCAAGGAAGGAAGGAATGGAATGAATGGATGGCTGGATGGAATGAATGGATGGCTGGATGGAATGAATGGATGGCTGGATGGAATGAATGGATGGCTGGATGGAATGAATGGATGGCTGGATGGAATGAATGGATGGCTGGATGGAATGAATGGACGGCTGGATGGAATGAATGGATGGCTGGATGGAATGAATGGATGGCTGGATGGAATGAATGGATGGAATTAATGTATTGTTGGAATGAATGAATAGAGAGTTGGAATGAATGAATAGGATAGTTGGAATGAATGAATGGATGGTTGGAATGAATGAATGGAGAGTTGGAATGAATGAATGGAGAGTTGGAATGAATGAATAGGATAGTTGGAATGAATGAATGGATGGTTGGAATGAATGAATGGAGAGTTGGAATGAATGAATGGAGAGTTGGAATGAATGAATAGGATAGTTGGAATGAATGAATGGATGGTTGGAATGAATGAATGGAGAGTTGGAATTAATGCATAGGATAGTTGGAATGAATGAATGGATGGTTGAAATGAATGAATGGAGAGTTGGAATTAATTAATAGGATAGCTGGAATGAATGAATGGATGTTTGGAATGAATGAATGGAGAGTTGGAATGAATGAATAGGATAGTTGGATTGAATGAATGGATGGTTGGAATGAATGAATGGAGAGTTGGAATGAATGAATAGGATAGTTGGATTGAATGAATGGATGGTTGGAATGAATGAATGGAGAGTTGGAATGAATTGATAGATGGATGTAATGAATTATTGGATGGATGGATGGAATTAATTATTGGATGAATGGTTTGAATATATGAATGGTTGGAATATATGAATGGTTTGAATATATGAATGGTTTGAATATATGAATGGTTTGAATATGAATGGTTTGAATATATGAATGGTTTGAATATATGAATGGTTGGAATATATGAATGGTTTGAATATATGAATGGTTTGAATATATGAATGGTTTGAATATATGAATGGTTTGAATATATGAATGGTTTGAATATATGAATGGTTGGAATATATGAATGGTTGGAATATATGAATGGTTTGAATATATGAATGGTTGGAATATATGAATGGTTTGAATATATGAATGGTTTGAATATATGAATGGTTTGAATATATGAATGGTTTGAATATATGAATGGTTTGAATATATGAATGGTTGGAATATATGAATGGTTGGAATATATGAATGGTTTGAATATATGAATGGTTTGAATATATGAATGGTTTGAATATATGAATGGTTGGAATATATGAATGGTTGGAATATATGAATGGTTGGAATATATGAATGGTTTGAATATATGAATGGTTTGAATATATGAATGGTTTGAATATATGAATGGTTGGAATATATGAATGGTTTGAATATATGAATGGTTTGAATATATGAATGGTTTGAATATATGAATGGTTTGAATATATGAATGGTTTGAATATATGAATGGTTTGAATATATGAATGTTTGAAAAATATGAATGGTTTGAATATATGTATGGTTGGAATATATGAATGGTTGGAATATGAATGGTTTGAATATATGAATGGTTGGAATATATGAATGGTTTGAATATATGAATGGTTTGAATATATGAATGGTTGAATATATGAATGGTTGAATATATGAATGGTTGAATATATGAATGGTTGAATATGAATGGTTGAATATGAATGGTTGAATATATGAATGGTTGGAATATATGAATGGTTTGAATATATGAATGGTTTGAATATATGAATGGTTGGAATATATGAATGGTTTGAATATATGAATGGTTGAATATGAATGGTTGGAATATATGAATGGTTGGAATATATGAATGGTTTGAATATATGAATGGTTTGAATATATGAATGGTTGGAATATATGAATGGTTTGAATATATGAATGGTTTGAATATATGAATGGTTGGAATATATGAATGGTTGGAATATATGAATGGTTTGAATATATGAATGGTTTGAATATATGAATGGTTGGAATATATGAATGGTTTGAATATATGAATGGTTGGAATATATGAATGGTTGGAATATATGAATGGTTGAATATATGAATGGTTTGAATATATGATGGTTTGATATATGAATGGTTGGAATATATGAATGGTTGAATATATGAATGGTTGAATATATGAATGGTTTGAATATGAATGGTTGGAATATATGAATGGTTTGATATATGAATGGTTTGAATATATGATGGTTGAAATATGAATGATGGTTGAATATATGAATGGTTGGAATATGAATGGTTGATATATGAATGGTTTGATATATGAATGGTTGGAATATATGAATGGTTTGAATATATGAATGGTTGAATATGAATGGTTTGAATATATGAATGGTTGGAATATATGAATGGTTTGAATATATGAATGGTTGGAATATATGAATGGTTTGAATATATGAATGGTTGGAATATATGAAGGTTGGAATATATGAATGGTTTGAATATATGAATGGTTGGAATATATGAATGGTTGGAATATATGAATGGTTGGAATATATGAATGGTTGAATATGAATGGTTTGAATATATGAATGGTTGGAATATATGAATGGTTTGAATATATGAATGGTTTGAATATATGAATGGTTGAATATATGAATGGTTTGAATATATGAATGGTTTGAATATATGAATGGTTGAATATATGAATGGTTGAATATATGAATGGTTGGAATATATGAATGGTGAATATATGAATGGTTGGAATATATGAATGGTGGAATAATGAATGGTTGAATATATGAATGGTTGAATATATGAATGGTGAATATATGAATGTGAATATATGAATGGTTTGAATATATGAATGGTTTGAATATATGAATGGTTGGAATATATGAATGGTTGGAATATATGAATGGTTTGAATATATGAATGGTTTGAATATATGAATGGTTTGAATATATGAATGGTTTGAATATATGAATGGTTGGAATATATGAATGGTTGGAATATATGAATGGTTGGAATATATGAATGGTTTGAATATATGAATGGTTGGAATATATGAATGGTTGGAATATATGAATGGTTTGAATATATGAATGGTTTGAATATATGAATGGTTTGAATATATGAATGGTTTGAATATATGAATGGTTGGAATATATGAATGGTTGGAATATGAATGGTTGAATATGAATGGTTGGAATATATGAATGGTTTGAATATATGAATGGTTGGAATATATGAATGGTTGGAATATATGAATGGTTGGAATATATGAATGGTTGGAATATATGAATGGTTTGAATATATGAATGGTGGATAATGAATGGTTTGAATATATGAATGGTTTGAATATGAATGGTTGGAATATATGAATGGTTGGAATATATGAATGGTTGGAATATATGAATGGTTGGAATATATGAATGGTTGGAATATATGAATGGTTTGAATATATGAATGGTTTGATATGAATGGTTGGAATATATGAATGGTTGGAATATGAATGGTTGGAATATATGAATTGAATATATGAATGGTTTGAATATATGAATGGTGAATGAATGGTTGGAATATATGAATGGTTGAATATGAATGGTTTGAATATATGAATGGTTTGAATATATGAATGGTTTGAATATATGAATGGTTGGAATATATGAATGGTTTGAATATATGAATGGTTTGAATATATGAATGGTTGGAATATATGAATGGTTTGAATATGTGAATGGTTGAATATATGAATGGTTTGAATATATGAATGGTTGAATATATGAATGGTTGGAATATATGAATGGTTGAATATATGAATGGTTTGAATATGAATGGTTTGAATATATGATGGTTTGAATATATGAATGTTGGATATGAATGGTTTGAATATATGAATGGTTGGAATATATGAATGGTTGGAATATATGAATGGTTGGAATATATGAATGGTTGGAATATATGAATGGTTTGAATATATGAATGGTTGGAATATATGAATGGTTGGAATATATGAATGGTTGGAATATATGAATGGTTGGAATATATGAATGGTTGGAATATATGAATGGTTGGAATGAATTAATGAATGTAATGAATTGATAGCTGGAATTATATAATTAATTGATAGCTGGAATTATATAATTAATTTATGGATGGAATGAATGAATGGTTGAATATAATGAATGGATGGATGGAATGAATTAATTAATGGATGAAATTAATTAATTAATTAATTAATATATGGATGGAATTAATGGATGGATGGAATGGATGAATTCGATGGAGGGAATGGATTGTTGGAATATATAAATGTATGGAATAAATGAATGGATGGATGGAATGAATGGATGGATGGATGGAATGAATGAATGGATGGATGGAATGAATGAATGGTTGGAATAAATGAATGGATGGATGGAATGAATGAATGGTTGGAATAAATGAATGGATGGATGGAATGCGAATGGTTGGAAAATGAATGGATGAATGAATGCATGGTTGAATCTATGAATGGATGGATGAATGAATGATGTTGGAATAAATGAATGGAAGGATGGAATGAATGAATGTAAGCATGAATGGATGGATGGAATGAATGAATGGATGGATGGAATAAATGAATGGATGGATGGAATGAATGAATGGTTGGATGGATGGATGGAATATGAATGGTGATGGAATGAATGAATGGTTGGATGAATGAATGGATGGATGGATGGTGAATGAATGGATGGAAGGAATGGATAGATAGAATGAATGATAAATGAATGGATGGAAGGAATGGATAGATAGAATGAATGGTTGGATACATGAATGGATGGATGAATGAATGAATGGTTGGATGAATGAATGGATGGATGGAATGAATGAATGGTTGGAATAAATGAATGGATGGATGGAATGAATGAATGGTTGGAATAAATGAATGGATGGATGGAATGAATGAATGGTTGGAATAAATGGATGGAAGGAATGAATGGAATAAATGATGATGGATGGATGAATGAATGGATATATAGAAGAATGAATGGTTGGATAGAAGAATGAATGGATGGATGGAAGAATGAATGGTTGGAATGAATGAATGGATGGATGGAATGAATGAATGGTTGGAATAAATGAATGGATGGATGGAATGAATGAATGGTTGGATGGAATGAATGGATGGATGGAATGAATGAATGGTTGGATGGAATGAATGAATGGTTGGATGGAATGAATGGATGGATGGATGGAATGAATGAATGGTTGGATGGAATGAATGGATGGATGGAATGAATGAATGGTTGGATGGAATGAATGGATGGATGGAATGAATGAATGGTTGGAATATATAAATGTATGGAATAAATGAATGGATGGATGGAATGAATGAATGGTTGGAATAAATGAATGGATGGATGGAATGAATGAATGGTTGGAATAAATGAATGGATGGATGGAATGAATGAATGGTTGGAATAATTAATGATGGATGGAATGAATGAATGGTTGGAATAAATGAATGGATGGATGGAATGAATGAATGGTTGGAATAAATGAATGGATGGATGGAATGAATGAATGGTTGGAATAAATGAATGGATGGATGGAATGAATGAATGGTTGGAATAAATGAATGGATGGATGGAATGAATGAATGGTTGGAATAAATGAATGGATGGATGGAATGAATGAATGGTTGGAATAAATGAATGGATGGATGGAATGAATGAATGGTTGGAATAAATGAATGGATGGATGGAATGAATGAATGGTTGGAATAAATGAATGGATGGATGGAATGAATGAATGGTTGGAATAAATGAATGGATGGATGGAATGAATGAATGGTTGGAATAAATGAATGGATGGATGGAATGAATGAATGGTTGGATGGAATGAATGGATGGATGGAATGAATGAATGGTTGGAATAAATGAATGGATGGATGGAATGAATGAATGGTTGGAATAAATGAATGGATGGATGGAATGAATGAATGGTTGGAATAAATGAATGGATGGATGGAATGAATGAATGGTTGGATGGATGGATGGAATGAATGAATGGTTGGAATAAATGAATGGATGCTTGGATGAATGGAATGAATGAATGGTTGGATGGAATGAATGGATGGATGGAATGAATGAATGGTTGGATGGAATGAATGAATGGTTGGAATTAATGAATGGATGGATGGAATGAATGAATGGTTGGAATAAATGAATGGATGGATGGAATGAATGAATGGTTGGAATAAATGAATGGATGGATGGAATGAATGAATGGTTGGAATAAATGAATGGATGGATGGAATGAATGAATGGTTGGAATAAATGAATGGATGGATGGAATGAATGAATGGTTGGAATAAATGAATGGATGGATGGAATGAATGAATGGTTGGAATAAATGAATGGATGGATGGAATGAATGAATGGTTGGAATAAATGAATGGATGGATGGAATGAATGAATGGTTGGAATAAATGAATGGATGGATGGAATGAATGAATGGTTGGAATAAATGAATGGATGGATGGAATGAATGAATGGTTGGAATAAATGAATGGATGGATGGAATGAATGAATGGTTGGAATAAATGAATGGATGGATGGAATGAATGAATGGTTGGAATAAATGAATGGATGGATGGAATGAATGAATGGATGGATGGAATGAATGGTTGGAATTAATTATGTAATGGATATAATCTCGAATATGTGGAATGCATTCATTATGGACTAAATGAATTAATATAATAAATTAATGTATGTATTGAATGAACGAATGAATAAATGCATTTTCCGAAGAAAACACATATATAAAAAGATAAATATAAATATGAATTGCCCCTAAGCTCTCTACAAACTACAAAACACCCGCCTCCCTTGATCATTTTAGAACCTAAAAATAAATTGCACTCTAGGCCTCCCCTCAACCTAAATTTGTACAGGTTTCAATAGAATATTTGACACTTTACTGGTGTGATAACGTCTTATAATCGCCAAACCAATGTGGTACAACGTCTTAAATTTACCAAACTAATAGGGCGAAACGCTTAAAAATCGCCAAGTTTATGCGGCGAAATTTCATATAATCGCCAAACCAATGGGGTGAAATATCTTGAACTGTATAATATTCCGGTAGAAAATGCACAACGACCATAATTTCATCTCGTAATGTTTTCACTCATGCCGGCATCTCATCCATTCAAACCATTGCCTTTCATACAGGGTAATTTATTTAATCTGAATACTACCAAAAATATATCCGAGGTGAGAACATTACCTTATCTAACTTCGCTAACAAGAAATAAGCCGGCATTACACAATCAAGTTTATCATCTACATGTGTCCCAGCCTTGGACCCGCTACAGTTGATCATACTATTTTGTTTGATTTTGTTGTTTATTCTTATATTAAACTGAACTGTACAGAATCAGGAGCTCTGAGATGCAAAATACAGACATAATGAAAGCGAAATTTGTCAGACAGTAGATTCAATTATGGGTATTTTTTGTATTACTCAGATATATACTGTGGCTCCAATAGATCCGCCGCTAAAGTTCTCGTGCGACACCGGCTTAATACATCTACCAAGCTTACCTGCAGAGTATGAGGCCCCAGTTCTCCATTGCCCCGAATTTGAAGTCTGCCATTGTGGCCATGTCCAATTTGGGCAGCGGGAAGGGCACCTGGAAGTAATCCTCGAGATAGCTAAGCAAAGTTGGGGCGATGCTGCTGACGTAAGTGGTCTGATTAAGGGCCTCAGCTCGGGTCCAAACTGTAAGAAGAGAATCGGATGGCATGACTAAAGGTCGTTTCACACTGACACGAAAGCCCCTTCAAGACTGGCACGAACACCCACAACACATACAAATCCTGTGTCTTGCCGAATTTACTAGAGATCGCGGCAAAAATGGCTGGCATCGTTAGAGTCGTATCTCTTCCGCATGACTTGATAAGGCTCTAGTGATGCCGATACGGTGGAGAAACGAATGCTACGAAGAAGATAGGAAAAGTCGTGCGAAGGGTACACAACTAGTCCACGGAAAAGATACGACCCAAAAGACTGCGATACATCTCAGAAGAATCATATCGACGCCGTATTGACGCCAACTCGACCGTTGCCAATTTCCGCACGGAAAAGATACGGTCCGCACGGCAGGCTTACGCACCAGACGACGTTAATACTGTCCATACGGCTTTGATACGGACCATACGCCTTTGATACGGACCACACGATTGTGATACGGTGAGTTCGTGATGGAGACCAG